>NW_019379502.1:2195302-2252540 GCF_000648655.2 Copidosoma floridanum | reverse complement strand
AGTAACGTATTAAAGTATTGATAAAGCAACTCACAAAGAAGTAAATAAATCAGACGATAATATTTATATTTATTTCCCTACAGAATATTCGAATAGTATTAAAGAAAGTCTTCCTCTACACGAATTGAATTTAAAAATTAATTATTGTTATGTTAATACGGAACTTAAACGTATCTGAAGGACTTTGCAATGGTACAAGGTTACGAGTTACAAAATTATTTAAATACAACATCGAAGCTGATATAATCACAGGTGAAAACAAAAGAAATAAAGTCTTTATTGTAAGAATAACGCTACAAACAAACAATTTTTCTTTACTATTATTTATATTGTACAGAAAAAAATTTCCATTTACCTTAGTTGTTTCTATGACTATCAATATATCTCAAGGTCAAAATTTTGATGCCTTAGGATTTTACCTTAGAAAACCATTATTTTCTCATAAGCAATAAGATGTTGCATTGTCTAGATGTAGAAACCCAAAATAAATTTTTATCCAAATTAAATCAGGAAACAAATTTAAAATTAAAAATATTGCTTAGAATTAAATCTTAGAGTAACAAAAAAACTATTCCATAGTTAATTACTATTTTTATACTTTCTTGAAAATTTTTTTTTTCATCAAAAAAGCAAATATCAGTACCTTCTAGTACCCAGATTCATGAAGTCATGAAAAATTCGTTTTATGTAATATGTTTTCAGATACACCATCATGGATGAGAAATTTTATCAGTGTGCCAAATGTAACTCAAAATTTTCAAATCAAGAGTGTCTATCATCGTACGTAAAAATTCACAAAAAAAATTTTTTGTATGCGATCTGTGTAGCATTATAATATTAGACAAAAAAAAACTATTTGCGTCACACAAAGGAATACCAAAACATTAAAGAAAATTTCAAGTGTATTAAATGCGAAAAAAGTTTCAAAAAAAATTATCACTTACAGAGACATTTGAAAAGTCATGAAAAAAACGTTCAAAAAAATATTTGTCAAAATTGTGGGGACGGTTATGTAAGAGCAGAGTACTTAAAAAAACATTTTAGAGTATGTAATCAAAATAAACATCGTTAGTTAGTTAATTGTAACAAAATTTTTTGTTATGGTCAAATAAAAATGTATGTGAAAATTAGACTATTTGTAACAGTTAATGTATAAGGCTATACAAATTTATTCACATTATAGATAGGTGAGCTGGGGGGAGTATGGGGGAGAGCGAAGGGGAGGTGGGAGGGAGCGGGGGGGAGCTAGCAAAAAAGTAGAATTACTCGAAAAATGCAAGAAAATGAAAGAAAAACTACCTTATTTGGGGGGGGGGGGGGGGGAGAAAAACCTTGCTCTAACTCTTACGACTATATAATATAGGAAGATATATATTTTATTATTACATAGTTATTTTGAATTAATTCATCCTCAAACCTTCCACCAATCCCCTCCACGCCCACCTATCCCCACAATTTAAGCCATTTTATGGTCAAGGATTATTTATATAAGTATATTCGGTTATCTTGGGGCCAGTTTAATTCTTCAGGGGTGAATTGCATGTGCGGTTAAACCACGGGTCCCGATGGCTTTTAAGGATTTAAAGTTGTTTAGAAGAAAATCACGAGTAAGGGGCTATACATAAACCACATAACTCTTTTTCCGGCACTTTTTGACCCCCCCCTCCCCTACATGGTTCAACATGGTTTTATCTTGACCACTCTATCCTAAAACAACGTGATTTTTTTCAAGTTTTTCCAATAAAATAAAAAAATAATTATATTAATTATAGATTTTAATTAGAAATTATCAACATCGTTAACTATTGGGGCTAGCCAATCTGGTAAATTATTTATTACAGGAAATTGTTTATTTTCAATCATATTAGATGCAGTTATCTATTTTAACGTTCTTCTTCTCAATTTATTTAATAATTGGCTCTAGCAGATTAAGCTCACACAGTAATTATGTATCTCTTTTCATAATAACTTTTTTTGCTCGTATTTTATATTGATTCGCTTGCCCATGAAGTGATTTGGTGCGGATGCATTTTTTCTTTTTCAACGCAAAGTAAATGCCACATACATCGCAGGTTCTAGCTAAAAGTAAAAATATTAGCTGATTTTTTAATCTAAATATACATTACAAAATACAGATAGCACATTTTTGTGTAAGTAACGCATTTCTAATATAATTTTAAATGCACATGCTACCTACCACCGATCTCATCACGTAACGAACGACAGTAGTAATCGTATGGAACAGGAAATCCTGTATTAGTCACAGGTTTTAAGCCTATCGCTAGTCTAAAAAAAAGTCTTCATAACTGTCTTTTTGATCATATTTTTTTGGAGATGGAATTATAAGAGAACCTACTTCTGTCCTACGTAGTGGAAAAGAAGGTGGAAGAAAACCATTGCTTTAAGGAAGAATATCTCTTATTAAGCTACTTCTCTAATGTCCACAACAACTTCTGTCATTGCACTTAACAATTAAATGTTATGAAAAATATTTTTTAATGTACAAAAATGAAATTTAATAGAACATTTGAATACAGATATTAAATAGTACAAGCATACGAAAGTACTGACTTTTTTATACATGTACGGCATACCACTCTGCTGATACAGGATCTGGCGTCAAACCAATGCATTCTCCTTTAACATACTCTGAATTAACTGGATATCCATTAATAGATAATTTGCTCCATACTTCTGCTAATGTTTTGCCAGCAAACTCAAAATTATTTAATTCAAGCTCCTTGTCTATTGTAATACACGAGTTATTTGAATGAGAGCTGTAATGATCGTGCGGAAGAATTAATCCCGATAATTCACGGGTTAGTGGAGCCATGCGCCGTTTAACTCGGCTGTAAGCACTTTGTCCTGGAGCTTTAGTTACTAAAAAAAGAGCATCTAAGTTGTTGCTCTTGAAATGATCTATGGCATAAGAAATAAATTTCTCGTAACGCTGATTTTCATCCGGCCCGCCATCCGAGAAAATTACGATGACTGGTTTTATTTGATCTTCACTGTATAAAAAAAATAATACATTGTCCTAATACATTAGTGAATGAAAAAAACATTTTTTTTTGGAAAATATAAATAAAATTTGTTTTATTTTTTATACCATAGAATAAGTTTTTAAATGACTCCAGACTTAAGAGTCTCTGGAAATCATATGCATGCGATGCTGCAGTACTGGAACAATGCTTAGCACTGCGAATAGAGACGTAAGTAGGTCCTGAGCATGTCACTGATTTGGGATGTCCTATTTTTTCATCTTCGATCTGTATACCTGCATAAACGCTTGGAATCAGTTTATGACAGGGTGCAACCATCCAGTCATGGTCGGGCAACGTAACCTTATAATCCAAATGCATCAGCATTGGCGCTTAATTATTCGCTGCGGTGATACCAATAGGAACTCTACTCTTATCATCCTGGGAAATTACTACAACTTGCTTGGGACCGAGAGTAGAAATTATTTGTTCGACAGATCTAAATGAAATACATGAATTAAAATCATTACAAAATATTTGTTCATTTCAAGTAAAATATCAAAAAATAAAAAACAAAAACAATTACTTCATGGTCGCTGTGCAAAATTTAGAATCAGGATGTTCTTTTCTGGCATCTGTTTGAGCCTGACAGAGTTTGACAGGTACCTTACGGACGTGCCTTTTACCTTCAATTGTGTTACAATTGCGAGGAAGAAGTCGAAGATATGTAGCCGTTCGAGATAATGTATATCCCTATTCAAGAAGTGCTCCTTGTAAATCGTCTAAAGTTTTACAGCTTCTTATCATTTCCGTCCGTCAACGATCATCTGTAGCTCCACCAAACGTTGCAATATCAATAATGGTTCTTAACAAGTCTGGTTGATTGCATTCAAGTCGAGGACGTTCTGGATCAATTTAGATCGAAAATGTAACATTTTTTTGTGACACATTTAAAAAAAAAATCTTTGTTACATGAATAAAATCAAGGAATCATTAATAAAAATAATTTACGTGTAAATTTTTAGCCAAACTGGAATTGTCTGTTTTAATTTTTTTCAAAATCTTATTTCGATGATCTCTGTATTATTTTTCACGTTTTGTTTTGTTATGTTTTGCCGCTAATAATTTTTTACTACTTTTTATATCTTGTTTATATTGATCTATTTCTTTTTGAATACCAGGAGTAGCAAGCCCAGAATCACGACCCTTAATGGCTGCAATAAGTTTTTTTTCCAAAAAGCTTATCTTTGCTTTCAAATTATCTTGTGCAGGAGTAGAATACGATCGCGTAGTCGTAACGTTGAGCGGCGTATCGTTCACTTCACTGTCTTTATCTACATCATTTGATTGAATTTCTTTATGCTCTTCTACGATGTATATATACACGATGATTGTTTTTAATTATTTTTAATAAAATACTATTTTTAATTATTTTTACCATTCTCGGAACTATCGATTTTTTTAGACAAACATTCAATATTTATTGATTTACAACTAGTACCAGTTGACAAAATGGAAGAATGTTGATTGTACTCTGATTACGGGGTTTCTAAAAAAATATATAAAAAGCATATAAATTAATGAAACGTTGCCTAATACTTACGCATTAAATACAAAAACTACGAAATAGTACCGTTTGAATAAAGAAGCTTTTAAAAGCGACGTTGTTTTTTATTTTTGTTTGCGTTATTTCAATTAACTTTTATTAAACATTTGCGGGAAACAATTTTTTATCTTATTTAAAACACTTCCATAACTCATTCACATTACATTGTATTTTTTCTTTCGATAAATGACTAGCGTGGCAATTACGATAAGCCTCGAAAAGCTTCGTGGAATAAGACATTATTATTGACCAAATAAACTATTTCCTTAATATATGTAGTAGATGCACTCGCATGACTAGAAATAGCAGTATCAACTTGTCGGGATCTGTCAAAGTGAGAGCGAGTAAACAAAGAACTTCGATGTATGGTAGGTTAGGTTAGAGCCCAAAATATGCATTCTATGAAAAAGTTCGAAGGTTAGCTCACCTGCTTTAGTTCAAAATCAGGCACGCCAAAAATTCAACAATCTTTACGCTTTCTAAAATATAAGACCACGTTGCTCAAACGTTCACCCCCCCCCCTCACATGACTTAGCATGGCGTTTTTTCAGACCTCTACCCCCCCCCCTTACAGAGCCATATGGTTTATGTATAGCCCCTAATGAGAAAATCTTTAAATTAATAGTATAGATGATCAACTATTTAGGCCATGTCTCTGTAAAATTTTAAGTCGATTAGGAGCTTATTAACAAAGTAAAAAAATCGTTAAGTTGCAAAATTTTACCGGCTCAACTAGAGTGTAAATAGAGAGAGTTATTTGTACTCGCAATTAACTAGCAATAGCTCTTTTCGTTACGTTTTACTTTTTTTGAAAAAACAGCCACACATTCTTAAAAATATTCCGCATCGATCAATACCAAGATCATTAACATTTGGAGATTTTGAAGAAAAATATTTAAACGTGAAGATAAAAAATTACGTCATTATTAACTTTTAAATTTAAAAAAATAAGTAATAAGAATTTGATTATAACATCAATACAGGTTTCATTTCATATTGTTTTGTAACATACTAATGAAGTAAGAAATTTTTTAAGATAGTTGTATAGTTTACAGGGCAAAAAAAATATCTACGGCGGCTAATGTATAAGGATAGGGAAATCTCCCCCTACTATCTTATATCCCCACTTTACTTCTAAACAACCTTAACAGTTTAAAAAATGATTTTGCTGGGTAGTTGTTTTGATTGCGCTAATCAATTCGAGTGTTGTACAAGAGGTTTTGATATATTTTCAAGAAGTCTTAAACTGGTATGTTATTAAAATTTTTTAAAATAATATTCTGTAATTATAAAGAAAAATAAACTATTTGTGTACCAAAATGATAATTTATTTCAAAAAAATTGTATATTATGAATTTATAAATTGTGAATTTTCATTTGTATATTAAAATGTGTTGATCTCTTAAATTTTTTATCACAATACATATATGTAATTGTTTTTTCTAAAATGCGTTCCTTTTGATGTCCAACCAGAATAATTGGTTCAGAATAAATACAACTTTACAAGTATCACAAACATTAAATAATTCTCGATGTGTCTTCTTACGTTCTAATAACTTTTCAGGGTCCGAAAATTTTGTTTTGTATGCATTGCAGATGAATAAATCTTTCATACTGAAACATCAATTTTATCACAAGTTGTATTTAAATAATTGTGTGAGTTCAATAATATATTTTTACCTTAACTGCATTGTGTGACCTAAAATGAGTAACAAATTTTATTTTTCAATTGATAATGTCTATTTATTATAATTTTTTTTGCATTATTTTCTATTAGATTTTCAAAGAACCTGGAAAATATTTGTGAACATTGAAAAAACAGATAATTACTTTGTTTTCTAAATTTTTTATTTTTCAAAATAAACATTACAAAATCCGCAAATGTACAAATTACGAAAAATATAATAAAATATAGAACATTCGTAAATGGATTAAAAAATTTTCACTCTTAAAATTTTTTGAAACATTTTTTAAAGTGGATAATGTGAATAAATGAATATCTTAATTTTTTTGAATTATTCCAAAATTTCGGACCAAACATTATTTTGTATTTTAAATTTATTTTCATCTTCAATTTGAATGAAAATATTACTTAGATTTTTACATCTTGAAAGGGTAACGTATAACTGTCCATGAGAAAATGAAGATTTTTGAACATATAGTCCAACAGAATTAAATCTTTGACATTGAGATTTGTTAATAGTCATCGAAAAAGGTAATACAAAGGGAAATTGTTTTCTGTACAAAATAAAAGTGATGATGAACTACTTGTACCTTATGTTAGGAGTTTTTTAATTATAAATTGATTTCTCTACCTTATTCTCTTCGAAAATTATTTTTTGTTCATTTTCTAAATGAACTGGCAAATGGAATACTGAATGTCCTTTACCACACAAAGAGAATTCTTGAAGTTTCCATGCTGCTTCCATGGGACTCAAGAAACGTCCATCAACGGATTGACTTATTTCATATTTTATTTCAGGAGTTTCAGATGAGATTCTTTTTTAAATTCACAAAAAAACCCTGCCACTACCTTTGTGAATGTTATCAAAAATGTAGAAAATACTTTGGACAGAAGCACAACATTCTACATTTATGTGACAATTGTTTTTTTAATAAGTATTTATTGTAAGAAGCAACTATTAAATTATTAACAGGAATTTCTATGTTACTGTCTTTGATTTTATAATTATGATTATCACTTGTATTGTCTTTTTCTTATATTTGGGATAAGTATCTCTTTTAAAGGAAGTTTTAAAACAAAGTTGTTTTGGAAAAATTTTTTTACCAATTTTTTTGTTTGAATTATATTAAGGAGTATTTTTATTATGAGGTACATGAAGCATGTGTTATATATTCAATTTTTAAAATTTTTTTTGTCAGTTATAAATTCAGCTGACGTATGTTTATCTACATCTTTTGATTTTATTAATTTATTGTTTGGATGTAATATAACTAGAATGTGGGCATGTGGTAATCCTCTTTTTTGAAATTCGATTGTATAAACATATGCAATAACTTTACCAAAAAATTCTTTTTGAATAACGTCATCTAAAATTGACTGTAATTGTGAATGGAACAAACAAACAGTTATATTAGGAACGTCGTTGGGAGTCATTCCCGTAGAAAATTTTTTTTTTATTTCTTTTAATTCCCTCTATTTTAGGTTACACGTAACCGTTGCAAATAATTCCGGTTTTTCGAATTTTTTCATAATGGCTACAGCGTCTAGGTAATGTTGCTGCATGTATCCAAGACTGCCTATACATGCTAAAAGTAAAATAAAATGATTGCCAACTTCGACATTTTTAAAATTTTTTGAAATATTTGATGCACTATTTATAACATGATTTTATAATCCTTGGTAACATTCTATTCTTTTTTTTTTTTACTATTTCGAAAAAAATCCGTTCTATTGCTCTCCACCATAATGCATGTAAGTAAAAAGAAATTTTTAAGTCAATTGTCCTTCGTACAGTAAAGGATTTAACTTTTCAGAGTTTGGCTTATATGAAAGTCTATACAAATAATATTGTAAACGTGTTCATTTATTTTTTCATTTGCTGAATTTTTATTATAATTTATACTCCATCCTCAATCTCTGAATGGAAAAAATTAAGGAAATACGATTGGATCTACGAAATGCGATAATTGATTTAAATATGTATGAGGTGTAACATCAAATCTTTGTATTACCTATCAAAACTACGTATCGTTTGTAACCAATCATTTAAAACACAAACAAAATTAAACTGGCATTTACTCATACATAAAGAAAAAAGATGAATATTGTGTCGTCAGCGTGGTAAAAATTTTTTCCGAAAAGATGCTATAAAATGTGACCGTAAACATTTACATAAAAGAGGTAATCATTACAATAATTATAGTCATTAAAAGAATTAAATTTNAAATCCAGAAAAAATTTTTCTTTTATACAAAGTAAACATTCCATATGTGGTTAGGCTAGGTCCAAAGTCAACATAGTAATTAAAGAGGCTGCTACGGCCAAAAAAAGTAAAATGTATCGTAACTCGGCTCCTACGCGGACCAGAAAATTTGCATTAATTGTGAACGTAAAAGCAACAGTAAGTTTTCCCCTGATTAAGAAAAACAATGCCGTCAACAGTCCATCGTTTGTCAATAGTGAATATTATTACCTTATTCACTGATTACTGTAGTTTAACGGTAAAAAGTATTGCTAATTGAGATAGATTTTTACAAAAAAATTACCCTGAAGCTATTGAAACAACCATAGTCAAGATTCGTTTGTCACAACTGTACCTTTGCTTTTACCGTAAAAATTGAATGCACTTTGTTGCCAAACTTTATGTTCCAAAGCGATGACATTACAGTTCTTAGTAATAAGATTTTAAAAACTTTTTTGTTTATTTATATGAAAATCTTAATTTTTAAGGTATTGCTATGATTCTTTGGATATATATATTAATTGCTGCAAAGTAGCTGTCACCGCTGCTTGCGCGCACGCAGTTGCAAGATCTTACAAAGTTGACCGCAACGATGATCTAACTACACAAAATATAAAATAATTATGAAATTTGTTTTTATTCAAAAAGATAAAAAGTCAAATAAAAAGTGAATACTTCTTGAGGTTATCTTGTCTTTCCCTTACCTATTTACTTATGTGCCCTGTTATTTTAGTCCTATAAGAGAATTTATGGACATAATTTTTTTCACTCCAACTTATATTATAGGATTTTATGCTTTGATTGATAGTGTACAATTATGTTGCTAAAAAACCAGCATGAATATTTTTTCCGCATTTACATCGATGTGCAAAACGCTTTTCAAATTTATAATTCCTTTACAGCAGAGCAGTGATAGCATGGGTTAATTGGTAAGTTTGCGATAAATACTTATTACGAGTGACTATATTAGGTACAAATACATAGAAAAATTTGCTTTTTTCTGGATAAAAAAAATTACTAAGCTTCATTTTTTTTTTTTTTGTGAAAAACATTCAACTATGTTGCAAAAATAAATAATCTGCAAATCATGCATCCATGAGCTGTCCTCATTGGCATTTATTTCTAGTGTTAAATATTATGGAGCGAAATAGTTGAAACGTTGGCAATAGTTGTTTGAAATGTTATTTAAAAATTTCTTTAATGAAATTATCTTCGTTTATATTTTATTCCTTATCCACTGGACCTAGTGGTTACAGGTACAAATTTTGTGCAATTAGCAATTTTTTATACTAATGTAATTCGTCATTAGAATCCTTAGACATCACGTGACTTTTTCAATACATAAAGCCGAGTCAGGGACAATTAACACAGGCCCTACGGGACAAGTCTGTTTATGTTTTTTTTTACACATACAACGATTGTAATATTATAAAAACGTGCAAATAACACGTTTTCAAAGAAATAACGGAACAGCAAATCATTTTTTTTCTAACTTAATCCTTGCGTCAAGTTTAATACTTTACTTCGAAAGTGCAAAACGCAAATTTAACCTGTAAACATCTCTTTCGCAAATGCCTATACATGGGCTAGATAGATGACGTGTGCTGCCCTAATGTCACTTCAAACGCCCTGAGCCCACGTTAACGTTGGCAGCGATGGTGAAAAGTTTGATGCCTGTCACATCAATACAACAAGAGGCTTGCAACGGTAAATCGATCCTTACATCGCATAATAAACAATGTTAAAGTGGCTAGTAGTACCAGCCCTCTCATCCAACCTGATGCATCCAGCAGATAGGTGCATAAACAGGATGTTGGTACAGATTAAATGTCCATTACTCTACTTTACAGTCCTTTACGTGTGCTGCCTAACCTAACTTTCTCGTAGTTTAGAACTTTATTTAGATTAATGTTCAGTGGGGTTAATTACCATACGTAATTATTAATATCAAAAAATCCATTAGGCCATCTATGCTTGCATCATGTTCTCACTAATCTAATTCTGGAATTCAGCCGAAAAAAGCCTCCCAAGGCCTACATGAAAATATCAGGAAAATGTACATAGGAAAATATAATTATTATTATCATAAGAGCAACTTTTATTATTATTGCTATTAATAAAGATGCTTGCAGGCACGCTGACACGCAAGCATACGTATATACTATATTGCACTTTACTACAGAAAAAGTTTTAAAATACTTACACAGCATTAAACAGTTTCCGAAATAAGGCATGTAGCAGCCCATGGAACGCCGTTTCAGCCGAGACTGCAGCGGGCGCAGCTTCCTGCACTGGCCGCTGAACAGGTTGCGAATATTCTTTTTTCACATCGAATTTTTCAAAACATTTTGTTTCAAAAGCAATGGTACTTTTTCTTAAAAGTATCGATTTAACGGATCAACTTTGTACAGGTTTCTAGTATTCTTTCTTACCGACGTAAGCCTTTGTCATATTTGAATTATATGTATCTCATACATACAGCTTTGTAAATTGAGTTATCGATCGTAATGTGAAATGACACATATAATTCAAGCTTTGCTTAAATCCTTTATCAAGTCACGTGGGAGCGCGACGATGTAAGTTTGAAAAAGCAGACGATTCTGAGGCGACTGCGCTACTATTCATTTCAGATTTGCGTACTCGAGTTTTCAAATGTCAAAAATTAAGTATTTTAGCCGGTATTCCTGATGTGTTTTGGTTTACTTCAGTCTCTTAATTCCTATTTCATAGCTTTACCGACAAATACAGGCCAAAAATTTGTTAGCACAGCAATAACAAGACCTGTGTATCTCAAAATTCTCAAATTAAAATTTCTTTAGTTTCAGTTTTATCCTGAAAATATTTTTACTGTTACGTCCTGAAAATATTTTTACTGTTGTAAATTTTTATTCGTCAGGAACCAGCCATCGGCCCAAAGGCCTTATTTGCTCTTACTTACAGTATGCTTTTCTTTTAAATCGTTGACTCAGCGTTGTGGTGTTAGGTTTCAACGAATGGTATGTGTAGAGAGGTGTTGGTATATCGTACGCCGAGCTGGCGTTGACCTGCTGTTTGAATTTATCTGATGTAATATGGTCATAGCACATTTTATTAATCTCATTATCTTACGTCCTTGTAAGGTTTTTATCATCCGTTATGTATTTAATTTTTCCTTGGTATATAATTTATTCATCAAGATAAAATTTATATTTCTATCAATTAAAATTTTGATTCTTGAAATACTTTATATAATTTAGTAATTGGAGTATTTTAATTAAGAAAAGAAATATAATCAACAACCAAGTTATGTCTTATCTGATGATTTAATAATTCAGTGATGCCGAAAATAATTAATTTTACAAATAATATAAATTATGAAGGTTCAGATTCGCGTTTACAATATTTTAACAAGTTTTTATTTTTCTTAACTTAACTTACTTCAATGATCGTTGGTTAACCGCTGCTTGCGCGCACGCAGTTGCAAGATCTTACAAAGTTGACCGCAACGATGATCTTAATCCTACACGAGAGTACTCGTGGAGATGGAAATAATTAGGCTGCTGCTTTTACCATCGGAACCCAAGTCGACGGTCCTTTCTTTCTTGTTCCTCCTTGATTCACTTTTTAGGCTTACATTTGCTTGAAATGCACGCTTTTAACACGTTGCTTAATTACCGAACTAAGTCTTACATCCGCTTAAAATGCACTCTTTTAACACGTAGCTTAATCACTGAACTAAGTCTTACATCCGCTTAAAATGCACTCTTTTAACACGTAGCTTAATCACTGAACTAAGTCTTACATCCGCTTAAATGACGCAATAGAACTCACTTTCCAACCTTTATAGTTACTTTGGAGCACTTGATAAGAGAGAAAAGGCAATTATTGGTATGTGCAAGGAGTTTTTATACTCTTGCATTTAAAGAGGACATGTCAAGTTGGGGATCCGAACGACCAATCAGAGCTTAACCCAATTACTCTCAATTTACACAAGCATAAACGTGGTGCAACAACTATACCGCGAACAATGGTAAAAATCGCTGATCTCTCGGTTGTTGCATTTGGTACAGTTGATGTTGAAACTATTCACGACATTCACTGTGGATCGTTCTTAGTAATAAATGCTAAAACTGCTGATTGTTTTCATTTTTGCTGACATTTAGTGCAAATTGATTTTTGTAAGATGAGCGCTGTATACGATTATTTGGAAATTGCACGCGTAGTTAGAGTTTTGCGACGGCAGCTCTTTTCAAAGGAAGTAAGTTATATGTCACGAGATTGCAGAAGCAGCTATACAGCTCAATGTTTAAAAATCGCTGGGCACTCGCTTTTTATAAGTTTTTAACGGAGCTGTGTATTTCCAAATAATGAATATTAAGTATATGACATGGGATGCCACATTACCATAAAGTTGACTGCAAGCCAAATTTCCCTGTGTATAGTTGGGATAGGCGTGTTCTTACAGTTAAGCAAAGCCACCAACAGTGTGATATCGGATACAGATATTTTCTAGTTTCACAGTAGATAGCACGCAGCGTGAGAAGTTCTCAGTAGCTAAGATAGTAGAGCGCTTGCTTCCCACCTGGAAGAGCCTAAGTTCGAGACTTCACTCCGTCACTTCCTCCCGGTTAACTATAAGATGCCTCTTATACGATCTAATCACTATCATACCATATATGTAGGCAACTAGTATAATGATTTTTACTGTGGCATACAGATTATCAAATAATAGCAAAGAACAACAGTGCCTTAGAAAAGGGGGGCGGATGGATAACTCTCCCAGAGTAAAATCGTCCCATAGATAATCAATAATACAAATAATGAAAAATATGTGACGAATCGAAGTTGTTTGTATGTGCGTGCGTATTACAGCCATTAAAAAAAGCAAGACAAGACAAGGCATTACTAAGATAGAAGACTTACTTGGAAGCAAATCTTAAATGAAGCATGAAAATTTTAATATCTCAAATACATGATATAATCCTAACCCTCAATTTTGTGCCCTTTAAACTAAATAATTTTTTAGTAACAGTGTTAAGTAATAAGTTGTACCGTTCCTACGGTCTTCATAGTTAGTAAACACGCATTAACCATGTGAGTGAAATATATAAAAATGTGAGTTTGATTTATATGATAAATATAAGTTATAGATAATAAATAACGGATATTCCAAAGAAAATTAAGATTTTCTACCTTAACAAATAGATTCCTCTGAGTATCTAGATAATAAACCAAATTATTTAAAAAATAACTATTTTATTAGGAAAAGAAGTATTGCCACTTAACTTTACCGTTTTTCACTTTGACATCAAGTTGCATCATATCTATTGTTATTTTCTCTCTGTTGACTAAAATTTTCGTTTGATAAAGTCTTTCATAAATTTAATGAGTAGTTTTCAAATGTACAACAAATTTTGTTTTTCTGTAAACAAAGTTATAAGGTTTAGTAATTTTGAAAGTTACATAAAACTGTAAATTTACCACTTGTCAACAAGAAAATGACAATTTTAGTTTTTTTCCCATTATTTTTTTCAATTATACTGCTTAGTAATTTTATTTTTAATTATTATTATATAAATGTATGGTAGTAAATGTAGAAATATATTACAGTTAATAGCATACGTATAATTTGCTCGTAAAAAGATATGCATTTTTAAATAATGATACTACTGTCTATTACAAAATTAATTTTTGCAAAGAATAATTCTGATTTGTAAATTTGCATATTTTTACTTTAAAAATTCATCAGAGTGTTTAGGTCTTTGTAGCACAATTATCCTAATAATCTCGAAAAATACGTTCAATAATGTTTATGTTACCTATTTATAAAAATATTATCCTATTTTATATAATAGTCAAGTCAAATTGTTTTAGCAATAGTCCTAAAAATTTTTTTAAGAAACTTAACTCTACAACGACAACCAAGCTGACTGCAAAATTCTACGTGGACTAGGAATTTGGAATTAGGAATATACAATTGATATTGCGATATAAATTAAGATCTGTTTTGCTGAAATTAGTAAGCACTAGAAATGTCATAAATGCCTTTGAAATTATGATTTTTCAATAAATTAACAAAAAAACTTTAAAAACATTTTCTACTAAGGCTACAATTTCGTCAATGTTGAATAGAGTGTCAACTGTTGCACGTTTTGTTTTATTAACTTTACAAAAAATGTTACTTGTAGGGCCAAAAGGAGACGGTATATAATCTATCTATTTTTTTAAGTGTAGCGGCCTCCCTTATAATTATTGTTTTGCCTTTGGACCTGGCCTAATCTTTTCTTAATTGATTACTTTGTAAATTAGGAAAATTTTTCCGGATTAATTGTATCAATACTCTAATTGTCATAAGAAAAAAAATAAATTAGCCAACATTCATACTGAAACTGACACCTTAAGCGTCCACTCCCGGCCGGTAGCCGTTGTTGTCGCCCAATATTTACTCAGACAATTAAATACTCGTCACAAAACGACCTACAAAATAGCGTATTGATCCATTCACATTTCAAATTGTTTCTCAGCTATACGGTTATGCTATTTATATTACTGTATCTTGAGAACAATTTTTCCGCATTCTTCGTAACGTAACAGCACTGTATCTTTTGTCAAATGTCAATAAACAGCCACTAACCTAATATTGTACAGAGTACCACATTACTATAAAATCAAACTGGTATTTGTACTTTTTCGGTAACAATTTTAAAGCGAATATTTTGAAAAATACTGCGTTACTGTGATTTATAATAATGATACAAAAATGTAAATAATAGCGCGTAGTTACGAAAAAATTTTATAAGAGTAGATCAAAACGCGAATTCATGGATGGTTTTGTTGACGATTAATTAATTACACAAGACACACAAGTAAATATCGGGTGACAGCATCGACAAACTCGTCAGTTGACCTTCCGCTGTTCGGGCTGCTTGTGGCGATGTGCCGTTAGCGCGCTTGGCTCGCGGCAGACAACGGACGCTTAAGGTGGCAGTTTCAGAAGGAATTTTTGTCAATTGAATCTTTTTCTTTTGACAAAAGGGATGGTGAAATAAATCCAGAAAAAATTTTTCTTTTATACAAAGTAAACATTCCATATGTGGTTAGGCTAGGTCCAAAGTCAACATAGTAATTAAAGAGGCTGCTACGGCCAAAAAAAGTAAAATGTATCGTAACTCGGCTCCTACGCGGACCAGAAAATTTGCATTAATTGTGAACGTAAAAGCAACAGTAAGTTTTCCCCTGATTAAGAAAAACAATGCCGTCAACAGTCCATCGTTTGTCAATAGTGAATATTATTACCTTATTCACTGATTACTGTAGTTTAACGGTAAAAAGTATTGCTAATTGAGATAGATTTTTACAAAAAAATTACCCTGAAGCTATTGAAACAACCATAGTCAAGATTCGTTTGTCACAACTGTACCTTTGCTTTTACCGTAAAAATTGAATGCACTTTGTTGCCAAACTTTATGTTCCAAAGCGATGACATTACAGTTCTTAGTAATAAGATTTTAAAAACTTTTTTGTTTATTTATATGAAAATCTTAATTTTTAAGGTATTGCTATGATTCTTTGGATATATATATTAATTGCTGCAAAGTAGCTGTCAATTAATATTGTGTCTATATTGTATTAAGCGTACAGATTCATACCGTACTAAGTGTACAGAAATGGAAATTTTTAATTAACAATTTTGCAAAGTAGTGGTGTTGGTTCAATGGTAAGCGGGCTTGGTACTGATACAACACCGTTCTAGGGGTCATGGTTTCGATTCCCAGCAAAAGCAAATTTTTTCAAAAACTGTTTTCATCGGTAAAAAAGTTCCTGTGAAGCCCTATCTGTTTCAGGGCGGGTTTTTCTGCGGAACTTTCGTTCAGAGTGATTCCAGAGTATTTTCCTTGCGCAAAGGTTTTCGAGTCTGAGTGAATGCGAAACAGTGTTAGGGCTATGGGCCGGGATTAGCGGATCCGATTCCAGGCGTTGGAACAGAAAGCGCTGGCCTTACAGGTGAGGAGCGGTTCCTGAAACATGGGGCTTCTCTGTAGGGATGCTTATCAGCTCGGATCCGATGCTTCGGCAGAGAGTGCCGGCTTCACAGGCAAGGAGTAGACATCCTAATATTAAGTCTTCTCTGGGAAAAGGCTACACAGTGACTAGTGGACCCGATGCACCATTGGTGTGACGAAAGTGCCAGCTTAACTGGCAAGGTAATTCACCGAAGAAATTGCCACTGTGGCCATAGTTATGGTAAGGTATAACAATAGTTCGAAGATTGGTGAAATGGGTGCGGTAATACACTTGCACATATAGGTGGTGAGTGGGTAGCACCGATGACAAGGCCAAAAGGGTAACGCGGTAACCCGGTAGAAAAAAAAAATTTCAACAATTTTGTAATAAGACGTTATTTAAAAATTTTGTGGTCAGACTGGGCGCAAATGTTTGAGCAAATAAAAAACTGCAGCATACGCGATTTTTATTAAATTTGAAGCACTACAAGTACTAATTTTAATATTTTACTACATTTGCCTATTGTCTCATTTTTGCTTGTGATATGTGGGATTCTCGGTGCGGGACTAAATAGAAGCGTGACTTGTTGTTAACTTATGCTTTATTAGAATTACTTACATTTAAGGGAAGTTGTGCGTGTATTCTCGTCTCGCGGACTTCGTCCTTACGCTCTCGCATCTCTAGCTGATCTCCCTGTCCCTTCTCTTTCCCCTTCCTATCACCTCTCTTCTCTATTCCCCTATCTTTCAGGCCCAAGCCAGCAGAGGCGCACGCACGCATAGCTGTATGCTATCGTATGTAACACGTCTGAGGCCGCGACACCGACGTCCTTGGCAGCGATTTTCTGTTTGAAGTGCATGTCTGTGTTGTGTTGTTTGTGATGTATAGCATTTTCCAGTTAGAGGAAAGAGGGTGGTTTAAAGCGCTCTATTCCTATTTTCTCTACTGGTTTAATTCTCTGTATTTTATGTGTGTACATTTTTTAAGTTTATTGTTTGCACGTTTCTCTCGAGCAAAAAAATTTATTCTAGAATTCGCTTAGTTACTTATATTATTTAACCGCTTAACTATAATTTTCTCACTTTTTATTTATGTACATATTCACTATACAGGGATATGATAACAATTTACTCTCGCATTGGATAATANTTCCCATACATCGATTCTTATGCCCTCTTTTCCTTTGATGTCTTTCTTCTCAACGTCAATTGAGACCTTTGTTCAAAATCGATTGGTTGATTTGGTAAATATTGACCTTAAATTGGTAACTTGACCTTTGTTATTATTATACTTATCGTTTCCGCCGTTGGGTACTTGTGAAAAAATTTTTTTTTTTTTTTGGTTGCTTGTACAATTATTTCCCTTGTATTAGTACGCCACTTAGATTTGTCTTGATGCCTTTCTGTAAAATTATTGACGGTTTCAATGCCAAACTATTGTCCAGTAACGTCTCGTTGGCTCTCCGACTAATGTTCTTTCGCTTGTTACCTGAAATCATTCTATAACAAGTCAGCAGCGGGGCCTTCTGTGGGAACGGCACTTAAATTCGACCATTGTGATAAGAGAGAGAAGGAGAGTTGAGTAAATATGCTAAATCTTTGCACCCAACGTAACAGGGTAAAAATGTTTCGTTTAAAATTTATTATATGCTAATAGATTTGGCCATTAGGTACTTATTTTTTGCACCCCTTTTACACATATATTTTTCTGGCCTTGTGTTAAATTCTTATTTTTCTGTAACTCTTTTTTTTTTGTGTACAAAATTCTTATACTAATTTTCTTATTAAATA
Source organism: Copidosoma floridanum (assembly GCF_000648655.2). The sequence continues at coordinate 2,234,254 of NW_019379502.1, read as the reverse complement.
TAACATTGTTTTTTTTTTTTTTTTTTTCATTACTTATATTAGTGGACTCTGAAGGATGTGTTGATTGCATACGCGATTCAATCATATACAAGGTGTGTTTTTTTTCTTTCTGCCCGATATCAATTTAAAATATTTCTCAGCTATAACACATATTTGTTTCTTTTGCTGATTAGTGACCGTGTACGTTGTTGGAAGGGAAATGTATTGAGAATTCGTTGGTATTTTGGCAGCAATTTGTTGGTTTATTGTTTTTTTTTTTTCATTTCTGTATGATTCGCAAATTTTTAGTTTTTTTTTTTCTTCACTGGATACATACTCTTGTCAGGCAATACGAGGGTTTTTGACTTCTATTCAGGTTGTCATAATTGAGCTGTTTTTTTTTTTTTAATGTGTATCTCTTCTGCCATGGTAGTACTAGCATTTACTAATAATATTGTGCAGTGTTTTAGTAGCAGGGTTGATCCATTGTTTTAGCAATCTATGTTTTATGTCCACTGTAGATTTTGAGAAATTTTATCACAGGTGTCTGCTTAGGATGTTCTGGCTTCGTTTATGAGACTGATGACTCATATTATAGGGTTTTTCCCATACCATTACGTATGTATGTACCTATGTTATGTATGTAAATGTTTTTTTTGTTTTGTTTTGTTGAGAACTATCCCCTATAGGCTCTGCTATGTTGTATTACTATGCATGTAGATGCTATTGTCACGGTCATGGTGAAATGCTGTCTCAGATTTAATTGTGATTTTTATCCCTTATACAGTGGAGAAAACCCTATCTTATGTGGCTTCCAACCCAAATGTGTGTGAGTATTTCCCTTGTTCAGTTTTATTTTAGTCTCGTTACGTAACCGAATCTCCAGAATTTCCTGTATTTGTTGTCATCCTCTGATAACCGTTGATTTTAATAGTAAGTTAGAAATATCAAGATTGACAATGAATAGAGTACTTGGCGCATTACAGCTGAGTGCGCAATTGGTAGAAATTTTTCAATTGCAGCTGTATTTCTTGATAATTAAGATCAAAATAAATTAAAAGTAAGACTTTATTTTAATTTTTCTTTTTTATTGAAACTTTGCATGTCTCACGTCCTTTAAAATCTGCTTAAAACACTATTCTGAAATGCGTCACATTTAATCATAATTGTACTTGTAAATATTTTGTTATTAAATCCCTTTTTTTTGTATTTTTAATAACGTTTTTCTTTTGATTGTTTTTTTCTTATAGCAAACAATAATAATAATTATTATTTACTTATTTATTAGTATTCTTATTATATTTTTTCTATGGTTTCGAGTTTAAACATATAATATTTTTATTAATAACAATATTTCTTATTGGTTTTTTTAATTTTTTTGACAATGCCTTTTCTTTTTGAGGGTTGAAAAATATAATAACTCTATCTTTTATCCTACTACCCATTTTCCTGTAGGTTATATGTTGTACAGCCAAAAAAATTTCACATAAGTGTACTCTTCTCAATCTTATTTTTTTTTCTTCCCCTTTATTTTGCGGGTGCGTCCGAAGATCACAACTAGAAAAAGTTTTTTTTGTTTTGTATTTTATCAATATTGTTCCTTTAGAAAAGGGGGGTGTTAATTGTCTGAATGTCTTCTGGTTACGTAGTTATCAGTTATTTTATATTTTCTCATCATATAATTTGTTGTTTACTCGCGACTCGTCCGAGGGCCACGAATTAATAAAAAAAAACGCGTTTTCCTATATATATATATTTATACACGTACAGTTCTGTGTATCCTGTCTTCCTATACGATATACTATTTCGGTATACTTTCTTTATTACTCTTATACTTTGTATTGCTTCTGTCATTATTATTATTATTCCATCACTATCACTGTTATTATTAACATTATTAATATTGTTATAACTATCGTCGTTGTACTTTTTTCAGTTAATGGCTTACAGTCGCTTTCAGGGTCTGGTAGGGAAGGTAGTTCAGGTGGGGGCCTTATGCGCTTTTTGTTAGGCTCCCACACTCTTTCTTCCTCTCTCTTACTCTTTTACTCGCTCTCCGTATCCCATGCGTCCTATTCATCGTTCTCTTCGTCTTGTTTGTTTACGGCTTGGTCGTTGCTATGTCCTTCAAAATTTCCTTCTGTGTTATCTCGAGGTACCTGGGTATCGGAATCGTCGTTTTGATTCTCATTATTATATTTGGGTGAGTAATCGCCACTAGTTCCATCTACGAGGGCTTGATAGTGTTCGTTTCCGAGATGCATGTGTTTAAATTCTTCGTCTTTCCCCCCCATGAATTGTTGGCATACTATCTTATCGGGTAATACTTGTAGGTATTTACATATGTTTGCTTCATATTCTTGTGACAATATAAAAGCACATTCTCCGTCGCCGAATTCATGGCTGTTATTTAGTATTTGTTTAGTTCCTTTTGGGTCCTTACATTTATTTATCCATTTTGACCCAAGTAGGATTCTTCGGAGCTCATCTGTTGATTCTGTCAATCCGTATAGAAGTTTTAGGCAATGGAACAGACAATTTTTGTCTCTAGGGACATCGATCATTATCAGCTGTCAGTGAGGTTCTGCGCATTGGGTCCCCGATACTCGAAATTTTGCATCCTCTTCTTTGTTCATTGCGGTTGGTGTGCTATCACTTTCCCATACATCGATTCTTATGCCCTCTTTTCCTTTGATGTCTTTCTTCTCAACGTCAATTGAGACCTTTGTTCAAAATCGATTGGTTGATTTGGTAAATATTGACCTTAAATTGGTAACTTGACCTTTGTTATTATTATACTTATCGTTTCCGCCGTTGGGTACTTGTGTATCAGGCGGTTGTTGGCTCTCGTGTTCGTTCAGTGCCGTTCGGCTTTGTTCGGTCATTTTTGTCCCCCACTCATCTACTTGCTGTCTACCTTTGGCTCTACTCTCTCTCTGGTCATGTACCCTTCTTTTATTTTCCGATTTCTCTTCACTTTCTTTGACTCTGTTGGGTGTTTTTGCTGCTGCCGTTTTTCCTATTGCCTTCCTAGCTTTCCGCTCTCTCTCTCTCTCTTTCTCTGCTATTTTTGCTGGCTCGCTCTTCCACGCTAGTTAGTAACCCCAATGTTCTTCTTGCTCGGTTTCCCTCTGCATTGCTGCCGGTGTATCACAATGCGCGATAATAATTTTCTTTAAGTTGTGTGCGGTTGCTTGGCGGTGTTAGAAAAATCTGCCATTTTTCTATGTAGAGTATTTAACTGTCGTTTACGAGTTTTGTGTTGTGTTTTTTCTGTTACACCCTTGTTGATGAATGGTGTGCTCATCGTTTTTACCCCTTTTTCCAAGTTTTTCTCTTTGCACACATACGCCAGTTTATCGTCCGCTGGTACTTGCGACAAAATTTTTTCTTCATCGTTTACCTCTGTTAGGGTGTTTTTATCTATCTTATCTGTTAGTTTTTCCGTCATTTTCCGTTCTGATCCTGTCTCTCTACTACTTCAGCTGCGGGTACTCGATACCTGTTCACTTCCTCTAAGTTTTCTGGGCTTCTTTTTAATTGCCTTCTCGTCTGGTTTGTCTGAGTCAGACGTTTCTAATTTGACTTTCCTGTTCTCTCGTATTAGATTCCTCTGTTTCCATCTACGCATTTCATATATTGATGCTGGTGGTGCATTTATGTCTTCGTGATTGTCCCTTTTCTGTTTTTCCACAAGCTCATACAGCTCCCGGCGTGGTGGTTCTGGGTTTTCTTCCCCTTCTTCGAGTACTGGATTGCGAGAAAGAGCACCCGGTGCTTAATTTTTCTGCCCAGGTCTTTAGACAACGTCAAACTCATATCCACAAAGTTCTGCTTTTAATCTTGTAAATTTTAAGTCCGGTTTCTTCGATGTGTGAAAATGTTTGAGTGGTTCATGGTATGTTATGACTGTAAATTTACGACTGAACAAATATGGCCTGAACTGCTTCTTGGCGTACACTATCGCCAATAATTCCTTGTCGTATGTCGGATATCGTAATTCACTTCCCTTCAAGCATATGGATGCATATTAGAAGAGTGATCTTTGCCTATCTCTCCCTGGCTTAAAATTGCTCCGATGGCGTAGTCGGATGCGTCGGTTGTTACGATAAAGGGTTCCTTTATATCTGGAGCCCTTAGCACTGGCTCACTGCATAGAGCGTTTTTAAGTTCTATAAATGCTTGTTCTTGTTTTTCTTCCCATTTAAATTTGGCTGTTTTTCTTGTAAGCTTTGAGAGAGGTTGGGCTATTTTTTCGTAATCCTTGATGAAGCGTCGATAGTAACCCACCAACCCGAGGAATTGTTTGATTTTCCCCGCATTTGTTGGTTTAGGAAAATTTTTTAATGCTTTAATTTTTTTAGGATTTGTTTTGATCTAACCATTGCCTACAATATGATCGAGCACTTTGGCTTCCTTTCTAAGAAATTGGCATTTTCTTGGTTCCATTGTGAGATTTGCATCGGCTAGCCGTTTTAAGAGTCTTTCGAATCTTATCTCGTGTTGTTCCAAGTTTTCTGCGAATACCATGATGTCATCCAAATATACCTCTATCTCGCGTTCTTGTAAGCCTGCTAGTGCCACTGTTTTCACTCGCATGAATGTACTTGGCGAGTCTATGCATCCCATCGGCATTCGTTAATATGTCCGTTTGGTCCTGAGAACGCAGTTTTATGAGCATCCTCCTCGTGAATCTCTACTTGGAAAAACCCACTCTTCAGATCTACCACGGTTATACATTTTGCAGCTGCTAAATTTTCTAAAATTTCATTCTGGAATGGCAGTGGATAGCACGTACCGACTGTTATTTCGTTCAATAGCCGGAAATCTGTTACGACCCTCTAGCGTTTTTCTTCGTTTGGTCTCACGTTTTTCGGAACAATCCACAAATTTGAGTTATATGGGGATGTCGATGTCTCAATTATTTGTTGCTGCAGTAGTTTATCTATTTCTACTTGCGTCTGTTCCTTTAGTTTTATTGAAAAGCGTACACGACTTCCTGCAGTCCCCTTCCCAGCGTATCATTTCTTTTTTCGTCACTCATGGTGTTGCTCTTTAGTCTCTTTTTTTTTGTAGTTCGTCTTGTGCTTTTCTAGTTCGTATATATATATTTTTTTTTCTGGTCGTAAGACGCTGTCGTTTCCGTGTAATTTGTGTTAGCCTGATAGATACGCGCACTCGATTGAGTGTTAGTCGATAGTCTTCTTTCGTTTTTGTTTTCAGTTAGCTACTCCTTGTACTTATTAATTAATTTAAAAAATTTTGTATGGGGTGTTTGTCGTCTGTATATCGGTTATATGCTTGTGCATGCAATTACGGGTTGCCAATAAGGTCTTCGGATATTGCGATTTAGAAATAATATCGATATATAAGTTTTTTTCTTTTAGGTGCGTATTTCACTCGAAGGTTATGAGTATAGTATATACGAGTACTGAAAATTCACTTACCAGATCGCCGTAACGGTGGTCAGCATAACGATAATCCCGTGCATACTTATGAGTCCCTTCTTTGAGTTGCTCAGCTTCTGCTTCCGCTCGTTGTTCCCTTCCCCTGTGCCGTGTATCCTGTGTTCTGTGGTAGTAGTCCGGGCTTGGCGTACCGTGCTTCTTCTCTTTGTCTGTATTTTCCTGGGTTTGATGAACGGTAGCTGCCTCTAGTGTCCTGGTATATTGGTCCACTGGGTTGATATGCAGTTTTTCCTTGTCTGGTATCCTTGCAGTATCGAAGATTTTCCAGTTTCCCTTATATTGTGGCACTTGACACGCAGAATTTGGCGTCTGGCACTTTTGACACTTTTGTTTCTTTGCGACGAGCGATGTATTTTTTTTATTTTTTTATTTTATTACATCCATTAAGTCGAGAAAGAAAATAATTAAAAAAACTTTTTTTTTTGTTCCGCGAGACTAAGTAATTTCCGCGCACGCGACAGACCGTAAAAAATTTTTATCTGTATCCCACTTCTGACACCAGCTGTTATATGGGATTCTCGGTGCGGGAATAAATAGAAGCGTGACTTGTTGTTACTTATGCTTTATTAGAATTATTTATATTTGAGGGAAGCTGTGCGTGTATTCTCATCTCGCAGACTTCGTTCTTACGCTCTCGCGTCTCTAGCTGATTTCCCTGTCCCTTCTCTCTCCCTTTCCTATCACCTCTCTTCTCTATTCCTCTACCTTTCAGGTCCAAGCCAGCGGAGGCGCACGCACGCATAGCTATATGCTATCGTACGTAACACTTGCTTAAACGATCAAATTTTTTTTTAAAGTTTTTTGTAAAACTAAATTTTTGTAAAAAATTATCTCTACCAAATCTGACTGTAACACTACTCGAGGTACTGAATGAAATCCGAAAATTCTTTTTTCACCTAACTGCTTCTCAAATTTTTTTTTCGATATTTTGATCTGAAACTTCGTAAACATGTTCCTGAAAAGTTACTACATGAAAGTACACTAAAAAATTCTAGATTTTTAAAAATTATCATCACATATGTATTGATTGAACATAGAATTTAAAGGTTATAATTTTTTTTTGAAAAACCAACAAAACTCATCAACATTTGACAAAAACTATAAGAAACAAGAGAGTCTAGTTAATAATACTGAACTTTTAGTTGAACCTTCTTCCTATAAGATTATACAGTACGACGCACTTACATACTTGGGTAATTGTTTTGTTACACGTTAAGGTGTTAGTTATTACTATTGATAATTTATTGCTGTAGGGGTAAGTGGACTATTAATTTCCTGTGAAGTTAGCAGCGCACGTCGTTATTTTTAAAAAAATAAATGCAAATCGGCATCGGGCTATTCGGAGAAATGCAAAAAAACTACAAATTTCTAGCCCACGCAGAATTTTGCAGTCGGCTTGGTTGTCGTTGTAGGGGTAAGTGGACTGCTAACTTTCTGTGAAGTTGGCAGCGCACGTCGTTATTGTTAAAAAAATAAACAAACGCAAAATCGGCATCAGGCTATTCAGAGAAATGCAAAAAAATGCAAATTCCTAGCCCATGCAGAATTTTGCAGTCGGCATAGTTGTCGTTGTAGAGGCAAGTGAACGGCTAACTTTCTATGAAGGTGGCAGTGCCTTAGTTGTTATTGTTTTAATAAACAACTGCAAAATTGGGATTTGAACTGCAAATTAATTGCAAAAAAACTGCAAATTCCTGTGCTGATCAGAAAGCTGTTATTAAAAAGTGGCGTGCCCACTTGACAGACGTTCAATCATTGGTTAATGAATAAAACAAGTAGCCAGTGAGCGCCCCAACTAACTTGGTTAAAGGGGCTTTTATTATTTATTATTGCCTAATTTTTAAAGAGAGTGATTGCCATAACTTAATTTACACAAAAATATGAAAGACGGCTTATTTTTTTGTTTTTTTCAACTGTACGAACTAATATAGTCTTTAAACCTATGTTACTATGCACTTAAATTTTAATAAATATTTGTATCAAATTCTGCTGTGAAAAAAATCAAGACTGTACTTTCTATGTACGAAATTAAATTTTTTATATGTAACAAATGACTGATACAAATTTTATACTTACATCAGAAGTGTTAAGTTTATTGGCAGCTGAAGGTTTATCTGCAATAAAAAAAGAGCATATTTTATTTTAAGATTGGAAGTGTACAAAATGTAGAATTATATAGGCAAAAGTTACAATATTGGATAGGTCAAAGTATGTTTACACACTGTTATTTAAAATATTTTTAAAATTTTTTCAACCCCTTCACACTACAATTCACGGAGTATGAAAATTTTATTGAGACAAATATTAGCTACTCCACAATGGATTAAATTAAAGCTCAAGGGGGTACCAGACACAAAAATAAAGAGTACCACTTTTTGTTAGTACATTTATTAGAGCTATAAAAAGCACTGATAAAATGTCAACAGTGCAATCGCTTAACTAAGTGTGTATTACGTCATGCAAAAACACAAAAAAAATTTTAATTTTCACATAATTTATCACTAATTTTTAGAAAAAGCTTAGCGCTTAAAGAACTTCATACTTGCGGCAAGTTTACATAGGTCTCCTACAGAAAGAAATACGTCTTTGTAAGTTAAAACTTTTTTGACAAATATATATGTATACCGTACATCAATGTATTAATCACACATCAAATTGAATTTTTGTCAGGGAACCTAAAACTTATAATATAAAATTAACAAAGAAATTAACCTATGGCTAAAATTATGTGACCCTTCAATATTAATAAGATAAATTTTTTCTATGTGCATATATTTATTTACTTATGATTTTCATGTTAATTTTACCCGTACAACGTCCGCATACTTCCACCATGTTATTAGTATATGTGTTACAAGCAAGTCGTGTTTACTCATTCGAATAAACATATTTAAGTTTAAAATATAAACTCAAACTAAAAATAATAAATTAAATTTCAAATAGCAACGAGGGCGTTATTTCTCACGCTCACCGACAGTGCATCAAAAATAGAATATTGAGTCGTGCAGCTGAAGATCCCGGCTACCGGTGATACTCTTCTTCAATAAACGAGCGTTTTACGTCAAATGTCATCCCGAACCACCAAAAATACTGATTGTTACAAGTGAAAGGTGTTCTGAACGCTAACGTCTCCGGTGTAACACCAGGAGACGTTAAGCCAAAGCACAATCTGCTCTAATAGTTAAAGATTTCGTGGTCGTTCTTCGAACAGATCTAGTGCTACCAGAGCAACTTTTTCTACAACAGCTAGCTAGGGAAAACAACTCTCAGGAGTTTAAGCAGTCACATTAGCTGAAAATTTCATCAACCTCCTCTTCAGTGGTTCGTCTCAACGGCATACCCACGTAAAAGGTATTCTCTAGGCCCCCTCCTCCGACCAACAGTAAACGGTTAGTTATGCAGAAAGTGAATGGGAGACAAGATAATCTTCGGCCAGCAGCATATCTTCCTCCAGGATGGTCTCCGTACGTAGAGACTCTGAGGGTAAGAGTCAAGCTACCCTTAGCTGGCTCTCCACCATCGAGAATAATAATAAGGAATGACTGGAAGTATCACTACTGGCCCTTTCCAGAGCCATAATTAGTATTGACGATGCTTAACTAACCATCGATCTCATCAAATTCTTTAGTGTCATCTAACGTTAAACTACTTTGATAACAAATAAATTTTTACTACCATTTTTAAAAACGATTCGTCCACTACAAAATTATATGAAGCTGGTCGCTATGAAACCAAGTCAATCGTTTATTGGCAGACATCACGAGCGGAGTTGTTCGTCATGAGGCTGGGAACTCCAGCCACGAATGACCCTTGTTACACTACTCCTGAACCTGTAAAGAAAAAGGGGAGGGGGTACTGAAGATGCGGGCACTTCTCGTTTCGTACGTCACCTTTGTTCCTCGTTCTCTGGATGTCCGCTTCCGAAATAAGGGAGATATTTTCCAGATTTCGCTCTTTCTAAGGAGAAAAATAAATAGAAAAAACATAACCACTTTTAAGGAAATGATTTATTGCGTCTCTACAAATTCTATAGCACGTTACATCGACAGCACTACAGCGGCTCATACACACACACGCGCGCGCGCGCGCGCTTATCCTCACACGCATGACCCTCGTCTGACCAGTCCTTCCCTACTCTATTCTCTCTCTCTCTCTCTCTCTCTCTTTCTCTCTCTCACTCCAGGTTTTCAAGAGTTGTGTTGCTGCGAGGGCACACGTCTACGATGGCTCTTGATTTTATCTTAAACTGTCTATTATTTGCGTACCTTTAAGTGTATTTGTAGTTGCTTGAATAAGTGCTTATTTGCTGGCTTCGTTCCAACGGTGCTTTGATCATTATGTAGACGTTAACTCTTGTGATTTCGCCCACTGTAGCTTGTATTTTTGTTTGGTGCGACATTTTTGCTCCAGGCTATTCTCACTGCAACATTGAGCATCCTCATAGCCGCGGCAGTTGGAGCGCTTGCGCTCTAATAGGCTGCCGATGGCACTGGACAAAGACGGGGAGCCTATAGGTCATGGGGCTAGAAAAAGACCGCGCAACGACATGGATGATAGCGACGGCGACATTACCAGCTTCCCTTACCTATCAGCTGGTGAGGTAAAGAAACTAATTGAGCGCACGAGCGAAGACCGTGATATTTGTCTTGAGCACCTGGCCAACGAGAAGGAGACGGGGAAAATGGAAGACCATTCAATTGGCTGTAAGCTCCTTTATTGATGCGTTAACGTATTCCTGCCAAGGACGTCGGCGTCGCGGCCTCAGACGTGTTACGTACGATAGCATATAGCTATGAGTGCGTGCGCCTCTGCTGACTTGGGTCCGAAAGGTAGGGGAATAGAGAAGAGAGGTGATAGGAAAGGTAGAGAGAAGGGACAAGGAGATCAGCGAGAGACGCGAGAGGGTAAGGACGAAGTCCGCGAAACGATAATACATGCACAACTTCCCTCAATGATAAGTAATTCTAATAAAGCATAAGTAACAACAAGTCACGCTTCTATTTATTCCCGCACCAAGAATCCCACGTAACAATATACTACGGTGTTTCATTCAGTGAGCTTCAGGCGAAGCCTAGAGGGCCACTCGTATACATATAAACATACTCGTAAGCCTTTTCTCTGCACTCTCCATACAGTACCCACCCACTACTAGATACTGGTAAAATACAATGAATAACGACCAAATAATACTTTAATACATCAAATAACACCCTATTTTTATTGAATATCATTTTCAATAACAAACCTTATTTTGAATAACAAACCTTATTTTTAATCACAAACAATAGACTTCATTTTTAAATTTGTACAAAAAAAAGAATTTGTTTTCATGTAATAATACACGTTATTGTCCACATTATATAAAAATAGTGGTCCTCTCGTCTAGCTTCGTCAGAAATTCACTAAATAAAGAAGCGTATTACGTTGACACGTAATTTTAATTTAAAAAATTTTTTTTGGAATACATGCAGTTTTAGTCAAATAATTTGTAAGAGAGATTTTTAAAAAATCATGCTTAAAAGTACCGTACATTCTTCACGACATAAAATAGTTGTTGGCCCGAAAAGGCCGTTGATTTCCACTTTTGCACGTTATAATATTTGAAAAGGGCAATTCATTAAAACTGTTTNGCTTCAATTCTTTGTGTCGACAAAAATCTCACCCACTCTTTTAAGGCAACGCAATTAAAAAATAGCGCCTTGCAAGATATTGTAATTTTAATGTTGTAAAACCTCGGTAAATATTTTTGCAAAAAAACCATTATTAAACCTGTAAGATATTTTCTTAAAACATAATTAAAAAATTTTTTTTTTTAATATTAAAATAGTATCACAAGAGTAACATAGACCTAAAATATCATCTCTTGATTTTTCATCGCCACAATAAATATAAACATATATTATTTAACCTATCAAAAAAGCTGAAGGATTTAAGTGATTACTGTCAGGGTTATTATGAAAACCTGATCTCTCACTTAATGGATTTTTTATCTGTCGATTTTAATGCTATTGTTTGAAACATTACACCAGCACACAAAAAAAAAAGTAGACTGTACTTTCCACCAGACCCACTTGTCTTTATGTATTTCGATGTGCTGAATCCGAATCCGAGGTCCGTTTGACCCGTACACCCTCAAAATTTCGAGTAAATTGCGAAAAACTGCGAAAAATAGCCGAAAATCGTAAAAAATTACATTTTCAGCTCTTTAAACATTAAAAAAAAATTTTGTACACATGTTACGAGGTTGATTCATATGTATTTTGATACGTTGAATCCGAATCCGAGGTTCGTTTGATCCGTACACCCTCAAAATTTCGAGTAAATCGCAAAAAACTGCAGAAAATAGCCGAAAATCGTAACAAATCATATTTTTAGCTCTTAAAACATTCGAAAACATTTTTGTAAACATGTGTCAAGGTTCATAGCACCACACTGTCTAAGAGGAAAAATACAGCACTCTGAAACGTTAAAGTTATTTATAGTGCTTTGTCTCAACGTCTCCTGGTATTACACCATATTTGAAGGGTTCCTAAATAAATTTGTTTCGAATAATGATGCTGCGTGGGACATTCCGTCGAAGACCGGTTGTACACTTTTTTCGCCCCTGCGAGCCAGAGCACAATCAATCGATACGTGAGCTTGTTCTAAAGACTGAGTGCGCTTTTCGATAAAGGCAACGAGCTCCGTGTAGGTAGGGCTCGCAGCCCTGCTCTCACGCGATATCTCCCAACCTTCTCGACTCAATGGATCCAACTTCCGAATCACGCAATGTATAATCCAATTATCGTAATGATTAACTCGACATTCGAGATCTTTTAATGCACGAACTGATTCTTCAGTTTTATCCAAAATTTGAATCAAATCAGGCAAATTTCCGGGTTTAACAACAGGTAAATTTATTCAATTTTCCAGATGATTAAATTAACGTATTTGAGTATTGTCGAATCTACGTACTAATTTTTCCCATGCAATGTCAAAATTTGAATCCGTTATATCAATGCCTTTTAATCTTTGCTGCGCTGAGTCCTGTACTACCGATAACAAGTGTTGAAATTTGACAGCCTTGGGCATTTCGCGTTTTATTACGAGCGAGGTAAACAGCTGCTTAAACGATTCCCACTCCTCGTGTTTACCAGAAAACGTTGGTAGCGACAGAGGAGGAAAATTTACTTTTTCGGTATTACTTGATCTATGATCAACACGAGGTGAACTTTCTAAATCAATTATGTGATTATTGAACTCACCCAACGCGTCAGTATATGCTTCAAACACTTGATCAGCTATTTGCTTTTCATAATACTCATGAGAAAGCAAGATTTTTTCATCTGCTTGTATAATTGCGTGTTTCTTTTTGGAATCGGCAAGATCCATATCTAACTGTGTGACGCGTGCACGAGTTTGCTTCAACGTCATATTGGCTCTCCCTTTCTTTTTGAAATTCGCGAAAGCATTTTTTATCTTTTTTCCAAGCGTGACCTGATCAGTGTACCACTTTTCCGATATTCTCTTTAAAATTATTTCAACAGTCACAGAAAAATCAAGACAAACTAGACAAATACCAATATCACCTTGCAAAGTTCGATGATTCAACGAGAAAGATAAGCTGATACCTCTAGACTGTGTATACCTGGTTTGTAGTCGCCGTCGTAAGCCCCCCTCTCACCTCCCGCTCAGCCTTTTAGCTTTTGATGAACGCAAGCTGTGCGTTACAGTGAGAAGACGAAGAAAAGGCTATCAACACATGACCCTACACCCCTCTCCACCCAGCAGGAAAGCGGCAGAAGAAAAGCCCGAAACCGTCGTCCGAGCGTCGAGAGTGGGAGCCGCTTTGTCAAGGCTGCGCGACAGTGGCTCTCGATGTAAACACCAACTTCTCGATGGTCTCAGCTACCTCTCCCTTCCTCGAGCAACACTTGAGGAGACATGGTTATGTCATTGATTCCTGTATTAATACGTGATTGGTCGCGTATCACAGCGGAATTGGCGATCACGGTTGTGCGGGTGAGGAATGAGGATCGGATGGAACAAGCCGAGGTGTGCTGCGAGGACTACAAAGGAAATTGAGGTGAGCGAATTTTTTTATGGCTTAAAGGGGCGTAAGTTGCAAGGCTTTTAAGATTCAGTTGGGATATTGAGCCATCGATTGTTTAATATATCAATCGAAGAGTGATCCTGATTCCATTTATCAGGTATCTTGGGGACATTCGTTCGCAGTTGTTCTTGAAGTCTCGTCCGTATTCCCATGCTGTTTCTTTTAGTTAATACGATCGCATAGCACGTTGGTTTTTCGTGGTCCCGGTCCTTCCCTTTCTAGTAGCAGTGATTAGTAAAATTTTTTTTGAGTTGTTTACTGGCGGCTTTTAGTGAATAGTGTAATAAGTTTTAGTGTTAAAAATTGTGTTAAGATTTTTCCCTCGATCTACTGCTTTTTATTTTGTTACAATTAAGTTATGCTTCTTAGTTTTTAGTTCATAGTAAGAAGTTAAGAATTGCACAACTCAGAGATCTTGCTGTGATTGTAGCGTCGTCAATTGTCAAGTACGACTTAAGGGATTCATTTCAAAGTTCACTAAGTAAGGGTACTCAATAGTATAAATATTTTATGTTATAGTAAGGTAAGAATTAAAGACACTCTATAAGCACGTTCACGATAAAGTTGCACTATATTCAAATTTATTGAACAAGAATTTCGTCAACTCTGTATTCGTGTATACAAACATTATAATTGTTCAAATAAGCGAAGTGTTAATGAAACGAGACTCGCATTATCGGCGATGAGGTTGCAACGAAGCATTTTTATTTTTGTTTTTATCATTTTAAATTAAGGGTAAACTTTTAAATTGTAACGATTTGTCTACCCGAAGTATCCAACCTCGCTTTCATACGTCGTCCAACAAATATAGGTATAGAAGCGCTTTGATTTTTTACTTGATGCGTGAGCATTCGAGTCTTCGAGACGATGATGATTGATGTGATTAAGGTGATTCGAGGAAGCTAGATAATGTTATTGCTGTGAGATTAGCGGCTTCGTTTGTAGCGTAACACCCATGTAGCTATTATTCGGATTAAATGTATGTAGGGGATTTCCGACTATGTTAAAATTACACGTACAGTTATTCTGATTAAAATTCGATTTAATGACGTTTATGTCACTGATTTTAAGCGTGCGAGCCAGTGAGTTTGAGCAATTGATTTAAAATTGTTACATGAATTAATCGAGGTTAATAATTTACATTTAGACACGTTTTACATCGACTTTTCTTTACCTGTAACCTGCTTCAATTCTTTGTGTCGACAAAAATCTCACCCACTCTTTTAAGGCAACGCAATTAAAAAATAGCGCCTTGCAAGATATTGTAATTTTAATGTTGTAAAACCTCGGTAAATATTTTTGCAAAAAAACCATTATTAAACCTGTAAGATATTTTCTTAAAAATAATTTTTCAATAATTATATTTATGATAATTGACAAAAAACGCATTCTTGGGTAAGAATGTTTTTTTTTCAAAGTAATGCTTATATTTTTATTACTCTGTGACATTAATTACGTTAGGTATATTTATTTAAATGTATTTTTCTGTAAATTCATAACAAGTACTCGTCTTTTCAAGTCATAGAAAAGTATGAACATTTTAAGACGTGAAAAAATCTTTAAAAAATTTGTTAAGTTATCGATGCTTCTTTTTAAATTAACATTATACTACAACTTACATATCATTGTCCAAAAAAAAGAAATGTAACTGCACATATTTTTATGTATTGAACGTATACTTATTGCATTACATGCTTATTAACTTCTCCTCTATTACAAATATTTTTCAATGTTTTTTATTAAATGACACTTTATCTTTTATTTAAGTCATTATATTATTGTTGTGATGGATATGGACATAAGTCACGTTTGGTAAAAGGAATTCGTACTAATGTAACTAAACGTTTAATAATTCACTTTATTACTCTAACAGTTTGACAGCACAATTATTGAGATAAGCTAGAACTATATAGGTAGCTACTAAAGTAATAAAATAAACGATTATTTCTACAAGAAAGAACCAAAAAATAATATGTATATGTTACCTCCAAATTCTTACTAACCAGACATTTTTTTTTTAATTAAAATTTTTATTGACCTTTTTTCATACAATTTCATTTTTTCTTTTTAATCAAGCAAGAACTATGAACAGATTCAAAATTAGAAAAAGTTTTCAAAGCGAAAATGACTATGAATACAAAAAATGCATTATTATTACCTTTAATATTATGCAGTAAACGCCAGATATTCGTTTTCCATGAATGATTATCCATGTTAACTTAAAGACAAAAGGTTCAAATTAGTCGTAGTAATCTTTGTATTCAGTAAAAAGGAAAAGAGTTTTTTTGTCTTTGCGTGGTGAGAAGTGATACTGGTGACGTCCACTGAAGAAACATTCTGAAAGCTTATTTATTGTTTTTTGACTGAGTAAGACATAACCATTTAATACTCTTATACACGTTTGAGATAAATGTACCAATATTTGGCTACCAAAAAATTGGTCAGAAAGCCTGGCCACAATTATAATTTAACGATTCATATGAACGTCTGCATCGGTGAGAAATATTTTTTTTAATACTCACGTTTATAAACTAAATACACTACATTTTCGAAGGCTATCTTGATGATACTCTAATCCAAAAATTAAAGAAAAAGTGTTTCTAAAAAGTGACTTTAATCAGCTGGCCAAGCTTTGGGACACATGTCGACGTAACCTCTCCTTTGGTACGTCCGAATAACTGGCTAATGTAAACTGTCTACAATTCATGAGAAAAGCCAGTTAGAGGAAGTTGAAGTTTTAGCCACACGAACAACTTTTTTCTACAGTGACCAATAATTGAGATATTCGACCAACTCGAATAATAAATAAAAACTTTTTTTTGTTTTTGCAAAAAATTTCTTCTCATAATTGATAAAAATAGTGTCATAACAATTAAATAGTACCCATTAAACCTTAAAATTTCATTATTTTTTTTAATATTTTTAAAATTGGCCTACTGCGATGGCAAAACATAAGTACATTTACCTTAGTAATACAATGCATCAAATTGTTTAAAATTTTCTAAAAATCATCGTAACATAGCAATACCTGAATGTTAGTTCGAAAAGTTGCTAAAAAAATTTTACACGAAAAATAATTAAATCAAATTTTACTCTGAATTATATATAATTAACTAAACACAAACATGATTATTTAAATACTGCAAGTAAAAATAAAGTTATATTCCGATATTTATGATAGGTTTAAAGGCACTAAATAGAAAATTCAACCCGTGAAATAAAACAAAAAAACGAAAAAACTTCTCGTTATATTCATTAGAGTGAAAATTAAAAAGGAGTTGTCCACTCACAAAGTTTTATAACAAATTAACAGTAATAGTTTCACCTTGCTGTAAAGGTAGCTAAATAAATTTCAGCAAATTAAATATAGGCCAGAAGAACTAGACGAAAGAGGGTCATTTTTTTACGTCATTACGAAAGGGTTAGGACATAGCTAATTTTATTTGATTCTATGCAAGCAACATCGTCCTGAAATTAATCCTAAATCAAAGGTTCGGAACATGGTTACATTAACAATGTAATGTGCGAAAATCATTATAAAAAAAGCTTTTTGTAATTTGCTTTAAATGTATCATAATAACGACACTTAGATTTTTTATGTTATACTTCTATAGACACGTTATACATGAGAGTAAATCGACGATTTCAGATTCTTGACCTTCAGAAAAAGTGTGATTTAAGTGGATTTTGCATGTTACTTCCCCTTCGCCCTACCCTCCTTGCTGTGCCGTCCAGCGCCGGTCCCCTCCGCACTATACAACGCCACGCCACCCCACCACTCTGTTTGAATTTCATGAATTTTATTTTTTTTTAACCAATACTTGAGAAAAAAAAAAAAAAAACCAAGAGTGGGTCTCAGGACCTTTGGCAGAAGTGAAACTTCGAATTTTAATGTTACTAAACTCGATATAACAGAAACTAAGAAAATTATATTACACCTAATTGTAAAAGATCTTTTAGAATCTAATATTAAAATCGTAAAATTATTATTATTACGTATTCGAGCCCGCACGTGCATAAAATACATATACTTTTGTTACATGTGACGCATGTTACATGCATCTTAAGTACTTCCATGATTACTATAATATATTAATTAATATATGTACGAATTGTTGATCATGTAATGCAGAACAAAACAGAAATTTTTACTATAGTGCCCCAAAAAAAGGTAATTTTGTCTTGTTACGGGGGACAAAAGTTCTTTTGATTTAAAATTTTTAATTCATGCATTTAATATGATATCATATACGTACAGTCGATTCTTGTTGGAATCGGTGTATCCGACAAATTTTTTTAAATTTCAGCTACCATAAAAGTAAAATAATCCACTCTATCTGACTAAGATTACGGAAAACAACTGACATATAGCTTTTTTCCATTGTAAAGTTGTAATTTGTCAATCAATTCGTTATCTATAACTATTTATAAATTACTATTAAAGTGTACCCACACTTATAACTAATTTCTACTAATTTTAAAATTAATAAGAATATAGGTTTTGGTCACGTGACAATTATTCATATAATACATGATAGAGAAAAGAAATTGAATCAATTTATAGCTAGGATACATAGGATGTCGCTTTGCCTTTGAGATATGACTTATATTTTTATAATTGTTACGATTGTTTGAATGAATAAGTGTAAGATATATTTTTGCTTCTCAATAATTATTTTCTATACGTGGAATTATTTTTGGCCTATATGGCTCCCCTTTTGAGACACGATTTGATTCAGTCGGTAAAGTCTAATACAGTTGGCAAAGAAAAGTGAGTCCAACTTTAACTAGAACAGTTTGATGCCACAGCGCGGGTCAAAGTTCCCACCGATCAGTATCTTTATGTTCTCCAGCAAAAGAGATGATTGGGAGTCGTTCCACAATATGTTCCACCCACTTGTCCATGAGGACCAACAGCTGACGAACGTCGGGCGTCATATACATCTCAAAACCCTCGTAAAATGCGAAGCTAAGGAAGCCCTTGATGCAATTCACGTAGCCAACGCTAACTACGCTTCCACCTGAGCAGCCCTGGAAACGCGTTTCTAATAGAGCCTTGCTCGTTCATGATCACATCTCTGCTCTGTGAAATATCTAGCCCCTGTGTGAAAAATCTGAGGGAGGACAGCAATGGTTATTGGACACGCTGGAATGTCATCGAGAGCAATTTCGTGCCCTAGGACGTCCAAGAGAAACTTGGAATGACTTGTTTGTCTCTTGCGCAATATCGAGCATGAAGCCTACCACTAGGCGTGCTTGGGAGGACGAAACAGAAAAACTGGAAGATGCGGGTTTAACAGAAGAGACAAATGCAGTCACATTCCTTGTGCTGACTATCTTTCTCTGGCACCACAGCCGTACGCTCAGCTCGATAAAGACAGTACGGCCGGCGTCGATGCCTAATACGCCAAGCACACGGCCCCACTCATCAACCTCGACGGAACGCACGTATCGTTCGTTCTCAATCAGCAGTCAGTCCCAAACTTGCCTGACCTGTCAAAAAACGCACTACTAGGGACACTGCATCAGCTTCCAAGGCGTCGAGTCTGGCGCCAAGCACGAATCGGTCTACTACGAGTATCTTTACTTTAATTTTCTTCGATCAGGACATGCGGCGAAGGCCTGCCTCTCCAGAAATTACTGCAGATTCTGCAAAACTTCGTATAAACGCCTACTCCATGACTCTAACCATCCACGCCAATCGGCTGCTTGCGAAGATGGAAAACATTAATAAATCTGATGAGCCTTCACATGGATAACTTCCCGTACTGCCGACTGCGCTGGTCAAATTTCGGGAACCGACGGTAATCATACTGCCCACTCTATGGCGAAAACTCGTGTGATTCTCAAGCCACCAGACGGTACACCCACAATCACTGTGACTGGGATCTGCCTAGGTCGATTTGGTATCATATCACCACCAGCCGCTCTACATCGCTCAGTGATTCAACTGTGGCATAATACTAAGCGTTTGGCCGATCCTTTGTTCAGCACCCCCCGTGATGTCAACCTCCTCGTTGAGGTCTACCTGTACCCTAAGCTTTTGAGGTTAGGGAGTATTCAGCGTGGCAAAGTTAAGGCCTCCAAGTTGGATAGTTACGGGTTACGCGCCAGGCACAGCTTCGACCGCATCGGTCGTTTATGCGACTCTGCAAACTAACACTGATCCGCCGCACAGTTAGGCAAATCGTCAAAAAGATGGCCAAAAATCGAAAAATTAAGTAATTGATAAAAAATTCAGTATTCAAGGGATTTTGGGGGTAGCTGTTTACGAATTTCATATCAAACATACAAAAATTCATCCCCTTCATCCCTCAAGAATCACCCCCTTGCATAAAACATCACATAATTTATAAAGCTATCAAGTTGTCTACCATTTACAAGGATTTTAGGGTCACTGATTACGAATTTCATATCAAACATACAAAAATCTACCTCTTCACTCCTTAAGAACCATCCCCTTGTATAAAATACCACATAATTTATAAAGTTACCAAGTCGTATACTATTTTCAAGGTTTTAAGGGTCACTGTTTACGAATTTCATATAAAATATACCAAAATCTACCCCCCCGCCCCGTAAAAATCTCCCCCTTGTATAATATACCACATAATTTATAAAGTTACAAAGTCGTATACAAATTTCGAGATTTCTGGGGCCGCTGATTACGAATTTTATATCAAACATACAAAAATCTACCTACTTCACCCCTTAATGATGTTTCTCTAGATGTATAAATAAAGAAATCCAAATTGAAAGTAAAATATAAATTCTTGATCATAAGTTTTTATTTATCTTCTCTATTTTTCTTGTAATGCAATTTCAAAACCTCAAAGATAAACATTAGTATTCAATCAAACTCTAATTCTGATTCGGAATCACTAGATTCGTTTTCTTCGTTAGTAGGAACTGTAATACAACCAGGATCAGTTAATAATTTCAAAACATCAGTTGAAAATGACTTTATTGTTTTCTTATGTTTAATTTCTGATAATACAATGTAAGGATCCAAGTGTAAAAGGAATCCATAAATGATATCTTTGTCAGTCTTAGTATGCGACATTTTTCTACTATTGTCTCTTCCTAATAGTTTTGTAACCTTGTGTAAAGTTTCCTGAACTTTTTCTAAAAATCGACCAAGAGGTAATACGCAACTTCGTATCACTTATGCGCCATGAATCAAAATCTCGAACGCAGTACAGGTTAGTAGATGATTTGATTTTTTCCCGACACGTAAAAAGGTTAAAATTAAGATTGGTGATAAATTAATTCAGTCCTGTTCTGTAGGTTGCAAAGCGTAGAGCTTTTTCAGTTATTCCGAACTTGAGTCGTGGTTTATAAATTTTATACCCTGTAGTCTGCTAATAAGTTGAAAAAAAAATAGTTAATTTATGAATTGTTGGTAGCATGTAGTACCAAGAGTACAACATTACATATCGCTCTGCGGTTTCCAAGCAGTACTCTTTAAAAGCGACTTTATCAATTGTATATCTACAATTTTATGTTATAAGTATACTATGAAATCTCTGTATTAGCTTTTTGTCGATCTTTAACAACAAGTCAATTAAAGTGAATCTTTTCATAAAATTAGTTACAATTGCAAAAATATTAATTTGTACCATTTATTTCTGCAGATTTTGAATAATTCTCAAAAAGTGTTCGAGCGGTATTTCCATCGTTAGAATTTTCAAAGCCTTGTTTTGGAAAGTCAACTCATACAGACAACTAAGATGAAAATTTTTTTTGAATTTCTCTTTTTTTTTAGTTTTCCATTGTTTCTTTATCCATTTTTTACTGAAGCCTAAAAATATTCGGGTAAAAATTATATGTTCACTCGTTTTTATTTTCAACAGTCTACACAGTGCTATTAATTAAAATACTTTCAGTTGTTAATTTTTTGATGACAAACAATTAATAAATAAAACTTCTATTGCTTAAAATCTAGTTGGTAAAATATATGCAAGCAGCAATCGTAGAAGTACAGCTAAGTGTGTAATATGAGAAAGCTATAAGACAATGCTTGATCATTTTCTTCTTTTTGAATAACTTTATTTAGATCATTTATTTGAAATATATTAATTATCTAAAAAGGAAAATTTATTTTTTTAATTTTTATGTTATAAATGAGAACTTTCAAGTTTCTTATGAAAAAATTTATTTGAAAAAAATGTTCTTTACTATTTAATAACTTTTCAACAAAAGTGTGATATAAATAAAAACCTATTAACCTTATTATTAGCCATAGTCAAATAGAGTGAGAATAGTATTTTTGATTTTTTCAAAAAATAGTTTCAGCTGAGAAATTTTTTTTTTTTGAAACGCTCATTTTTTTGATGGATTAAATCCTTGGTTTCACGTTGCCATTGCAATCGTACAGGTCGACAAAATCTTGTAGAGTATGGCCTTGGATTACTTTACACTACCACACCAGTGTCTACATTTTTAAATTTCAATGGAACTATCAATGTAACAACTAAATTCTCGACACTCGCGATAAATCGGTGCCAAGATTGCTTACACTGGGAATATCCAGAACTCCCGTCAAATTCATATTTCAATATTATGAAGTAATTATTTTCATGCTCAGCATGAGAAACCGGAAGACTTTAAAGTATCATACTGCAAGTGTTATTTAACAAAGACTGCAATGAAGTTTTAGAAGTTTTTTCCGTTATTTTAATATCAGCTGGATGAGCAGCTTTTCAAGCTTTTACAATGTTTTTGTAAGTTGGATCACAATTTTTTGCTCTTGCATTTTGACGTATGGCTTCGTATTGTCGCTTAGTAAAGCAGTTTTTAATTATTAATGTTAAGGCCTTTTTAGGCATTTACTTAGTAATATTGTTACGTGAGTTTTTCTATGAATCTAAAATTTTTTTTAGGCGATTTGGAGAACCTTCTGTGGTTTCCTTTAACAGTTTTGCAGCAGCGTTATTTCCATCAGAACGTAGGGCCATTGATGCTGCAGTTGTTAACGCATTTACACTATTTAAACTACGAAGAGATTCTGTTTTCCGTCTTTTACTACGATCAGAACTTTTGCCAAATGACTATCATTTTCTTCCTCTTTTTGCGTTTTTTTCTTTTTCTATGAGTTAATCATGATAATAATAAATGCGTATTATATTAAAAGACTAAATTAAACTTACGGGGGTGGCTGTTAAATGTAAAATCTATTTTGGTATTTAACCAGTCTTGCACTTTAACAAATTAATTAAAAAATTGATCATTATTATGTTTTGATGCATTCCATTTTTCGTTGTATCTGTTGGAAAATCCTGAGTTTAGTTTATCTTAAAGAGTTTTTTTTTGTAAAACAATCGTTAGGAACATTAAATTTATCTATTAAATTCTGTATAATTTCGACTTTCTTCTCGGCAATTGATTCTTTAGTGGTCTTCCGGTTAGCATAATGAATTATTTTATTCATCGTTAAATTGTATATATACGCGCGGAAAATTTACAATGGACAAGACAATTTTACTTTACTTAAAACAAGAATATTGTAGTAGATTACTGATAGGTTTCTTTCTTTGCACTATGCAACTGCATCTTACCTTCGCTAGTTCTAGTCCAATTGAATAGCGCGAAATTCTAAGTTACACGGTTATACGTAGTAGTGTGGTGTCAGATTCGGTACATGGTTGTTTAAAAAAAGGCAATCATTTCATCAAATATGAAAAAGTGTTACTTATATTTGAAAAAACTTATGTTTCTGATTTATTAATCCATTTAAAGTAGAAATGTTCTCTTGATACTTTTCTGTAAAATGCTTCTATCAAAAGATAGTAACAATTACAGTTGGTGAAAAAAGCCCGATTTGGGGACTTCAAAAATTTATAACTTTTTTATAAGCTTTTTACGAAAAAAATACAACAGACTTTTTCTGCTAAAAATATGCCAGATTCTTAAGAAAAAAATGTTTGAAACCAAAATTTCGATTTTTTTGAATATTTTTATAATTTTCTAAACAATTGCATTTCAAACAAACTGTAAATAGTCCATTCGGATTTTGCGTAAAAATATACACTAAAAAAAACTCTGAAAAAACCCTCATCCGTCCGGTGCAGACTGGTTGTACACCAGAAAAGACCTAGCCCTCGGACTATTGCGCTTACTTAAAAAATGATTTTTCATCTTATTTAAAGAGGGGCAAGTATGGGCAAGATTTTTTGATAGATTTACTTTCTAGGTATGTTCAGGTATATGAAATTGCTAGAGAGCTCGTGGAAGCTCGAGAAAAACCTTTTCGATTTTCTACGTTTTCTTGAAATATTTACGTGAATATACCATTTTCTGGAAATAAAATTAAATACCTTAAGATTTATTTATTTTTCTAAGTCAATAAGACAATTGATTTTTGATATCGTATATAATAAAAAAAAAAAAATAATAAAAAAATAATGGCTGAATCAAACCAAAAAATTTTTCAATTAATTTAAAAAACAAAAATAACACAAAAAATCGAAAAAATTCGAAAAAAGAAAAATTCACTTACTTGGAAGCTGCGTACGTTTAAGACTCAAGTTTTTTGGGTCATAATTTTCACTGATTTATATGCTCTTGACTATCAAGAAGAAGTAAACATCACAAAAAATGGCAAATTCGAAACTTGAAAAAGTGAATTTTGGCCAGCTTTTTGGCGATTTGCCCCACTGTGTGCCGTGGCACCACGAGCTCACTGCAATGCTCTAACGCTTCTGAGCGTTTAAAACCATATCACCGATTTAACATCAATCCCTACAAGACCTTGAGTGCGAGCGCTGCTTCCTGTATCTCAAACGCACCTCGGGTGGCCGGTACATCGTGTGTTTGCTTTTAAAAATAGATATTTAAAAGGAGCGGCAGTGGCTGCGTGGTAAGCGTGCTTGTTACTGATACAACGCTATTCTAGGGATCGTGGGTTCAATTCGCAGTGAACGCAAATTTTTTTAAACACTGTTTTCATCGGGAAAAGTTCCAATGTAACCGCGGCTGTTTCGGGGCGGATTTTTCCGTGTAAATTTCCTTTAGAGTGATTCCAGAGTTTTTTCCTTGCCCTACAGGTCTTCGGGCCTGGGTGAATGCAAAACAGTGTTCGGGCTATAAATAGAGATTAGCGGATCCGATACACCAGGCAGGGATTGCCGGCCTTACTGACAAGGAGTGGTCCCTAAAACATGGGGCTCCTCCGGGGATACTAATTAGCCTGGATCTGATGCTTCGACAGAAAGCGCCGGCGTAACTGGCGAGAAGTGGACATCCTAAAATATAAAGTTATTTCCGGGGAATGGCTACACAGCGGCGAGTGGTCTAAGAGCTGTCACGGTAACCCCGTACAAAAAAAAAATAAAATAAAAAAATAAAATAAAAATTGTTAGTTTAAACATACTTGACCTTTACTTCATCGCGTTGAACAAGACCCCAAAATAACAGTCGAATACCGATGCTATTAGAAGAATATCTCTCTTTTGGACACATGAGACCTGTCCCATACTTTCAATTTGATAACACCTTTTATCCAGTGCATAACATCCAGCACAATGGCATTTGGCAAACCTCCGATTAGGACCTTAAATTGCGCGTCGTTCTTAACGTATCGCGACCGATGCTAAGTCTCCACAGCTAAAACGATATCATTAATTCCGTACCAAAACTTCAGGCCACTTTGTTTCACGTACATCAACACTGGCTCTGACATCGCATTGCATTTTGCAGCAACATGCGCATGATGTTCCATCAAATTCGGATCGGTAAGCAGGACGTCGATCTACAGCGAATTCTGTGGAGCCCGCATACTAGTACGCCACCCAAAAATTACCACCTACTTACCAGGACGTATGGAACCTGTTGCTTGGCATACCTGTCCCTCCGCACCATACAGCAACTGTGCGAGGATGAAGGTCAAAATTGGCCCGAAGCCGTGCCTATAGTCATGCGTGACCCTTACGACGTCCACATCTTCGCTGGCGCAGACGACATCACAACCGCTCGACACCACCACGACCAAGTGATTAAACTCATGCTCGCTGGGAAATTCCTGATCCAAAAATCAGTCACCAATACTCTAGATCTACTAAAAGATCTCCATGAAGAGGAGCGTTTACGCGCCACTTGGCGCAAGCTTCATGCAGACGGCCTTGTAAGCGAGCTCAGAGTTGTGATTCAGTCTCAGACCAGTTTTAACTTCGCCTTTCTACCATCACCCAATACTCCACTAAGCGTTACATACTCGCAGCCCTGGTAGGCTTGCTTGATCCGTGTGACTGTCTGGCCCCGATAATTTTTAACGCCTAACTCCTGCAACAGGATCTTTGGCAGGCCAAGCTTGACTGGGACGAATTTTGCACTCGAGTCTATGATCCGTCGATAAACAGCCTTTGCAGTTGAGATCGAAGCCATCTCGGATTTTTTGACCTCACTGGATTGGCACAACCACTCCCTCGGAAATTTATTAACACGCGTATTCCAACGCCGGTCAAGGTTCCATGATATCTGTAGTGTACTCCAACGTACAAGATATTACAGATATTGTCCAGTGCCACCTACTCACCGCCCAGATGAAGATTGCTCTGATTTCATGGCTCCAGCTTTAAGCCAGCACCTTCATTAATCATCCAGATGCCGATCCTCCGCTTAGAACTCTACGCAGCTACTGGCGGCCAAACCATTTCAGATAACCACCGAAGAGCTGGGCGTCTATATGGAGAGATACCACGCCTGGTGTAACTCCACGATCGTTTTGCAGTAAGTCTGCTCAGACTAGCCGACTAAGAACGCACTAGTCAACAGTTAAATCGCTTAGATTCAAGAGACGCTCCCTTCGAGCAGCTGTCAGTACGTAACATTACACACAAACCCAGTGGACCTCGGTACCCTTAGCGCTGACATGAGCAACCTGCACCTTCAATCACCATGGTAGAATGGTCCTGCCTGGTTTTTGATGATCCCTGCAGAATGACCACCCAATACACCGCTTAGCCTGACTTCTAGACCACCCGTTAGCTATGTTACTCAAACCTGCGAGTCATCGATCCTCGAGCACGTTTCCCAGTTGCACGTGTTGCTGAACCTGCTTGCGCGATGCCTTTTCGGCGAATATCAGGTATATCAAGCTAGCTAGCGAAAAACTCATTCCACACTAGGCACCAGGTCTACAATTTGTCGCTAATTTGTTGCTAATTTGTTACATCAAAACCGATTTTGCCGCTCATTCCCTTTTTTTAATAATGACAAAAACGTTAGCTTCATGTCAAGCTAGCTGGCCAAACATGCGTATCTATAACTAGGAGGCAGATAGCTCCACGGGGTGAGCGCAATAATTTGTCGCTAATTTTTCGTAGAAAGATCAGCCTATTGCAGATTTTATTGCCGATCATAAAATGAGCAAAAACGTGATTTCTGCCGATCGGCATATCAAGCTACCTGGCCACACGTGCGTATTTCTGACTAGAAGGCAGATGGCAAGATGATATTGATACAGGAATTCATCGTTTTTCTATCACTCAAAAAACAGCCAAATACCGTATCTCTAATGAGAATGCAGATGTAGCTTCACAGGTTTTTCATTGTTCACGACGATGCGGTCAAGTATGTATCTACCTAATGCAATGATAATGCTGTGATATTGAACAAATAGACGCCTTTCGAAAAATCTAGCACCGTTCAGAATTTTTCATTTAGATTAACATAGGGAAAAAATGAATGGTTCTCGTCTTCGTAAGGACATCGACATATTCCAAGAAAATACGAGATGGAAAGATCGACACGGTCAGACATTTTTGTGGTTTTTATTGTTTAGGTGTGTCTCTGGGTATGTTTGCGCGCGTTTAGCTCGTGTAATTACATATCTTTGTATATTATGTAGTTATCTCGGTGGGTCATTCCACGAGGAAAACCCCACAGCCCCCCTACAAACCCCCATAGTCACCCCACAAAACTAGGTTAGAACCCGTCATTTTCTCGCTTATTTTAACGCACCACAATTTTTTCCAAAAACCCCCCGGCCCCCACAGGCATCCTTCAACCCCCCACTGACCCCGTGGCCCCCCATGCCCCACGCTACTTTTAGGGAACCTGACAGGGATCATACAGTCTTTCTCCGACCTTGATGTGTATATAGACGTGTTCGTGTCGTATGTGTATTAATCTATTTTTTTTTTACTACTCTATTATTAAGTTAATTAAAAAGAAAGCCGTCTGATCAACATGAATTATCTTATCGTCAAGAAGAAATTTAAAGTTATGATTGATTTATAGAGGGTCGTTGCGCAAAGCGTTATTATAATTATATATTAAATTATAAAGTTAACCGTTGTATTATATAGTTAACTGTGTAGGGCATTTCAAGCAACGTTTCACCATGTAAAATTATTTATATCGGTAGTTAAAAGATACTCGAAGTCTTTCAATGAAAATGTAATCTAACACATCATAAAAATAATGTCATATATATATTTTTGTACTGTGAAAATGTTCAATTCTAAAGAATGTTAACTAATAGAAACAAGGTTTTTTCTTCAATAAACTTTTTTTTCATCGTTTTTTCCACATCGCTCGGGAGGCAAATAGATGGACTTTATACATACAAATAATTATTAACCATTTTATTTATACAACTAAGAGAACAATAAAAAACCAATTCATATAAATTGTATATCAGTTTATTAGCAAGTATAAAGTTCTTGGTAGGCTAAGTTTTTTTTTATTAGTATTTATGATAAAATATGTGTGAAATGTTAACTTTTAAGTGTATGTATTATATTATTTTGTATATGTGTTAATAAAACCAATGCATACTTCAATCCAAATTACATTTACTTGATCATTAAAACGAACCGTGGAAGTTTCGCATTAAGATGATATATTTTATACGTCAACTTATTAAGCCCTATTAAATCACAAAGACTTAGGTCTATCTCTATTCTGTTCTAAATTAATGTTAAAATTAGTAAGATAGATTAACACAATATACGTTCATAGGATGTATTATTAGGTAATAAATTATAACTTATAATCCAGAATTTTTTTCAAACTATATTTTTAGTATCTTGAATGTTTTTTCTATCGATTTAAACAAAAATTTCATTTTTATTCTTGCATTTCGATGAAACCACATACAATTGACCATGAGAAAATAAAGGTTTTTTCAAGAATAATCCTACATTATCAAAACTTTGACTTTAAGACTTGATTATAGTCATAGCAAATGCTACAACAAATAGGAATTGTCTTCTGTAGAAAATGAAGGGTAACAATGAAGTATTTTTAGTATTTAATCTAATTTTTGAAATAAACAATTTTTTTACAAATTTTTTTTCTATAACCGTTTTGCCTTCTACCTTATCCTTTAACAGTTTAGTAATTCACAATCATGAATCGTTACATAAGCCGTCTGATGTACAAAAATTTCAAATTAACGCTACTATTGTACCTATTTTAAATTTATGTTCATGAGGTGGCAAACCGTCAGGAATGCTGTTTAACATTTCTACAGGAAAATTTATATAAATATTACCATCTGATTTATTAACACTTTTATAGGTTGCATTATCAATGCTGTAGGCCAAATACAGCATGTCGATCTAATGGTATTTCCTTTATTATTTTCAGTCGGAGATGTAGGATGACGTTCATTTGATGGACAAAAATTTTCAACTAGAGCAGAAAATCTTACGTTGCTTCAGTATTACTTGTATCGTACTTCTTATCGACAAAATAGTACAAATTTTAATCCCATACCTTATGCTGGAAGATTAACGCAATAATTTTTTTTGTATGCACATATTATAATAGAGAGCAATAGAATAAATTTTTTTAGCAATAACCAAAAACTTTCAAGAATCAAATGTTATCAAGGTTTAATAGATCACATAATGCGTAGTGTTTCAAATAACTGTAAAAATTTTGAAAACAATTAAGTTGGAAACAAGTTTATTTTACCTTCAACATACATCGGTAGTATTAAGTATATGCAGAAACATTATCAAGATGCAATTGCAATAATGCGAAAGTTTAGACGACCTGATTTTTTTATCACCGTAACATTTAACCCTAAATAAAAATAAATAAAGCAAATTTAAAAAAAACTTTTCTAAAGGTACCAATCCGAATGATATACCTAGTATGACCGTTAGATTATTTCATACAAAATTGAAATTAATTTTAGGCGAAATAACTAAACACAAAATTTTTGGAAAAGTCATTGCTTACGTTTACCATTGAAATTCAAAAAAGAGAATTACCTCATTTTCACATTATTGTAACATTGCATCTTAACAAACGATTTACTACTATAGACATAGATAAATATATTTTTGCGGAAATTCCACTTGATTCACGAATACAAAGATGAGTTATTAAATACATGCTTTATGGACCTTTTGGTAAAAATAGTCCATGTCTTACCAGTCATCAAAAAATTTGTACAAAAAAGTTTCCAAAAAAAATTACTAATCTTACTGTTTTCACAAAAAATGGATACCCGAGATCACATATATAGAATCAAAAATAGTAATGAA
Source organism: Copidosoma floridanum (assembly GCF_000648655.2). The sequence goes on along the minus strand of NW_019379502.1, from coordinate 2,204,216 downwards.
AAAATTTCAGTTGATAATTCAATGGTAGTACCATAAAATCTTATTTTCGTAACCAAATGTAATTGCTACATTAATGTTGAGTATTGTGCATCTATTCAAAGTATAAAGTATATTTTTTATTATGTTCATAAAGGAGGAAATAGTGAATAACGTAAAATCACGAAAACAGATACGAGTGATAAGAAAGATAATGTAGAAATTTTTCATAAAATATCAGAGTATGTAGATGGCCACCATTTGAGCCCTATAGAAGCACCATGGGAATCACAAGAGTTCCCTCTGTGTGAACGTAGTCGTTTTGTATTTAATTTACCAGTACATATCGAAAATCAACAAAAAATAGTTTTTCAAGAAAATAATATGTTTAAAGCTACAGACAACTTCGAAACAGCATCAACCGCTTAGTTTAAATAAAATAAGATAGATAATTTCGCAAAAAAATTAGATACGTGAGTGTTCTAGAATATGACTGTTTAAATTCGACGGTAAACACTTGGGTTAAGAGAGTAAGAGTTAGATGTAATTTAACAATAGGGCGACTAAACATAGTGTTACCTAAGGACTCTGAGCGTTTTTTTTTTTTTTTTATCAATTTTAATTCGGGCGAGTGGAGCTGAATCTTTCGAAAGTTTGAAAACAGTGGATAACATACATTACAGTACGTTTAGAGACACTACTATTGCTTTAGGTTAAGTTGAACACGACTCCTAAATATATAAAATATTTAAAGAAGCTAGTCACGTTATGCTGCCATATCAACTGAGATAACTTTTCACATGGTTTTTATTATCTGAAAACGTTTGTGGTAAGTCTATTTGGGAATCACTCCAAAAAATTTTTATTAAAAATTGAATAGACGATAAACAAAAGAATGCCTTATTGCATTTAAATGAAATCTTCAAATTTGATTGAAATTCATGTAAAGATTGTAAATAACCAGAACGGAATGAAGCAGTAAAATCTGAAAATATTGAGGAAGATAAAACTGTAAGTGATTTAGTAACAAATTGTAAGGATTTATTTGTTAACCTAAAAAGTAATCAAAACGTAATTTTTAATTAAATTATTAAGAGTGATACGAAATTTCATTTGATTGATGGTCCAGAAGGTTCTGTAAAAACGTTTTTGTATAAAACATTAATTTTTTAATATATGTTTAAAAATACAAAGGTTACATCTATGACTTGAACAGGAATTATTTAAATGACGAAACAGGAATGTTAATTATTATGAATTAACATGAATTATTTGTTAGGACATTATTCTGCGCGTAGTTACAGTTGAAAATTGTCGTTCCTTTAGCTTAGACATAATCAAACCCTCAGAATCTTTCATTACACGAGGTATAATTTTTTATAACTGCTCTTTGAGAAAAGTGTGTTTTATTAACTTGAAAGAATGCGGCATTAGTATCTTGTCTGAAACCAAATCAAATAATTCCAACTGCTGACCACACAGCGCGGTAAGGAAGTAGTACTTGGATTGTTTTGTTCGTGCCTGACTCACAAATTTCGTATCTGCAAGTAAAGTATCTTGTCCTACGTTATCTTCCTCGTTATCTTCATATTTTCTTTTGTAACAGATATTTTGTCAATCATTGCTTTTAGATCGGGTATTTTTTTAAAACCATTAATTGTTAATATCAATGTGAAACGAAATACAGCATCATTAAAATTTGTTGTATGAACCAATTAAGATATTAATTTGATTGCAATAGATCTTTCAAAATTTTTCGTATTCTCATCAGGAAATAGCTTGATTAATTTTTTTCTGACCGCGTTAATGATGTGTGACAAGCATATTTGAATAACTGTTAAATGTCTAACAGTTTGTTTTTTTTCTACCTCATCAAATATGAGATTCATGTAATCTCATAAATTAACTTTATTAAATGCGTAACAAGCAGACTTAATCATAACTTTGCTAAAGTCAGATTCTATTTTTGAAATTTTGTTTGACTTAGATATCATTTAAACGTTATCAAGAAAATAATTCAATACAAACGTTACAGCTGACTCTGTATGAATAGAGAGATAACTTTCTAATACTTCTAATGGAGGTATTCCTATCGATCCAGCTAGATTCAGTAAGTAATAATAAATTGTCATTAAAGACCGTGTATAGGGTGGCTGCTGTGCAAAAGACCCCGTGGCATCCAAAAATAAAAAGGGATCTTTGGTTGAAACTCGATACTCTATTTGCTTTTGAGTAAAAAAAAAAAAAACCATTAAAGTGTCAAAAGCTTTAAATTAAATGTAGTTTTACACAATATCTATGTTTTTATCTCGTAGCTAGTTTTGTAATTTTTCCAAAAAATAGTACTAATTAAAATCAAAATCCTCTGAGCTTTTATTTTCTCTTCTAACGTTTTTTAGTACTTAATCATTGGGTGCATCATTAAATTTCCGTTTTTTAGTTCGCCGTCCGATTTTGCGCTTAACATGTCATGTTTTTAAATTTTCGGGGATCGTGATAACAGCTTATCTGATAGTTCTTTTCGTTTGTACGCTCTTATTGGCTTACAATACACTTCATCTTCGGAATGAGAAATAAATTTTTGCAGAAATACATCCACTGTGTTATCATGATAAGCAAACACTTGTACCATTCCGTATAGGAGTGTCGCAATTATTACTGAAAATATGACTACACTTGTCAGTCTCATGAGCTGCAGCACTATCGTTTGATAATGCATCTTACTTTGTCGATATTGTAGACAAAATTATTTTTACACATTTTTTGATGCACTAAAAGTGACAGAGTATCTCTGTCTATATTCAATATGATGTATTGAATACATAACTGAAAATTTTTTTATTAACAAATGCAAGCATTGTGACTGTGCGATACCGTGACTAGCGAGTTAATGTATTCATTCACATCTTTGCAAAATGGTCTCCATGTACCTAGTATTGCTTCACAAAGTTAATAAACGTTGATGGTTTGGTGCTTAACCATTTTCTAAATAACTTATTTTAGCACAATTTTTTTACAAAAAAAAAAGTTTTTTTTTTCATTTCTCGTTTTTCTAATGACACCTTGACATTTGTACTAAAACAATAACATTAATGTAAATATTTTACTCGAAAATAAAAATACAGTGAAAGTATAAAATACTGAACAGTAAATGTGATTGCGTATGCATTGAGCGCAAAATTTTTGAATCCAGAGCTGCCTTACACCAAACATCTTCCCGTCATCATGAAATAGCATGGTAAGTAATAACATGGTCAAATAAATCTGGAAAATCAGTTTCATTGCCAAGTACTCTTTGGAGATATCACTGCAGTAATAATTTTTAATATTACTTGTCGATATTGTATAAGTAATATGTATTGTAAATAGTACGCGCATAAGGAGAAGAATAACAAGAATTTCTTTAAGAGAACGACAATATTAGTGATTCAGTAATCTTTACTATCGTGAAATATTAATTTTTCATGTAAATTTCTAAAATTAAACAATAATTTTTAAACCTTTTTACTGTAAAGCAACTGCATATTGCATCAAGAAAGTCATCTATCAATGATGTCATGTGAAATAAAGGCAGATAAAAGTTGGCCGCAGGTGCTTTACCCGAAACCTGCATCATCGTTGGCTAGGGTACAAATAAGCTGAAACTAGCCCGACGCCGAATGAGTCTGACCAGGGACGAATCGGGACTCTTTATTTGCAATGCCTCGCGGCGTTTTTTATCTAGAAAAATCCATTAGGATTGTAAGTAGATATAATGTAAATATATTTTATTAATTTTCTTTTCAATTTTTATGTTAGCGCGTATGTACGTATCAATAGAAAAATCAGTGTTTTCCAAGCCTGGCGGACTTTTACGGATTGAAAAATACATAAGAATTGTGACTAAGTGTATTTCAAACATATTTTATTTATATTTATCCCGACACAAACGTAAAAATAAAAGTTAGAAATGTTTTCTCTATTTTTTTCAAATACTTGTATACATATTCTATATTATCGGTCGTCACTTGATGAAGATCCATATCAGATTTACACATAACTGGAATTTACACATAAATTCCAACAAGATGTTATAAGTCTACATAAAAACCTAACCATTCTATCAAATCTTCCGTACTATGCGATTGTCCAGATGAATCCCCAGCCACCAAAACTATACTAAGAGTAATACACAATTATAATTCATTAATAGACCAGGAGGTTCTGTAAAAACGTTTTTGTATAAAACATTAATTTTTTAATATATGTTTAAAAATACAAAGGTTACATCTATGACTTGAACAGGAATTATTTAAATGACGAAACAGGAATGTTAATTATTATGAATTAACATGAATTATTTGTTAGGACATTATTCTGCGCGTAGTTACAGTTGAAAATTGTCGTTCCTTTAGCTTAGACATAATCAAACCCTCAGAATCTTTCATTACACGAGGTATAATTTTTTATAACTGCTCTTTGAGAAAAGTGTGTTTTATTAACTTGAAAGAATGCGGCATTAGTATCTTGTCTGAAACCAAATCAAATAATTCCAACTGCTGACCACACAGCGCGGTAAGGAAGTAGTACTTGGATTGTTTTGTTCGTGCCTGACTCACAAATTTCGTATCTGCAAGTAAAGTATCTTGTCCTACGTTATCTTCCTCGTTATCTTCATATTTTCTTTTGTAACAGATATTTTGTCAATCATTGCTTTTAGATCGGGTATTTTTTTAAAACCATTAATTGTTAATATCAATGTGAAACGAAATACAGCATCATTAAAATTTGTTGTATGAACCAATTAAGATATTAATTTGATTGCAATAGATCTTTCAAAATTTTTCGTATTCTCATCAGGAAATAGCTTGATTAATTTTTTTCTGACCGCGTTAATGATGTGTGACAAGCATATTTGAATAACTGTTAAATGTCTAACAGTTTGTTTTTTTTCTACCTCATCAAATATGAGATTCATGTAATCTCATAAATTAACTTTATTAAATGCGTAACAAGCAGACTTAATCATAACTTTGCTAAAGTCAGATTCTATTTTTGAAATTTTGTTTGACTTAGATATCATTTAAACGTTATCAAGAAAATAATTCAATACAAACGTTACAGCTGACTCTGTATGAATAGAGAGATAACTTTCTAATACTTCTAATGGAGGTATTCCTATCGATCCAGCTAGATTCAGTAAGTAATAATAAATTGTCATTAAAGACCGTGTATAGGGTGGCTGCTGTGCAAAAGACCCCGTGGCATCCAAAAATAAAAAGGGATCTTTGGTTGAAACTCGATACTCTATTTGCTTTTGAGTAAAAAAAAAAAAAACCATTAAAGTGTCAAAAGCTTTAAATTAAATGTAGTTTTACACAATATCTATGTTTTTATCTCGTAGCTAGTTTTGTAATTTTTCCAAAAAATAGTACTAATTAAAATCAAAATCCTCTGAGCTTTTATTTTCTCTTCTAACGTTTTTTAGTACTTAATCATTGGGTGCATCATTAAATTTCCGTTTTTTAGTTCGCCGTCCGATTTTGCGCTTAACATGTCATGTTTTTAAATTTTCGGGGATCGTGATAACAGCTTATCTGATAGTTCTTTTCGTTTGTACGCTCTTATTGGCTTACAATACACTTCATCTTCGGAATGAGAAATAAATTTTTGCAGAAATACATCCACTGTGTTATCATGATAAGCAAACACTTGTACCATTCCGTATAGGAGTGTCGCAATTATTACTGAAAATATGACTACACTTGTCAGTCTCATGAGCTGCAGCACTATCGTTTGATAATGCATCTTACTTTGTCGATATTGTAGACAAAATTATTTTTACACATTTTTTGATGCACTAAAAGTGACAGAGTATCTCTGTCTATATTCAATATGATGTATTGAATACATAACTGAAAATTTTTTTATTAACAAATGCAAGCATTGTGACTGTGCGATACCGTGACTAGCGAGTTAATGTATTCATTCACATCTTTGCAAAATGGTCTCCATGTACCTAGTATTGCTTCACAAAGTTAATAAACGTTGATGGTTTGGTGCTTAACCATTTTCTAAATAACTTATTTTAGCACAATTTTTTTACAAAAAAAAAAGTTTTTTTTTTCATTTCTCGTTTTTCTAATGACACCTTGACATTTGTACTAAAACAATAACATTAATGTAAATATTTTACTCGAAAATAAAAATACAGTGAAAGTATAAAATACTGAACAGTAAATGTGATTGCGTATGCATTGAGCGCAAAATTTTTGAATCCAGAGCTGCCTTACACCAAACATCTTCCCGTCATCATGAAATAGCATGGTAAGTAATAACATGGTCAAATAAATCTGGAAAATCAGTTTCATTGCCAAGTACTCTTTGGAGATATCACTGCAGTAATAATTTTTAATATTACTTGTCGATATTGTATAAGTAATATGTATTGTAAATAGTACGCGCATAAGGAGAAGAATAACAAGAATTTCTTTAAGAGAACGACAATATTAGTGATTCAGTAATCTTTACTATCGTGAAATATTAATTTTTCATGTAAATTTCTAAAATTAAACAATAATTTTTAAACCTTTTTACTGTAAAGCAACTGCATATTGCATCAAGAAAGTCATCTATCAATGATGTCATGTGAAATAAAGGCAGATAAAAGTTGGCCGCAGGTGCTTTACCCGAAACCTGCATCATCGTTGGCTAGGGTACAAATAAGCTGAAACTAGCCCGACGCCGAATGAGTCTGACCAGGGACGAATCGGGACTCTTTATTTGCAATGCCTCGCGGCGTTTTTTATCTAGAAAAATCCATTAGGATTGTAAGTAGATATAATGTAAATATATTTTATTAATTTTCTTTTCAATTTTTATGTTAGCGCGTATGTACGTATCAATAGAAAAATCAGTGTTTTCCAAGCCTGGCGGACTTTTACGGATTGAAAAATACATAAGAATTGTGACTAAGTGTATTTCAAACATATTTTATTTATATTTATCCCGACACAAACGTAAAAATAAAAGTTAGAAATGTTTTCTCTATTTTTTTCAAATACTTGTATACATATTCTATATTATCGGTCGTCACTTGATGAAGATCCATATCAGATTTACACATAACTGGAATTTACACATAAATTCCAACAAGATGTTATAAGTCTACATAAAAACCTAACCATTCTATCAAATCTTCCGTACTATGCGATTGTCCAGATGAATCCCCAGCCACCAAAACTATACTCTTTAATTAAACTACACAAAAACAATATGCCTATTAGACCAGTTGTCTTATTCAATAGTTCCCCATCGTATAAAGTATCCAAAAAGTAAATTAAATTAATTACAAATAATACTAAATTCACATCTACCTACAGAATACAAAATTCCATACAACTTATAGATAATTTAAAAAATCAACAACTACCCAAAAATTCAACTCTGATTTCATTTGATGTAAAAAATCTCTTTCCAAGCGTACCAGTATTAGAAGTAAGAAACATTATTGAAAATTTACTTAGTAGATCCACTACTAGCCAATCATTTTCAGAAGAAATTTTACACATTCTTGACGTCTGCTTGAAACAAAACTATTTTCAATTCCAAAACCGAATATTTTTAGCTAGAGATGGCCTTACAATGGGTGATGCCGTAAGTCCACTCTTAGAAGAGATTTTTATGAATGACTTAGAAAATAAAATTATGGAACATTGCCTTAGTAAAAATTTGCTCTTTTGGTATCGGTACGTAGATGACGTAATTTGTTGTTGCGCTGGCACAAAAAAGCAACTAAATTTATTTTTCAAACATATTAATACATTACATAAAAATATTGAATTCACTATGGAACAAGAAAACAACATTAGAATTAATTTTTTGGATTTAACAATACATAGAATTTACGATCAACTAGAGTATAGTATTTTCCATAAACCTACCCACACAGATTCCACAATACATAAAAATTCTATTCATCCGTACTCGCATAAAATGTCTGCATTCAATAGTTATATTCACAGACTCCTTTCCATACCTTTAAACTCTGAGAACTATACTAAAGAATTACAAATAATTAAACAAATAGCTCACAATAATGGCTATGATTTCAACATTATCGACAAGTTAATTAAAAATATACAGTATAAGAAAGCTATAAACAAAGTTTTCCCTCAGTCCGCAAGAGACACTGCACCGTATCATGTATTTACTTACGTAGGCGAATTGTCAGAAAAGATTAAACAACACTTGAAGAAGTACAATATAAACATAGCTTTTAAATCAAACAAAACTTTACAAACTATCATCAAAAATAATAAAGATCAGACGGAAAAAGAAGACAAATCAGGTATTTACGAACTTAGTTGTGGTTCTTGTGATAAGAAATATAGACGACAGAGAGGTAGAGCTTTCAAGTTTAGACTCAAGGAACACGAAAATGCCAACGAAAAACAACCAGATACTCCTAGTTATGCCAATCACATTCTTAAATGTAATCATATTTACAATAACAATTTTAAGATTTTACACACATGTAACAAAGGATTAAAATTAGATGCATTAGAAGCACTAGAAATTAATAAATTAAATATCTTATTGAATGACATGTTAAATTTGAATAATTCGCCTCTGTCTAATTTAGCTTTGAAATGACCAGTATTATTGACTATATACGAATTGTATGCATTTAAGTTTGTACGTATGAATGTGTGAATGTATGTATGTGTATAGCCCCTGTTATCTGATTGTCGACCACGGCGCAACGTGTATGTTCTTGAGAGAGCGCTGTATATTATTAAGTCTTGATGTACATCTGTCTGACGAAGGTACTGTGATACCGAAACAGCTGTAACACGTTTTTAACGAATAAAGTGAAGATCGACAGTACATAATAAGTCTACTTTTTCATTTAATCTGATATGGATCTTCATCAAGTGACGACCGATAATATAGAATA
>NW_019379502.1:2170509-2185567 GCF_000648655.2 Copidosoma floridanum | reverse complement strand
AGTGAGACAATTAGAAAAAATTCAAAAAATCTCTTTATTTTTGCTAATTAAATAATTAATTGTTGCTGATCTGAAATATTTTGAATTATCACAAGCAGATATCGTTAGGATGAAACCCATTTTATTTGTTAATTAATTATTGCTCAGAGAACAACGATAAGTTAAAAATAAACGCAAGAAATCGCTTTGTTTCCGATTATTGGATAATCTTAAAACATACTGTTCAGAAGATGCGTACTTTATTTATTAACATAATATTGTTTGGAGTCCTTCACTTTGAAATAACTTTAAAAAAACTCAAGAAACGCTTCATTTCTGCTTATTGACTAATAAATTATTGTTAAACGATGACAAGTACCCTTTCGAAAACCATTTAATTATTTTAAGTATATATTGTTCAGGAGATATAAACTTTGTTAATTTAAAAAAATATTGTTTTAAGTCTTTACTAGTAAGATAGTTAAAAAAAATTAAAAGAATCTCTTTATTTTTGCTAATTAATGAATTCATTGTTGCTGATCAGCGATGTGTACCCTTCTAAAAACTATAGAGTTATTTCAAGTATATACTTAGGGGATATGTTCTTTATTAATTCAACAAAATATTGTTTAAAGTCTTATCTCGTAAGAAAATTAGATAAAATTCAAAAAATTTATTTAGTTTTGCTAATTAATTAACTAATTGTTGCTGATCAGCAATGTGTACCCTTTCAAAATCTTTAGAATTACCTTGAGTACATATTATTTGCAAAAAACGTACTATATTAATTAATATTTCATTGTTCAGAGTTCTCAACAACGAGAAAGATAGGAAAAACTCAAGAAATCTTTTCGTTTCCGCTTATTAATTAATTAATTATTACTCAACAATGGCGTGTACTTTTTTTTAAACTATTGATATATCTGAAGTACATAGTATGAAAGAGATGCGTTTTTTATTTATCAACAAAATATTGTTTGGAGTTCATAACTGCGAGAAAGTTTGAAAAAACTCAAAAAATTGCTCCACTTAAGCTTGTTAACTAGTCAACTATTTTCTACATAATTCAGTTAGTTTCAACTTCATACAAATATGACCCTTAAACTTTTCTTACAGTAGCGAATCAGCATTTATTTTAATTACAAATAGACAAAAATAATTTATTTTATATAATCTGTACACAACTCAGACACAACAAAAATGATTGATAGATTCTTGACCGTGAGAACAAATTGCTTTTAATCATGAGAACAAATTGCACTGAAAATAATGTCAAAATTTATAGGCCATTTTGCTAGTATTTTAAATGAGTAAATTAAAAAAAAATTTTATAAGGTATACACTCTACTACAAATTTAGCAGTATAATTTTTTTATGTGGTTGTCTAGGACTTAGATACCATTGTTTCAGTATAGTTTACGATGGCAGAGTTCTTACGTATTCTATATTTTTATCCCTACCATCTTTGGTATTTTTTTCAATAACCTTCCTTTTCCGGAAGTATGCAAGTCTTTTTTGTGAGCCTCTTGCACAATTTCTTTCAAATGACTTAGTTATTATCAATTATGGTCAGACTTGCGAACCTATTAAAGAGGTGCCTGTAAATAAATTTTAAAAATGCCAAAAAATGCGGAATTGTTAGCAACGTTAAAAAAGTCAATTAAAATAATTGTCAAATTTTGTCTTTGCACTCCTTATTAAAAAAAAAGATTTTTTGCCGCGAAGATCTCAAAACTTTAATTATTCAGCTCTGAAAAATTTTGCAATAATGAGATGTATTTAGACTGTTTGCAAACTTTTTGCCAAATTAAAAAAAATATGTAGAAATAAAAACGCAATATTACTACCGACAAACAAATAATTTTTTTTTTCAACGACTACAGATGCCGTGCACTACATGTTCTATATTATATGCTAATTATAACCATACACGGTATATGCACTCTACGTACAGTTGATAGCACCAAAATTTAAATATAAGATTTAAAAAGGATAGCTAACATATTATGGAACTATAAATGTTGTCATATAAAAAATGGATTACAATTTGGTTGAATAAGGAGGACTATTTATTGTTGCAAATTATTTAATTTGCTTAATATTTTGGCAATCTAGTAATGCCATCATCAGGAACGTCTTACAACACAAAAAAAAATTAAAATTAACAGAAAAAAAAATATTTTTAATATATAATGAGAGAAGAGTGGCTTTCAAAGGCTTACTTACAAAAAAAATTATTTCCTCTAAAGGATAACATAAATCCAATAACCCAATAACCCAAAATATATATATATATATATATATATATATATATACATATGTGTGTGTAAATCTCGCTGCATGATATCGTTTTTGTGGTGAGTCTGTCCACACGTCTTACTTACACTCCCGTATTCCACTCAGATCTCCCTACAAAACCAGGAAAAATTCTCCATATTTTCCTGTGAATTTAACCCAACAAAAATGTATAAACCCCCTACGCAAATGTCACACCTCTCTGTCACACATCGCTCCGAAATTTAGGTGTCTCTATAACAGCCCCTTACAGTCCTTTCACAAAATCTTGTTTTTTTGTTTCATATGTTATAAAAGTATAAATGTAGAGTAATTTTGTACCCCATAGCCTCACCCTCCTTTATCATTCCCTCAACAAAAACTCATAATGTATTGTAAAGATACTTTATCGTAGAGTTAATGTGGGTTACTTACCCATACAGACCCCTCCCCCCTTTAAGACTCCCCTTCCCACATCAACTTATAATTTTTTGAGAGATGACTTATTGTTGGGATTGAGAGAAGCTAATCCTCTATTCTCTTTTACTGAAAAATTTTTTCAGGGGGGAGGGGGTTCACACATATGTTGTTGGGTAAAAATCACTAAGAAATGTTGAGAATTTTCTCTTATTTTGTAGGGGTATGGGGGACTATAGAGGGTGTTGGGGGCGTGAGAAACCAGGATTAATGCAATATTTTTCAGTATGTCAGCAAACTAGATTTCTGGCTGAGATATCCAGACTAAGACAAAAAATATTTTTTTGTATAGGTCTCGAGCCCGACAACAAATGTAACCACAAGACGACCGAAAAAACGTCAGCAATAGATTTTTAAAAATGGTAAAACTGGCTGAAAGAGGTTTTTCGCTTCCACCGACAAGCTGAAATTCGGACAAAAAAACGTTTTGTATAAAAAAAATACGCTTTTGTAGGTCAAACTAATCGGGTTCTGGTGGACCTAAATCGGTCTAGCCATTTTTCCGCAAAATTGCCAAAAAGTGGCAATTTCTCCCTATTATTTAGTAGTTCGTAACTGGAGTTCTAATTAACATTTTGACTTTAACTTGAACAGAGCATGGGTTCTGTGATAATCCATTTTCTGTTCATGAGCATCTTTTTTTTGACTAAATTTTAGCTTTTTCAGTAAAAAAAAAACCTATTTTTGGCTGTTGATACCATTTTTTTGGACCTATTGCTAGAATTTTTTTCGGTCCTTATTTAGATACGTTTATTTCTATCTATACAAAGAAATTTTTTTTACCCAGTCTAGATTACCATTTAATAGTGGGTAGTTTTCATCTAGTTTGATTCAACTAGTGACGGGGGGCACTAAATTCGCGAGAGTGGTCAACGGGGAAGAGGGCGGGGCATAGGTGGTCGTACATATTTTTGTTGGTTTAAATTCACAGAGAAATATAGATTATCTTCCCTTGTATTGTTAGGGGCTATTAAGGGGCTGTAGGATGGCTATGGGGCGATTATAGGGGGGGGGGGATATGGACAGACCCGCCAAATCAACTATAATATTAGAAGATATACTAGATAATGCCGCGTAACTCTTTCTTGCAGTCTCGATGATCTAGTACGTCCACGTTAGAGCGTTATCCACGATTATGCCAAGTATCTTTATTGCCTCACTATACCCGATCTTTTGGGCACCAACACGCACAACCGGTAGACGCATCTCACGAATCCAACTAATGAAGCCGAGAGAGGCAAACCAAGCCACATGCATCTTCCTCGGGTGCATCTCAAGGCCAGCAGTCACAGCCCACCCATCGAGCCCACTGAGGTCCTTGTTCATCCGATTAACCAGGAGGGGAATCTTATTTAAACGTCCATGTATGTAAATCGTAAAATCATCCGTATATACGTGGTACTTGCAGTACTTAAGCAGCGATGAAGCATTATTAACATACAGGGGAAAGAGCAGGGGACCCAGGACGCTCCCCTGCGGGACCCCCGAGCTCCTAATCAAGGGAAGAGATTTTTCACCTCGACTGTCCACAACCACCTGACGCCTGCTTGAAAGGTATCATGTAACCCACGCAGAAGCCGAGTCAGAAAAGCCCAGTCGATGTAGCTTCTCCGCCACCATAGCAACATTTACACGGTCGAATGGCCGAGATAAATCAACCGCAATCAGCAGTGTGACCCATTGATTATCTGCCGCCTCCCGGATATCATCCACCATCTGGATTAGAGCAGTGTGGGTGCTGTGGCGCTTTCTAAAGCCCGATTAAAAAGGATCCAAGAGGTCGTTGCGCTGCACATACTCCATGATCTACTCTGCTGCTACTTCTTTGAGGATCTTTGATGCTGCTGGTAGGATGCTAATCGGTCGCAGATAGCTCACCTCCGTCGGCTGCTTTCTCTTAGGTATGGGGCGAACAATGGCCATCTTCCATACGTCCGGAAACTCACATGATTGTAGCGAGCAGTAAAAAATATACAATAGCAGCGGCAGTATCTCTGGAAGGCACTCTTTAATGTAACTGATCAGGATACTATCAAATCCAGCAGCATTAGACCTAGCTAACCTAATTGCCCTCATGACACTATCCAGTGAAACATGGGAAAAGTAGAAGCGGCAGTCAGGAGAAATAAAGACAAAGGGCCGTGGATTCGTCAATGGCACTGCACAATCAGGTCCCGCGAAGTATTTATTAATTTCGTCGCAGCTAGCAGGGAGAGCAAATGGTTCAACGCCCCTCGAATTAGCTCCCATTTCACCACTGCATCTCCACATCTCCGCCGAGTTTCTCAAGCCCTCGATTCTCCCTGCATAATAAGACGCATCAGCGAGGATCGCGTGATCCGAGGCCTTTTTATAACGCTTGTACGCATCCCATACTCTTGTACGTGCTCGAATAAGGCTCCGCAACTCTGCAGTAAGCCACGGTGGCTGCCATCTTTTTTGAATATATGATTGGTAAAAGGGGCATGAACTTCATACAGACTCGAAAGAGTGTCTGTTAGAAATTCAACTTTTTGAGTGGCACTACCCAACTCGTGCATCCTGCTCTAGTCCGTCTGCCGCAGATTAACGTGAAAGGCGTCAATGTTGAAACCCCGAAACAATCGGCGGGTGATTTGCTGCTGTGTATACCAGGCACCTCGAGCGACAGCGAGGCCAACAGAAGATCATGTCCCGATACACCTGGGCATATCCTATGTGTATGACTATTTACGCGCTCCGGGACACTAATACAAATGTAGTCTATGGTAGAGTAGGACTCCCCAACGTGATATGTTGGTAAAAAATGAAGTGGCTCAAGGCCACAAATCGTAAGTGAGCCGCGAATAATACGGCGCGTGGTAGAGTTGGAGGTCCAGTTGATGTTGAAATCGCCAACCAGCACCACTAAATCATTCGGAACGTTGCAGTTCACCAACGCCTCCTCGACGTCAGACCAGTAACCACCTTTCGGTGGCGAGTATACCACTCCGAGAAGCACCCTTGTACAGTGAAGGTTTAGCATGGCAAAAAGAAATTCTGGTCTTTTGGAGTACTTGTCGTGGCTATTAGACCGACAAATAACCCTACAAGGAATGGAGTCATGAACATACACTGCGACTCCTCCACTGTTTTTACCGACACGGTCCACTCGTAGTAATGTACAGTCTTTTATGGAGAATCTGTTAGAAGATGTTAAGTTGGTAGACTTAATCCATGACTCGCTAATTGCAAGTAAGTGTAGTTTGTTATCTAATATTATTTTTAATATGTCCGAAAAATGCGGTTCAAGTGACTGAGCGTTTACGTGGCCTATATTGAATAAGGCATCAGTGCGCTGATCCATAATCGATAAGTCTTACTTTACGCTCAACTTTCTTTCAGAGAATCGGACATTTAATTTTAACAAATGCAGAATGTAAGAACGCCTCACTACCAGCTTTCATGCAATTACGACACTTCAAATTTCCACTGTCTCTCACTGTACACTATATGTACACTCACTGTCAGCAATATAACCATAGCCAGCACACCTAAAACACTGCACAATATTAACGTGATCTTCTAAAGGATGGTAGAGATAGGACTATAGGATACGTAAGAGCCCTGCAATGGGTAAACTATACTGAAACAATTACAGATGAGTTTTTTTTTAATTAACTTATTTAAAATCACTATAATTATGGCCTATAAATTTTGACATTATGTTCAATGCAATTTTCTCTCATGGTTAAAAAATATCTTTTCGTTTAGGCTTTTTGTGTACCATTTACTGCATCCCTAAATCACATAATCAGATATTGTGCATTGAACATTGAAAGAAAAAGTTCTGCAGTGTCGTTTTGCTTTAGAAAAAACTTATTAATTTTAAACTTGCAGCTCATTTATCATCAATTTTCATTTGCCAACATACGTCATTAAATTACTTATGCTGTGATTAGACCGATAAATGCAAAGGAGGTAAGCTTAACTAATCCTATTCAATTCAAATTTGAAAACGGTTGTTCACAAGACCTTTTGATACAGCAGAGCAGCTCACTTTAGCTTTATTTAAGATAGTTATATCTTATTATATTTTTCTAGATTATACTAGAATCTCCGACACTTACTAGATTATTTCTCATTTTACAGGCACTTTTTAAGTTATTTACGAAATAAACTACAATTGTTCAATATATCTTTGATACACAAAATAATATCACAGAAAATTTACTTTTATTTTTAATTTAAATTATCACTAGGAAGCTCCACACCCAGAACGCTTTTCCACCAGTACCTAAAATGTTATTAAATGTTTGTGTTTTTTATAATTTAAAAAAAAATTAAGTGAATGAATAATTTTAAATTAATAAATAGTTTTTTACCAAATTTTTTTTTTACCTCTATGCAAGTATTTAACCTACTTCTTTATTGTATTATTTACTTCATTATCTTGAAATTTGATTACTTAATTTATTTACTTCCAAGACTTTTAATTATCACTAGGAAGCTCCACACCCAGAACGCTTTTCCACCAGTACCTAAAATGTTATTAAATGTTTGTTTTTTTTTTTATAATTTAAAAAAAAATTAAGTGAATGAATAATTTTAAATAAATAAATCGTTTTTTACCAAATTTTTTTTACCTCTATGCAAGTATTTAACCTACTTCTTTATTGTATTATTTACTTCATTATCTTGAAATTTGATTACTTAATTTATTTACTTCCAAGACTACATGATTTGTCTCAACCAAAAACATCATAAATTTTAAGATGGAAAAATTGAAGCTCTTTTATGACAATGATCAATCGAATGTAAGCCAATAGTCAGTAGCCAATGCTGTTGAGGTTTCACTTTAAGGCCATCAAACTTTCAAGATAGAATTAAAACCTATTAAAAAAAAAAATTATACATCGAAATCCGTGCACAGGTTTCAAAATTATAACTATACTTTCCTTTCAAGAAACATTAAACTAACCAGCATTTAACACAATCTCATGCCCTATGCGGCATTTGTTTAAGAACAAATCACATACAGATCAGATTGTTATATGTTTGCGAAAAGGGCCTTTTTATATTTGGGTCTTCAAAACATCAGCGAAAAAATAGTAAATGGCACAGACTTTGATCAACAAACGAGCAACAAATTTTCTTGCTTGCAGGTTTGCTCTAACCCAATCTTGAACGTAGTTTTTCGCAAATACAATTTTTTTTGACTATTTCGAAAATAATGTTTCCAAAAAAAATTGTACATATTAATAAGAATTACAAAATGAGACCAGGTAAGTTCAAATTGGTTTTGCCACTTTATCAAATGCAAAAAACCGCTAAAAATCGATGTTTTCTGAATAACGTTCTTAACAAACAATTTTATATCTAGACGTCCCAAATTTTAACTGACTGTACGCTTTGACGGGTAGTATTAGTAGTATTTTTTTTTCTTTGCAAATTAAAAAAAAAATCTATTTGTCCATTAACAAATCACTTTTTTGCAACTTATTTATTAAATTTTTGGTAGGTTGGAAAATGTTGTATTTGGGCTTATCCTTTTTTACAAGAATTGTACTTCTAGTCTTTTTTTTATAGCTAATCGGTTATTGCAACTAGGGTCTTGAAAATCAAAGTGCAAAAAAGTGCTAAGCTGCAAAATGAAATAACTCAATAAATATGAACATAATTATTTTGAAACATTTGCCGTTTGATTGGCATGATTTTTTTCTAAATTGATGAAAACGAATTCAGGCCCCACGACCAATGGGAGCAGAGATAATTTTTTTTTTTGTAAGAATTTGTAAGACTTTATTTTATAACTAAAGAGGCTGGAATTTTGAGAGTTTACATTTTAATACTTATATTTTTGGTACAAAAATACTACATGTTATTTTAGTGCCACATATTGTTGCTAAACTGATGTCAAATTCGACATTGATTTTATGTGCAAAGTAGGAATAGCTGACATCAGGTGCTACGAGAATTGAGCACGGCTGTTTCGAATCAGGCGTGCTCGAAAAAGTATCGATATCTTGAATCTGTGGTCGCACAAAAAGTTATGACCAACGAATTTGGGGTAGCTTGGCTAGGTAAGACGAATTATGGCATTAATTTTTTTTCAGTCTATACACTTAAACTTTATTGTATTATATTATCGCTACTGTTTTTTATCAATTATTATGGTTTTTACTAAATTTTTAATGTTATCAAAGCTCTTTTGTACAACTTTGTACATTGTCATTCATAAATATAAAACTTAAGTGCAATAATTAATCAACTACGTTTCCGCAACTTTACCGACGAATAAAAAAAACCCTGTTGGATTTTAGGTTCGTTATTAATACATACGGAGACGAACCTAAATCCGTCAAACTATTTCGGTTGATATTTTTTTAAACGCCCTTCCAATCGACTCCTTCTCCCGGTCTAATTTTTATTACTGGTAAATGAAAGACTATTGCCTACATTATGTGAATTTTTACAAATCTTGGTATTTCCATTACTTACAGCAGGGTGCAGTAGGGATGGTCAAACTATATCGATACATCGGAAACGCCGATATTTTTTAGCAGATGCATCAATATATTTAAGCAAATAGTTAAGTAACATTAACCGTCTTTGGCTTCACCTCGGACGTCTATTTATGTGAAATCTGCGGCATTTTTAACCTCACTCACTAGGTGCGTAGTGCACTAAAACAATATTATAATAATGATGGTAGAGTGTTGCAGAGTTTACAATTATTTTTTTAGTATATTCGGCCATCTATTAGTTTTTATTCGTGGGCAAATGAAGAAATAAAAGCATTGACGACGAGCTCTGAAGACTCGGAATCTGAACCAGTGATGAAACAACCCTCACAAAAACGAAAACAACAACTTTGGATTACTTGGAGCGGAGTGCGAGCTTTGAAGGCGATTGCTACTCTTTTAAGCGATTAGATAGAACTACTGGCTTAAACTTTCACTTCATTTTTTATTTTTTTTTTCTTGTAGGTGGAGAAAAGCACGGAAGTATTACACAGGCCCTAATCTGTATGATTTGTAAAGACAACATACCGTATTCATGTGTTGAAAAGCAGAGTATGACAAGATTTATACGTGCCGCATGTCCTCTCTATAAACTGCCATCAAGACAAAAGAAATCTCACTAGTTCCATAAAAATAGTTATTTACGTAACAAGTGCGGAAAAGACGATTACCCGCACGAGTCGTGATTGACGAGTGTGATCGCACGGCACGAGTTACCGCCACCGGCCACGAGTGCGAGTCTATCACATGAGTGCAGGAAATCGTCCCGCACGAGTTGCGTACAAGTTTTTTCGCAATAAGTGTGAGGAAAATAGGTGTTTTCCGCACACTATTGCGAAAAGTATTTATTTACTTTTTGTGCATTTTTATAAATAATATTAAGGTTACACTACTTAGAAATTGATTTTTTTTCTATCTATAGGTAACTAAGTTAATAAAAATAAGATACGTAACAACAAAAGCCATTGTAAAAAAAAGTTAGATGATCTGTTGTTTGTATCATTCATTAGTGATATCTTGACAGTCACCAACTCAACACGAAGTTTTTTGGTGTTGACCGTACGTCTCATAAATCCTGGGAAAGGATCATCAGCTCTCCAAAGCATTAGCTTACCTGTAGAAAGACGCGTTCAGGTATATTTATAGAAGTATTGCGGATAATAGTGTTTAGTTTAGTTTTCTTGAATTTATAAACATTATAATTATTTTGTTTTAGTCTCATACAGGAGATCATATTTAAGAATGTTGGACTAAGATGTGCGCAGAGTTTGGAAGTAAAAAGAATAAGCTAGTTTGTATTACAACAGATAATGAAGCCAACATTGCAGCTGCAATTAGAGTCCTTTTAGGTGATGGTAAAAGGATTTCTTGCATGGCTTACTGTTTGCACTTACAATTAGACGATGCTTTTTGTGGCAATAAGACTTTTTCTGCTATTTGTGACTATGCCAAGAGTATTGTCACATATTTTAAGCAATCAGTAAATGCTATGGATCTCTGGAGAGCTGACCAAGAGGATTCTGTACGAAAAGAAAAAGTTATAACCTTAATCCAAGCTATCGACACGCGTTGGAACTATTATTTTGATATGTTGAAGAAATTGCTATTGGAAACCATAGTTGCTAAGGTATGAGCTGAAAGAAATCAATCCAATAAAAAAACTCCTGATATGGTTCCCTCCTCGCAACTTAATACTATAAGAGATATCATTGTTCTTCTTAATACATTCAAACAAGCAACAAAATAAATTAGTGGGTCAAGTTACGTCACCATTCCCATTGCTACTTTATTAAAACAAGTCATAGAACAAGCAACTCCCTCAAGTAATTTCAGTTGTACCATAAAAGAAGCTTCACTCCAAGGAGTTCTAAGAACCTTGGCTTCGTCTCAGATCAGCAAAAGTCGGGCGGGCATAAAAAAAAATTTCAAGACACATCAAGAACGTTTGATGTCTTTGCTGGCCAAAATCTCATATCACACTAGGCATTAGGTCTACAATTTGTCGCTAATTTGTTGCTAATTTGTTACGTTAAAACCAATTTTGCCGCTCATTCCCCTTTTTAAATAACGATGAAAAAGTTAGATTGATATGAAGCTAGCTGGCCACACGTGCGTATCTCCAACTAGGAGGCAGATAGCTCCAAGGGATTTGCTCGATAATTTGTCACTGAAATATCAGCCTACTGCCGATTTTGTTGCCTATCATGCAACGAGCGAGATCGCGATTTCTAATTATTTGAGTTTGAGATGCGTTATGTCAAATAAAATTATACTTATTGTAGTTTAGAGGCTTTTCTCCCAAATGTTCTTTCACGTTAACAAACACTCTTTGCTACTTCTATTAGGCCGTAATTCAGGGGGGAGGGGGTGATGTTAGGAAAAAAATTGTACAAGACAGAAGTTAGCTAAATATGCAAAGGGACAACTTTCCTTTCTTGGGGCAAATCGCGAAATAACAAAATTAGCTCATGGTTAACAGTTTTGACCCACATAAAATCTTTCTTACCACCGCATACGCATCACTAATAACCTTGCTCCCACCAAGAAAATCCGCTTTTTTAACATTCGATCAACTTCCTTAGAAGACATTTATGTGCAAACGTTGTTTAATTTATACTTTTGCCTAAACTTTTATGTTTAACATGTTATTTCCATGATTGTAATGTTGTACACTTCTTTTACTGGAAATCCCAGGCAATACTAAAACATTGAATTTTGCTGATTAACGGCTACAGCTTCGAAATAATAAAACTTTACGTTATAATATATTAGATTTGATGAGTACCAATAATTCCACCGTACTCTCCATCTTTGCGTTACTGATCGATTTATTCTCATCTTACATAGTAAGTACAAAAAAATTCAATTAGTGTACGAGTTGTAAGTATAGTTACATGGATAATTAAAATTCATTTTTAAGTAAAAATTATTCAACCTTTGTTTAAGTCTCGAGCCGACGCGACGTAGCAACTTTTCAAGTGATACTGAGTGCTTCTTTTTTTGGCTTTCATAGAAAAATCTGTTTGTACGAATTTAAAATGATAGGAATTTATTCATGTCTAAACATAGATTCAGAAAATTTTGTTTTTCCAAGGGTGTGTTACCCAAAAAGAGTTACGATTAGAATGCGTGTTACTTAACTACTTGTTTATAGTATTTTTAGCATTAAAAAAAAAATAAAATAAAATTTTCTCAGCCGAACAGTTTACTATTGTTATCGAATAAGATACCTGTTTATTTGTAAGCTTGCCATGTCACATTTCGTATGCATATTTATAATACATAGACATAACAAATTTTTTGCTTGTTCGTAGCTTTCTATCAGTAACAAAGGATTTTTTTAATCACTTATTAGAAATGTTTATTGTAGTGTTGGAAATGAAAATCAGACATTTTTGAAAAATGTTTGTCTGCCTCTCTCTTCCTCTTTCTCTCTATGTGTGTATAATCTGATAATATAGGTGCGTGTGTATAATCAGCCTTATCTCTGAAATTTATCGACCGATTGCCATGATTCTGGGCTTAAAATTTTTTGTTTGGTAATTCCGATGCAGCTCAAAAAAAATTTAAGTTTGATACCTAACTAAAGTAAATACAACGCATTTCTTATTTTTAATAAAAGTTTTTTTTACTTATATCAGGGTGAAAAAATGTCTATTTGAATTACAAAATAATTATGTGTCCTAGAGCATAAAAATAACTTACTTTTTCGATTTCAATTACCTTTGAATAATTTTTTTTCTCCTAAAATATTAGAATTCTAGATAAATTATACTTATATCAGGAAACCGACGACCACTTGAAAAAAATCATGATTTACGATTTTAGTTCACGGATGCTTAAAACGGATGGAAGAAAAAATTTGAGATTTACACCTTATTAAGGCAAGTAGGGTTTTTTAGTTCAAATTTAATATTCAANCTTAGGCGTCAAGAAACTGACGCAGAAAATTTATCGAGATTGAAACAGCAGCGTCAAAATCGACAACTAAAGAGTCCATTACGTGAGAGATCAGCTTTTCATTGTACCCTCACAGCAATCTCTAAAATCTTTAAAGATCCTACTTCAGATTTTTTATTGATAATAACAATTTAAATATTATTATTGTATATAGGCAAATAAAATTAACTTAGGAGACATTACGAACATTTTAAAACTTCAAAAATATTTTTGTACAAAAAAACATCTTTAATTTTCTGGTTGTTTGACAAATACGATCAATTTTGGAACTATTTTGTTTAACTTTTCGGCAAATCTAGAACTAATATTGAGACCATCACAACACATCCAAGCTGTGTTTCCCCGACGGTATATGTACGAAGCGTAATGTCCTATGGTTTCGGCACTTCGTCGGATCGTTTGTCCTCCACGTCCTTCATACCCAATAACTCCTTAGAAGAGGAATTCTTTGTCTTTTTTTATGGGGTTATCTATTTTCTTAATTATCTTGTTCAAAGGACGTCTAGTTCACATCATTTTTACTGTGTATACCAAAAATCACCACGTCACCTGTGAAAAAGGTAAATGATATTACTCATGTTTATATTAATAATTGTAATGCTAAATTTTTAACAACGCATTTCTGCATGTTGCAAATTAATTTTTTGCATTAACTTTGAAGAGCGGTGTCACAGTAGTAATTCAATCACTTTTTTTGTCAAATAATAGTTAAAAATAAATGATAGTTTAAGTGTCTCTGGTTTTTGATTATCTGATTTTGACATATTTGTTTTTACGTACTACAAATTTTTATGTACGTTTAGCAATTTATTGATTATTCCGCTAGCATTGCGTTTACATGTGTTATAGATAAAAGTTTTTGTCAACAATAATAATAATAATAATAATAATTTTTTTTTGTTATGAACTTAATAATTTAATATATCCTTGTAGAGGTATTTAAACTGTAGCATGAGGGTTGCTGGAGCCAACTTAACTTGATCACGGTAAAATGTTTTAGTCTAACTTACCAATACTTGTTAATTGATGCTAACACTCTCAAGAGTATCACACTTGTAACAGTATGTTTTTCTGAATGATGGAATGCCTTTGAAGAAAATTTTCACCTTTCCAATTAACCAGAATATGATCCTGAATCAGAATATTACTCAATTTTTTTATAATTTGATTTGTACTTTTTTTACAAGTCGATGTTTCGTCAAAACTTGGATGATTTCCAAATAATTTTTGTTCCAATAATTTTCAAATAATAAAGTTTTACACACGAAAAAAGTCTTAAACTACATTTAGAATTACGTCAATGGTAGATATTGAAGTCCAATCCAAGAAATACAAATATCACCAAACTTTTAACTTTAAATTGTATAAAATTAACTTTTACTTGCATAACATTTGACCCATTGTAAAAGTAAAGTGGGCAATTTATCGCAAAGAGAGACTATTATTACCCCAAACTTAACAATAGTTATTATATAGTTAATCTTCATGTAAACAGTGAAACAAAGCGGCTGTCTCTGTTATCATAGTGTCTTATAAGTTCAGAGCTTATTCAAAGCTTATTGACACAATGTATGAGTTGAGCTTGCTTATCTTACTAATATATAAAGCAGAAGCTCTAAAACCGTTGTAATCGCTAACCGCGAAAACTACTGAACCGATTTTGTTGAAATTTTGCACACTGATTCATGATACTTCCTAGATGGTTTTAGTATAGTTTTTATCTTAAAAAATTTAATTACAATAGCAATAAATGAGCTTAAAGTTTTGCAAAAATATGCCAGCTTTTCACTTTAGTTCAGTAAAATCCGCTAGGTGGCGTCGACATAAAATCGAAGCTACCTGCAACATAATTAAATAAGTGTGGTTATAATAGGCTGGAGCGTCTC
>NW_019379502.1:2147087-2169058 GCF_000648655.2 Copidosoma floridanum | reverse complement strand
ATATATATTCCTATATTATATAGTTGTATAGGAGGGGCTGCCCCCCTCAAACTTATTTGACCACCCCTCCCACTTGGCTACCCTCATAACAAGGAAAAGTTGTTTTTATTTCATTAGAGGATTAACCAAATATAGCTCCTCGGTGTCATAATTTGACCCCCTTTAACCACCTAACATTTTTACCTTCCTTCTCAGGCACCTGTAAGCCCCCCTTGCCACCCAACAATTTGTTTCTGTGCCTGCTTTTCCCCTCTCATCCTCTTTTTACGCTTTTTTTAAGCCCCCTTAGCCCCCTCACCGTCTCTCAAAATGAAGCAAAATTGTTTTTATTTTAATGTGAAATCAACCCAATAACATTTATTATTATTACCCCCCGCCAAATCATCCCTCTTTCACTGCCACTCAATTTGTTTTTACGTCTGCTCGCTCTCACCCTTATTCTCTTTATACGCTTTTTTTATCCTCCCCTTAGCCCCCTCTTATACGGAATCAAAATATTTTTTATTTCCATGTAAGATTTTTTAAATACAATCTTGGTCAATGAAAATGTGCATTTGGTGAACGACGTTTTTGCGGGGGGCTGCTAGTTTATTTATAAATTCAAAATTCTAATGTGAGTTAAGCAGACAAGTATAACCATTAGGCCCCGCAGCTTTTCTGACTATTAACTTTTAGTTTCTATAGAATTAATTCCATATATTAGGATTAACTAAGAATATTCGTTCAGCTCAAGAACAAATTTGAAAATTCTTGTCCATTATAAGAATATGTTGGACAAAATGTAACTCTCAGTACCAGGAATACATCACCACTGCCTTTTATTTTATGCATACAGCAATTTATGCCCGAATCATGTTTTTTAGGCTTTTTCAGATTCTGATCGAGAAAGTATCGTAACTACGAGTTTTTTAATGTTATTAGGTGGTTTATTATTAATAGTTAAGACAATGGCTGCAAAATTGTTAAAATAAAGCTCAGGAAAAGCTTGAGAGGTAGCGTGAAGAAGTAAGATGGGGCGACGAGTGAAATTGTGTAATGTAATTTTGTTAAAATTATCGAAAAAACTACAAAATAACTACTTTTTTTGATGGGGAGCTGAGGTGGCTGCGAGGTTAAGCGGTGGAAGCGGGAGGCAGTGAAAGAAGGTAAATTACGATTGTACCCAAAAAAACAATATAATATGGAAAGATACATCTTTCCGTGTGATAAAATAATTTTGGAGGGTCAAGCAACTCCCCTCCACACTGCCAGTCAAATTTTTTTCATGGTCCCCCCCCCCCCTCAAGTAAGGAAATATTCGCTTTCCTTCTCAACTATTTTAACAAAAGAACATTTTGAGAAGTTAGAGACGATCCCCCTTCGGACCCCTTGCAATTTTTTTCACCCCTTCGCTACCCTATCCGATTATATCATAATCGCGCCAACTACTAAGGTCGAATTCGTTTGTTTCAATACAGTAATTTTGGAATCTTGCAACACCTGACCCCTTTACTCTTTTTTAATTTTTTTATAACTAAACTAATTTGTATTTTATGAAAAAAATTACATGATAATTTTATGATATTTGATGGCCAGTAATTCAACCAATTCGGTAGAAACTGGAAAAATAAACGTAGAAAACAAAATTGTACCTAAAAATTTACTTTACTGTTCAATCTTTGTTCAAGTATCCATCAAAATAAGTTGCAAGTGTACGTCTCCTAATTAATATTTATTTTTAAAAATATTTCTACTGTATTGAATTTTCTAGGTTATAACATAAAAAATTTAATTAATACAAAATTTGAGCAAATTTTTTAACCACCTTGAGGTTTTGCCATGGCAGATTAGATTAATTTTCTTAAAATCTTTAATACGTTTGTCAATTTTATTATTAAAAACAAGTAACAAAACGATATATCGTAGTAAGACAAAAAAAGAGTATGATTATGTTAAGTATTTAAACGGTGGTCCTTGCTAGTAACCCTACGTACCACGAGATGACAAAAATCTACCATCTAACTACACTGTCTTCAACCTAGACAGTGCATAATGTAAACTGAAAAAAATATGACTTATAAACGTTTACGAAACTGAAGAACTCAACTTTAAATTTATTTTCATAATATAAATTTTAAAACTTTTACATTATTGCTTTGGGGGCTGTCGGAACAACATTCAAAATTCAAAATGATTAAAATTAGGAAACAAATGTATAACATCAAATAACTTTTAATACAAAAACATGTACATAAAAACAAAAACTCAAGAGCTTAACTTAAAATTTTTTTTTTTTATATAATTTTTAAAACTTTTACATTGATACCAATTACGCTAATGAAACGAAATTCGAGAAAATTAATTCAGGGAGAGAAATATTTAACATCAATTAAATTAAAATTTTAAAAAAAAGTAAAAGAATTTTGGTGTTATACATCAAAGTATAATTTTTGTTTTAGAGAATCTAACATCATTTATGTAAATACTAAAATATTTATAAAATTGTGTTACACTGACATAATCCAAAATTGAGATAAGTATATTTATGATTCGTAAACGAAATTTTTTTAGCTGACTACGTAATTAAGTGACATAATTGATGGAATTGGAATTTAGACAAAATTAAAAATTTTTTTTTAACCTGTAGTTTAATGGCAATGAAGATGCGTTAACTATACTTAAAATTTTTTTGTTTAAACTTGTATTTTTGCTTTTTAACTTTCTACTTAATCTTTTGCAAATTGCATGTTAATTTTGAAAATTTATCTTTGAATGATTCTTAAAACACATGTTAATCTTTAAAAATATATACTTCCACAACAGATTTGAAAATTTCCGCGGGGGTGGGCCCGCAGAGCGTGATTTAGTTCACTAATACACGAATACACATACACGTGCGCGCGCGCGAGCATATATATATTCCTATATTATATAGTTGTATAGGAGGGGCTGCCCCCCTCAAACTTATTTGACCACCCCTCCCACTTGGCTACCCTCATAACAAGGAAAAGTTGTTTTTATTTCATTAGAGGATTAACCAAATATAGCTCCTCGGTGTCATAATTTGACCCCCTTTAACCACCTAACATTTTTACCTTCCTTCTCAGGCACCTGTAAGCCCCCCTTGCCACCCAACAATTTGTTTCTGTGCCTGCTTTTCCCCTCTCATCCTCTTTTTACGCTTTTTTTAAGCCCCCTTAGCCCCCTCACCGTCTCTCAAAATGAAGCAAAATTGTTTTTATTTTAATGTGAAATCAACCCAATAACATTTATTATTATTACCCCCCGCCAAATCATCCCTCTTTCACTGCCACTCAATTTGTTTTTACGTCTGCTCGCTCTCACCCTTATTCTCTTTATACGCTTTTTTTATCCTCCCCTTAGCCCCCTCTTATACGGAATCAAAATATTTTTTATTTCCATGTAAGATTTTTTAAATACAATCTTGGTCAATGAAAATGTGCATTTGGTGAACGACGTTTTTGGAATTCTGTAGTATAAACATAGTTTATTATTTTCTTAAAAAGAGTAATTATTTCAAATCGGGTGGGGTCCAAAATAACGACAGTTCACTCCAATTTTGCAGTAAACTATGAATGTTCATTTCAGCGACGTGTATTTCGGCGACAACGATAGCTCAGTACAGTACAGCGGAGTACACGTCGCTGAAATGAACATTCATAGTTTTACTGCAAAATTGAAGTGAACTGTCGTTATTTCGGACCCCACCCTTCAAATCCCAAATAATTATTTTCATAAAAAAGTACACTCTAACGTTAAAAGAGTAAAAATCAGAGCTAGGAAGAGTAATTCTATCAAATTACTCTTTCCAAAGTAGTAAAACTTCTTTTCTACTTTTTTTAAACAAGGAAATCACGAATTTTCACCTTTAAAAGAGGAATTTTGTATTTTTACTATTTTCAAGCAAGGAATTTTGAAAAATTACTCCTTTGAAAAGAGGAAACTCGTAAATTCACTCTTTTGAAAAGAACAAATTTAATCTAACTTATGACTTTCTATTTTCAAAAGTATAAAAACGATATTTACTCTTTTGAAAAGCAGAAATTCCAGAAACTGCACTTTTCACAAGAGTAAATTTGTGTTTTGTATTTAGCGTTGTCTGCTTTCGCGCGTCAGCTATGAAGAGGTTAGGCCTATGTGATGTACTCAGATGTCATCTTATGGATTTGAACAATGAATTTACCCAACGTAAGTGTACAGTGTCGATGCCATTAGATACTTATAAGTTTAAATGTGCTGCGTAATAATAGCTTTCACTTAAATGTTCCACGATTTGCAGGGGTTTTGTAGATGACCCTTCTATTGTCAAAACCATGCTCTTGGTTCGGAGTGTAGATGCAAGAATCACACAAATCCTTGAAGGTAAGAAAATATACATTTAATTTATTTGACATGTTTATACGTACACACACATACACACAAATTGTATTTAATTACTAACACCTACTTCATGACTGATGTTTACTAA
Source organism: Copidosoma floridanum (assembly GCF_000648655.2). The sequence goes on along the minus strand of NW_019379502.1, from coordinate 2,164,590 downwards.
CACTTACCTCTAAGCAACAAAAGTGGTTTAAATATTACTAACTGACTGATGAAAATCACGTAAAAAAATTATTTATACCACCGATAGACAGAAGTGTGATTTTATCTAAACTTTCGACACTTTAAAACTAGAGATACTCAAAATTTAACCTATGCGGTCCAACCACCCAGATTGAAATTTTTTCCTGATCATTTCTGTGATGTACATGTATGTAAGGGATCAAATTATATATATCAGTATACTGTAAACTTGAGCAATCAAACCGGCAGAGCGCATGTAGCCATCGCGCCTTTAACACGCTCCGCGCCTATGTCTGCGATTGTACCTTTTTCTCTTATTATTAAATATAATATTTACTTCATTCTACTTTGTAATTTATTAACCCAATACATCACAATTATGGCGACGAGGACAAACGAACTTTTTTTGTTGTTGTTGTGTGTGATCGAATAGTTACAGAACTTGCAAAAGTTCACCAAGTAGGAAGATTCTGTACATGGCCGGTAAGAAGAAAACAGGATGGATCTTAGTTCAAAATAAGGATCAACTTATAGAAAAATTGAGACTTAGAGGCGTGGAGTGTGATAATGAAAAGAAATACGAAGATTTACGTAATCGGTTGAGAAATATTGTCAAGGACGAAAATAAGGCGTTAGAACAAGAGAAGAAACTAAAAAAGCAGACTCAATAGATCCTAACGTAAGCAACTCAGACAAGGCAGCGGAAGCACAATGTCCAGCGAAAGTGTGAAATTGGAGTTCTGCATGGGAAAGGATGACTGGAAAATATTTCAGGAACGTCTAGAGTGGTGTTACGTAAATCGTGATATTACAGCCGATGCAAAAAAATGCGCAACTATGCTGACGCGTCTTGACGAGAATACATTTAGGTTGATGAAACAACTAGTGTCACCAAGCAAAATTTCAGATAAAACATATGCGGAATCGATGAAGGTGATGTCAAATCATCTGAATCTTAAGCCATCGGAGGTTATGGAAAGGTGCTTATTCAATCAAGAAAAACAAAAGTCATCGGAATCAGTAACAGAATTCACATGTAGACTGAAAAAATTGGCACTACATTGTAATTTTGGAGATTTGAAAACAGCGCTACGTGACCAGTTTGTGTGTGGTATAAAAGATCACGAAACGCAAGTGGAATTTTTCAAAAAAGAGACGTTAACTTTTGATGAAACATTTAAGGAAGCCTCTACAAAAGAAATAGTAATGAAAAACACAAATACGGTGATAAATACATTGGAGCACAAGACCACGTTACAAGATGTACACGCATTTCCAAATTCGTCGAGGCAAAACAAATATCAGAAGAACAAAGACGCGCAGAGATTAAAATCCCCAGAGGTCGATCATCAAACATCTGGCAAAAATAAATATCGTTTCGATTGATATTGTTGTGGTAAGCCAAACCACACAGCTAAAGACTGTCGCTTTCAAGATTACACATGTAACCAATGCCATAAAAAGGGACATTTACAGCGTGTGTAAACAAAAGAAAGAAAACGAACAGTTGCAGAAGAAAGTACAGCTTCTAGAAGAGGACCACGAAAAAGCATCAACATCATCGGAGCATAGAGAAGATTTTTTTTCATTAGAAGTTAATCAAACAAACGAAGAATACATGCGTAAGAAAAATAAAAGTACTTTGATAGATGCGACTCCTATGTTTGTAAATATTATCATCAACAACGTTAATTTACAGATGGAAATTGATACGGGGACATACGCGGACGTTTATTTTGGAGAAAGTATATGATACGTATTTAAGTAAAGTTAAGATTGCAAAAACTGATATGGAATTAAAGGCATACGATAACCGAATTTGGAAACCCATTGGAAAATTACTAAATTTAACTGTAAAATTTGATAATAAGACGCGAATTTTAGAATGTTTTGTTTTGCCTGGTACTAGTACTGCCTCAATAGGCCGTCAGTGGCTCTCAGCATTCGACTTACGGCCCCTTAAAATTTAAAATAACGCTACTATAAAACATTAGAACAAAACTGATATAGAAAATTTATGCGACCATGTATGTAAAGATTTTAAAGAATTATTAAGTGATATGGTAGGGTTATATCATAAGAGTAAAACCAAAATATATTTAAAAAGCGACGCGCGTCGTATTGCAATGAAATGTAGACACGTTGCGCATACGTTGAAGCCACTTATCGAGATGGAAATTAATCGTTTAACAAAATTGGGGCATTTAGAGGCAGTCGATGTAAGCAAATAGGCCACGCCAATAGTGCCAGTATTTAAAAGCAATGGAAATATCCGTATATATGGCAATTTCAAAATAACATTAAAACCATTTTAAAAATTACTAATAATAATAAATCATGAAGAGCTTTTTAGATATACGAAAGCGCCTGAGGACGTCTCGCCAGTTCCAGCAGATGTACAAAAGAAAATGGACGAGTGTTTAAGAGGGATAGATAACGTGATTGAATCTTTAGATAACATATATGTCACTGGAAGAACGGAAGAACAACACTTGCGTAATTTAAAACAAGTATGCTCAAGGTTACAAGAATGTAGATTGCAACTTAATTAAACGAAATGTAAACTGTTGCAAGATAAAATAAAAATATTAGGTTTTGTTATCGATAAAAATGGCTTACGTAAGGCAAAATAAAAAATAGATGCGATGGTAAATGCTCCACGTCCGACAAACAATAAAGAATTGGCTTCGTTTTTAGAACTTGTGAATTTCCATACGCGTTTTCTCAATAACAAGTCCGTGAAATTAGAACCACTGTATAATTTATTAAATCAAAAAGATTTTAAATGGAATAAAGATTGTGAATTAGCGGTCGAATGGGTTCAAGAGGAATTAATTTCACAAAGAATATTAGCGCACTATGACCAAAATGAGCGTATCGTACTTGCTTGCGACGCATCAAATTACGGGCTTTCGGCGATATTATCGCACAAATATAAAGATGGATCAGAGAGGCCGATTGCTTACGCGTCAAAAAAGATAGCAAAGAAGGAAATAAGTAGAACATTACTGGATAAAGAAGCAATGGCTGTTATTTTGAATTCAAGCGTTTTTATCAATTCATTTTCGGGAAAGAAATTATCTTAAGAACGGATAACGAATCATTAAAGTTAATTTTAGGACCAAGAAAAGGAATTCCATTGACAGCGGATAATAAGCTCCAAACATAAGCTTATTACTTGTCTGGGTTTCGATACAAAATTGAACATATCAAATCTGAAGCAACCGCGAACTATGATGCGTTGTCCCGACTTCCAGTCGAGGACACGAGGACAACACTGATCTTGTTGATACAGATTTTTCTCATATCAATTTTTTCGAAGAAAGTATAAATGCTTTTGATTATAAATTATTAGCTACAGAAAATAAAAAAGACAAAGTAATAAATAATGTTATAAGATATGCCTCGAACGATTGGCCTGAAGCAAAAAAACTCACGGTTGAAGAGAAATACTTTTTTTTTTTTTTAATTAGAATTTACAGTGGAAAAAGGTTGCCTATTTTGGGGGCTAAGGGCCATCATTCCAGATAGTATAAAAACATTAATCTTAAATGAATTGCATGCTACTCACTTAGGAATAGGAAAAATAAAAATAAAAAAAACGTCTGGTGGCCAAACATCGATAAGGATATTGAGAGTGTAGTTAAAGAATGTAAAATTTGTTTAATTCAATTAAACAAACCACCACAAATACCACTGACTACATGGCCATGGCCACACAAATCGTGGAGCCGCATGTATTGTGATTTCGCGGGCCCATTTTATGATAAAATTTTTTTTATAGTGATTGATGTGCATTCGAAGTGGCCAGAAATTATTGATTTTAAGACAGATACAAGATCATGTAGACTAATTAGTGAATTTAGAAAATTTGTTCGCACGTTTTGGCTTACCATTGCATTGTGTTACAGATAGAGACCCGCAGTTTAGAAGTAGGGATTTCCACGAGTTTTTAGGGAGAACTGGAGTGAGACACACGTTTTCACCTCCATATCACTCCGCCACTAACGGTGCGGCAGAAAATTTTGTCCAAACATTTAAGAACAAAGTCTCAAAAATTGTAAAAGGGGGTGAGAAGGTACATTCAGCGATAAGTATGTTCTTATTTGATTACCGTAGCATTGAACATTGTACTACGAGTAGAACGCCGGCATACTCGATGTATAAGCGAAAGGTTAGGACACTTTTTGATTTACTCAAACCGAATGTATTAGAGACTGTCCTTAAAAATCAAAGCGCTCAAATAAAAGCAAGGTATGGTAGAAGGCAGTTAAACATATGTGAAAAAGATAGCGTTATGATTGATAATTACGGTGTTCACACAGAAAAACGAATCGAGGGTAAAATTATTAAACAATCCGCTCCCTCTACTTACCTAGTACAAGATGCAAACAACATATTACGGAAACGTCATGCAGATCAGATAATTGATTGTAAAAATACAAAGCCAGCTATAAGACGCTCCCCGAGGTTAAACTCTTACTCATAAGAGAGAGAGATAGTTGTGATGTACATGTACGTTAGGTATCAAATTATATGTATCAGCGTTGAGTCATACTGTAAACTTGAGCAATCAAATCGGCAGAGCGTATGTAGCCGTCGCGCCTTTAACACGTTCCGCGCCTATGTCTCCGATTGTACCTTTTTCTCTTATTATTAAATATAATATTTACTTCATTCTACTTTGTAATTTATTAACCCAATACATCACAATTTCATATTTTAACAAATAACATATTTCAACGTGAAATGGGATGCTAAACAAATTTGTGGTCTTGTGATTTTTTTGCAGCTAACTTAGAAAAAAAGTTATACAACATTTCAGTTTTTGATTGTTTTGACCGATCGATGGAATGTTTTCATCAGAAAATCTATTATAAATTTTGTTTGAAATATCTTAGCAAGATATTTTAAGTACAGAGAACAGTGGTGCAACATGCAGTTTAATTAGAGAATAATAGATTTTTAAAAAAAAGTCAGAAAGAATTTTCACTATTGAGAATCACAAATAACTTTTGATATTAGAAAAATCGCATTCTGAAACTGGTCATAACTTTAAGACTTATGGAATTATATATTTCCAAACCATGTGTAGGACACACGTTCATTTCATTTGAAGATGAAATAAACCACTTTCTTTAGCTATGCAGAGATGTAAACCAGTACATGTACGTATAATTTTATACTTATTAGAATGTCTGAATACTGAATTGATCCATAAGTTTTCTGTTTTATCTGTAAGGTAATTAAGGTATTGTATTCAGTCTTTCAGTGAAATGTATAAAAAAATGTGGACATATTAATATTTCAATTGCTTACAAAGTTAAATATTTTATATTTCACTAAAATAAACATTTGTTGTTTCCATTGTTTAAAAATGGGTAATCTTATAGCTATTCAAGTGATTACTAATTCAAAAAAGAAGTTTATCTATTTACAAAAGTTATTTGTTATTCTCAATAATGAAAATTCTCTCTGTCTATTGTTTAAAAGGGTATTATTATTCTTTAATTGAACTGCATCTTGCACCACGGTTCTCTGTATTTTGTAATATCTTGCTAAGATGCTTCGAACAACATTTATAATAGATTTTCTGGAGAAAACATTTCATCAGTCAGTCTGAAAAATCAAAACCTAAAATGTTGTGTAATTTTTTTTCTAAGCTTGCTACAAAAAAATCGCAAGAGCACAAATTTGTTTACAATCCCATTTTACATTTAAATATATTGTTTGTTGAAATATAAAATGACCAGGAAAAAATTTCAATCTGGGCGGTTGGACCGCTTAGGTCAAATTTTGAGTCTCTCTAGCTATAAAGTGATCACACTTAATTCAGAGATCTGAAACCTCCCCCCCCCCCATCATTGATAAAAATATTAAATCAACTTATAATTTTTAAAAACCTGTGTATTTCAACAAGTTGCAATGCTAGAGACTTTTCTTTAAATAAACTCTCTTTATTCTGAATAGAAAATAAACCTGAATGAAAGATTTATTGGTTCTGGGTAGTATCCCGTGCAACAGGCTGTCTACTCGCAAAATAAAGTGACTTACATGTAATTTTTGGCGTACTATCTGAATTCACTCGTCGTTTGAACATAAAACTCTGGCAATTTGTGTAAAACGCAATAGTTTTATCTAATAAAAAAAAAATTTTTTTTAAAGTTGGTTACTTTTCTTTCTGGATAACTGAATGATAACTGAATAAATGAATTGTTGTACGAAGAAAAATGTTCTAGTGCGGTTATCGAAAAATACAACTGAAAAGTTATGAACTTTAAATGATTTGAAATATCGCTTTTTTAAAAACTTTGATTGTTAATAACTTTTGATGTATAAATGTTTTCACACTTTTCAAAAGCACTTTTTTTATTAGTAGTCACAATATAGATTTTTAGGACGTCATAGTTTTTGTTGTTGTTAAAGGTGTTGTGTATGCAAAATAAATAGTCTTTAATGATGATACCAATACATTACGTGATTAAGGCTTGCTGTTGGTGCAAAAGAACGAAAGAGGGCCCGTATAGTCAATACATACTCATATTGAAACATGTTTTGGTGTAGATATAGAATTTACTGATCAATCATACCTAATATTAACAGAAGTTGCTTGGAAACAATTATTTGAAAAATAACTCTCTGACTTGTCACTTTTGCTGCAGAACGTTTTTTTTTCATACTGGTCTTTTTTAAAACAANAATCTATCGTTTTTAAAATTCCAGCCCCCCAAGCACGCGACAGAAAGAACTTCGTTTTAAAAAATAATTAAATAAATAATTAGTCATTAGTTGAACGTACTATCAGTAAATGCATATGAAAATGAAAAATAAGTTACGAACCACAGGGTAAGTACAAGAAACCGATTGTTTATAGTCGGCAGCGCTCGTAGCAGAGTGGGTAAGGTACTCAACTCGTATTCAGGTGGTCGAGGGTTTAAATCTCCTTATTGGAAAGTGTTCATTTTTTTTAATTTTTTTTTTTTAGAATTATAAAAGAAAAAAATTCAAAGTCAAATAAAAATTATTGTGGGAAAAAAAAATTACAATTGGTTTGAAAATTAATTGCTTGGGAGTGTGAAGGGAAATGGTGGACAGAGGTGTGCAGGAGAGTAGTGCAGCACGGTTGGCAGATACATGGTGGGGTAAGGATAAGTGTGTGTAGGAAACTGAAGGCAGAGATGATTAGAGAGATTGCTAACGCCAATGCTACGATGCAAGACGACTTTTTGGCACTAATCGGAGCCCCCCGCCGCGGCCAGCCATCGAACTGGGCGCACATCTCAGTACTCGTATTGGACAGCGTGCGCATACGAGAAGAGGAGTGGATTCATGTGGAAATAGTCATAGAGGCACACATTTTGGAGAGACGTCGAAGGGGTTTATCGAATGTGTGTCTACGAGAAGAGGAGTGGGAATGTTGACTATAGCTATAAATCTAAACGCACAGCCAAAGCAAGCGACAACACGAGTTTTTCTCTTTTGACTGCAACCAAGTATTTCGTATATTTATTAAACTGATTTTTGCTCTCGCTCTTTTTTCTTTTTCCCCTACTTTTAAAACTTATTTTGAAATTCAGTTTTATAATCTTACTAATATATAAAGCAAAGTCGCTGAAACCGTTGCAACCGCTAACCACAAAACTACAGAACCGATTTTGCAAAAATTTTGCATACCGATTCTTGACACTTCCTAGATGGTTTTAGTATAGTTTTATCTTGAAAAATTTAATAACAATAGAAATAAATAAGTTTTAAGTTTGGCAAAAATAAGCCAGCTTTTCACGTTAGTTCAGTAGGATCCGCTAGGTGGCGTCGACATAAAATTAAAGCTTCTTGCAACAGAATTAATTAAGTGTAGTTGTCATAGGCCGAAGCATTTCAAAAATTTCTGCCGTCGTTTACTGGCAAGTCCCCGAGCTGCATCGAGAATGTAAGTAATAGTCGTGCAGCTGGGTATTCCGGTTACCAACGACATGCGACACTCTTCTCTAACGGGCAAGTGACCGAGGTCTACTTTCACCCTGAACCTCTAAGATTGATGAGTGCCACCAATAAAAAATTTATTCTAACCGATACCGTCTCCAGCGGAATACCAGGAGACGTGTTTAGCCAGAGCACAACCTGCTTCAACACTTCAGAGTTATAAGGCTGTACCACAATCTGGCTTGGTGCCGTCTGAGAATTTTTTACTACAAATATAAGCCAGGGAAGTAAGCCCTGAAAAGTACGGACAGCCACAACGGCCAATTTCTTAGTGGTCGTTCTAACGGCATGGCATATCTACAGAGAAGGTATTCTCCAGGCCCACTTTCCCAACTAACGATGAGCGGTTAGTTATCCAAAAAACGATCTGAAGACGAGATATTCTTTGGTCAGCGGCATACCTCCTTTATGTACGGTCTCCGTACATAGAGACTTCGAGGGTAAGAGTCAAACTACCCACAGCTAGCTCTTCATCATCAAGAATAATAATAAGGAATAGCTAGAAGTTTCACCACTGGCCCTTTTAAGGACCATTATAAGTATTTACGTTTCCTACCTAACCATCAATCTCATCGGTTTTTTTAAGGGCCACCTAAGTTTAAACTACCTTGCCAACAAATACATTTCTACTACAATTTTCGGGGGCGATTCGTCGACTAAAAGATTATGACTAAAGACAGCCGCTATTAAACCAAGTCAGTCATTTACTGGCAATCGTCACGAGCGGAGTTGTCCTTCGCAAGGCTGGGAACCCCAGTGACCGACGATCCTATATAACCCACTCGATTCTAAGCATTTAACTAAGAATTACTGTTCCTCTCCAAGGTCTTTGATGGGAGAATCTAACAGCTATGAAGGAAAATAAACTTGATCCATCGGGCAAGCATCACAAACCAATCTCTCCATATTCTGGGGTTTTAACAGCAGACCAGAGAAGATCACCCTGAGGTATCCAGGCAGTCACAATTGCTGTTAACTTCAGTCAAGAAAGAGTTTACTTTAGAAGCTCACTGGTCTTTTTTAGGATAATCAGACGTCAAACTACCTTGCCAATAAATATATTAGAACTTAACAAAGTTGACAAAAAACAGCCCTTAAGAGTCTCAAAAGTCGTAAGCATTCCAATAGTCGCATAACGGTGAATTGGAAGGAAAACTTCAAATCTATCTAATAAATACAACTTTAGGCTTCAAAAAACTGACGCTAAAAATATATCGAGATTGGAACAGCAGCTTCAAAATCGACAATTAAAGAATTCATTATGTGAGAGATCGGCTTTTTATTGTACCCTCACAGTAATCTCTTAAATCTTTAAAGATCTAAATTTAGATTTTAAAATAAGTAGAAAACGTATTTGTATTTTTTAAGCTAAAAAAAATGTAGAGATTAAGCTTCAGGACTTTGTTGCTCTGGTAATAAAGTTGTGAGATGAGAGAAAAAAAAAATTTTTTTTNGACAACATCATTTATGAATTTAAATAAAACGTAAATGAAAGAAATTTAGCCTGAACGATGAACTGCATTAAAAAAAAATCTACAGAAAGTTAGAATCGATCCCGTGATAGCAAAACAATTCGAGCGGTGGCATAAGCATCAAGCAACTTAGCTACCGAAACTTCGGTCCTTCGAAATCTAAAAGCTACTTGTATTCATTAATAACCTTCGTAGCTTGTCCTACAGTTCATAACAATTATGAGGAAAAATAATAAATTAGGGTTTATAACTGAACTGACATCCTTGAAAAAATAGCTGAACATTTTTTTAAAATAATACTGAATTTCAAAATAAGTATTAAAAGTAGGGGAAAAAGAAAAAAGAGCAAGAGCAAAAATCAGTTTAATATATATACGAAATACTTGGTTGCAGTCAAAAGAGAAAAACTCGTGTCATCGCTTGCTTTGGCTGTGCGTTCAGATATATAGCTATAGTCAACATTTCCACTCTTCTCGTAGACACACATTCAGTAAACCCCTTCCACGTCTCCAAAATGTGCGCCTATATGACCATTTCCAAGCGAATCCACTCCTCTTTTCGTAGGGGCACGCTGTCCGATACGAGTACTGAGATGTGCGCTCGGTTCGACGGCTGGCCGCGGCGGGGCGCTCCGATCAGTGCCAAAAAGTCATCTCGCATCGTAGCATTGGCGTTAGCAATCTCTCTACTCATCTCTGCTGAAGGTGAGGGCGACGGGGTAAGGGGGGACACTTAGGAGGAAGAGACTTCCGGTAAGCCACTTCCGTTTCATCAAATCTGTCGGTTTTAAAATTCCAGCCCCCCCAGTACGCGACATAAAGAACTTCGTTCTAATAAAATCAACGAAATCATATTTTTTCCACGACTGTTGCACATCTCTTCAATCTACTTACACGAATTATAACAGCACCATAATGAAGAATCCTGAAGACTTTTCCCAGAAGCAAATCTAATCAATAAATTACATCATGAAAAATATTATCCATTGTGTACTGTCTAAGGTGGACATTTAATCTGCTGTATCGATGAGGCCAGACATTTTTTGTTTCAAAAATATGGAAGGACATCCTGTAATTATAAAAATCTACCAAAAACATCGTCAAATATGAGTCATAACTCAGTGTTCCATCTGGGGTACGAAAAAGAATCCTATTAGAAAGAAAATTCAAAAAATGTAGTTTGAAGATAGTCATACCGAAAATTCGACTTTTAAAACAATTTTTGATGATGCAAACGTCAAATACGAAGGAAACATTCATTCTGTTAATAAGATTGATGTTCACGCTGTAACATATAGAATAAATAATATGTTTGTGGCTACTAATAGCGGGTTGTATACTGCGAAAAATATGCCAACTTTTGGTAAAATATTGCAAATATTTGTCAATAATGATTTAGTTTATTTGTACTGTCGAGTATTCAATACTGATTATCTAGAAGAATCACTAAACTCGTATAAAATAAGCGGAAGCAGGAATATGATACTTCTAGGTATTAATACATTGAGCGATCCAAAAACTTAATCGGTATGGAAAGATCATGAAAATCAAGAATACATTTGCTTACGTCATATTCTTATGTAATTACTAAAAACAAATTTAATTTAGTAAACAATTTTACCATATTACTATTTTCTTTTACAAGTTTTAACAAAATATTATAAAATTCTTAATTGTAAAATTTTCATCTAATAAAACCTTTTAAATTTAAATTATAAATGCACCACAGAAGATAATACGTAAATGAATGCTACAAAGTGTATTTTATTCATATTTGTAAAAATACGTATGAAAATTTACAGAATTATTTATTTCCACAATTTTATGTAAATGAAACATTTCAATAATAACTCTTTACATTAGGAAACGGACGGTTTTCAAATAATTATTGAGCACCTAAAAAATTTATGTAACACGAATTGTATTGAAATAAAATTCATAATATACAGTGTAACGAGTCCATGACGAAATATTCCTCTAAAATTGATTACCAATATAGCCTGTAGCCTATTCTACACGGAGTATGTTACATCTATTCAACGCGACGTACTATTCGAGTTTAAGCTTTCGCTTAATAACTCGGGACACACGCTGGGCACGTAAATGGGATACGGAGCTAAAGGGGTAGTTCTAACTAATGACACAATATTTGCAAAGGGGCTACGACTATTTTAACACAACTTGAAGCGACTACTATGCAAGGAATATCCCGATGCACTTAACTTGCTCACGGCGCGCCTAAAGTTAGTCGATTTTATCCGGAGCAGCGTACCGAAGGGTATCTCGTCCGCGATCTAGATGATACCGGCACCGTTACGGGAAAAAGTTTCATTTCTAGAGATTACGTGGGGGTAAATGGTAATTTGACTCGCAACCTGACTCGGATGTACTTATACCGTCACGAGTACTGATTTTCGCTTTAATCTGATTAAGTAGTTCTTGCTCCGATGGTACCACTACCGTGGCAGAAAGTGGCGTGCACGTAAAACAAACTTAACAATTTTCAAGGATCCACGGGTACCAATACCGTGGCGGATATTGAAGCACGCGTAAAGAACCTTAACAATTTTCGATGATCCACGGGTACCAATACCGTGCCGGATATTGGTGCGCGCGTAACAAACTTAATAATTTTCGATGGTCCACAGGTACCAATACCGTGGCGGATAATGGTGCACACGCAAAACAATTTAGTTATAGACCCAGCCGAAAAAAAATAAAAACGGAAAAAGAAGGAATATTAAAAATTTTGTATTATAACTTGCACACTTACTTTTATGTAGATATAAACTGAAGTACACGGCGAACCAGTACGAGCCGAGGTAAGTAAAGTATCTCAAACGTTGAGCACTCGTGGAGGACTGAGTGATAGTAGAGGCAGACTCTAACTATTTAGTCAACCGTTCGAGGGTGAAAAACAAAAATTAACTGGCTTTTTCGGGGCCTCCAGGCCTTTTTATAAGGAGTGACGGACGTCGGTCACGCGCTGGTTCGATAACAATACAGGAGAGCTTGCCAGGGGAAAATCTTGCAAAAATGACAATAGCCGAACCTCCAATTGGCTAGAACTGCTCTAGTTTAGCCACTTAGAAATTGGCACTTCCCACATCCGGTTCACTCTCCTCTTTACGCTAAGAAAAGGGAAGGAGATTCATTTGCTCATGCCCTTCCTTTCCTTTTTACATACAAAGTTGACAGGATTTCAATATGATTGAACCTCAACATTAAGACAGAACATTATTAATATTTACTAATGCTAAACACCGGTCGTTTGTTCAATAAAACTCGTTGCAAAAAGAGCGGTGAAAATTGCTTAACGATTCAATTGATGCTTGGGTGAATAAACGATTGGTGATTTATTAATTAATACTACTACTTAAACGCCAAAACGGTGGCTACTGTCGTAATAACTTATAATTATAATTTTAGTGGTGGTAGTTATAATAATAATANTCCAGGACTTTGTTGCTCTGGTAATAAAGTTGTGAGATGAGAGAAAAAAAAAATTTTTTTTCAATATGTTTTTTTGGGAGTTTGAAATTTTAACAGCTTTGAAAAATATCCCTTTTCGTAAGTTATACGAGAGAAACTGCAAATCAACGGCTCCTTATAGCCAACGACTGTTTTATGGCGTAAGGAAATCACGGTACATTAAAGAATGATTACATTTTTTTTTATTTTCACAGCTTATTATTTGACCAAATAAACTGTATGGATTGCGAACAAATATGTTCATAATAAGAAGATTTCTGTTCTGAGAAGTGTCAGGAATTGATGTAAAATTTTCAACTGAAAACGTTCCCATTACATTTCAACACACTACGGTGTTCCATTTAATAAGTCTAGGGCGAAGCCGAGTCAGGGGGCTGCTAGTATTAAATATTTCTAATGAAAACATAAATAAGTACCATATAGCTAACCCAGTCAAATTTATTATTTCAGGGTTGGAAATATAAACTGACACGGCACCAGTTTTCTTCGTTTTCCATTTGTTTCCTTTGTTTTTTCTCCCAATTTTCTACCCAATATAAAACGCCATGGATTCTGTTAATTTCTTATTTTGTAATTATACGTGTAATAATACTAGTATACCCAAGTATCATTTTAAAAAAGAACATTGCATAATTGTTTACATAATTGTGCTGTGTGGATTAGTTTGAAAAAACCAGCATTCCACAAAAACTTTCAACAATGTGAGAGACTTACTGTTACATACTGAAAGATTTCATTTGCTTACTTAAACTACGGCTGAAATAAAAGAAAGTGTTCCAAAAAATGAACGATCAAAAATCAAATGGACACCTTTACATTAGATAGTGATATTGCAAAATTAATTGCTCGATTGCGATTTTCCGCATTTACCACTGGATCATATCTTGGACGGTTTATTGATTCTATTGAGGATTAATTTTCAAAAGTGCTAACGGATATTTCCTTAAAAGTAGAGAGCTTTCTAGAATATAAGAATATTTAATTTAATGAATCTTTTAAAAAGTACACAAGTATGGAAGGGCAAATAAGAGCGTTAAAGAAAAAATTTTCGTATGTAGAAGCTTAGGAAATTTTTCTTGGGTGTGAACAAGTAAAGGAATTAAACAGTAAGACTCCACAGTAGGGAACAAAATTAAAGAATGTCAATTTTTATTACGTTTTTGTAATAGAAACATTAAAATCTGTGTTGTCAAATAACGAGATCATGAAATACGTTACTTCTAGACATCACTTTTCTCCAGATGATTTACTTTGTAGTTATGAAGATGGAGAAGTATTCACAGCAAATGCTTTTCTCTTTAAATTTTCTGATGCGATAGGCATGCATCTGTATTATGATGATTTTTTTGTAAATAATGCACTCGGAAGTAAGAAAGACCAAAAAATTTCTGCTTTCTTTGTAAGATTCAAAAAATTACCAGACCATTCAAAAAATTACCTTGGTAATGTCTATGTTCTGCCACTTTCTTATAATACTGACGTTAACAAGTATGGAATTAATGAAATATTGAAACCCTTCGTATATGACATGAAGCAGCTCGAAAGAGATGCTGGCCTATCTGTAAAAATTAATGGCAAGGATTACAACCTCAGAGCGTGTCTCTTAACTGTTTGCGCTGATTCTGTAGCAGCTCACGAGATTTTAGACTTCTTAAGTCCGTCTGCAACAAATTTTTGCAGATTGTGCACAATGACATCTGTTGAACGAAAAAACTCACCGTACAACATAGCTCCTTTAAAAGATGTAATTTCGCCAAACATGTCAAAAAGGTCATAAAGAGCAAAGACTCATTATTGACATTTGGAGTTGAGGAATATAGTATATTGAATGAGGTGCAATTTTTTCATTGTTCCACGAATTCCGTTTTTGATATCATGCATGATATCCTAGAAGGTCAAGCTCAACATGATTTAACGTTGGTTTTAAAACATTTTGTATTAAATAAAGACTAAAATATAAATGTACACGGAGAATAATTTTGAGCATAAGGAGATCAAGTACGTGTGCTTATAGAGTTTGAATCATTTTGAATTCCTACTACACAAGTATTTGGACTACCTCAAATCAAAGATTGTGTCACACTAGTTCAAATGTGCATTGAACTCGTAAAGCACAAGTATGAGAGCCACGCTGCCTATAGTTTGTGCGCGCACAGTACGGCGCAGCATTGAACTGTAGAAGCTTGTGGAGGGGAGCCCCTGGAGCTTAGCGATCGTGCTCTCACAGCACAAAGTCTGGGCTCTGCGCGTTCAAAGCTTCATTGAGCTCTGCAATGCCGTATTTTGGGCTGAGAAAGCTAAATCGTGCGTATAACTACTCGGCCCTAAACATCATCGAACTGCATGAGCCTAGTAATTGGGCTTAAATCAATATACTAAAGGCTTATGGCCAATGACCACGGTGAGTATATGCATATGTACAACGGAAATAGTTTTTTAACAAAGATATAAAAACTATTTTATTTCAATAAAATAGTTATTCGTTCAGATTACATCTCGTAAGTTTTTACAATATTTGAAAATACTTGAGTGCAACAATAATGTGTTTTTGATATATTTTTTAAAAATCATCAAAAGATTGACTACATTTAGTTATTAAAGCGCACTTTCATTAGAATCGTTTTAACTATAATATCAATAAATTTTATCAAAAAACTTTCGTGGAACTACGTTTTCCAAACGTAATTTGTCGATAAAACTTAGTATATAACAAAAATGAGTATTCGAAATTTAAGTACTTTTGTATGTACAAACGGATTTACAATTCTATTTGATAACTTTTTTCAAAAAATTATTGAAACAAATTTTAATTATATTGTATTTATTTATACAAAACATACCTTAGGCCACAATTAATGTTAGTTGAGAGAGCTGTGCTAAGCAAAACAAGATCTAATAAGTTTAACCAAAATTGTTCGAATCACACAACTACCAATATGAATTTTGTTACTCAATTCACTAGTATAGTAAATGGATCTAATAGATATTAGTCTTAGAGTTTTAGATCCTTTTTAACAGCTAGTTAACTAAACAATTCATAAACGTGATATTTTATTAAATGGTGACATAAATAAAAAAAATGGAGGGGGGTGGGGGCGAAATGATGTTTTCTTGTGTAATGAATAATTTATTTTAAAAATACAGTTTAAGTTGCTTTTTTTTAACTTAAATATCGTATCTAGTCGCTAGAAAATGATCACTTTTTATCAATAACCGTATTGGACTGTCTTACTACACTACACATTAATGTAAACACAAGAGTGACAAAAGGCTTGCACTGCAAAAGCACGTTAATGCACACACGTTAGTATATACCTATACTATCCACATAATATGAGCCCAGACTTGGTGCTGTGAGAGCACGATCACTGAGCTCCAGGGACCCCCCTCCACAAGCTTCTACAGTTCAATGCTACCCCGTACTGTGCGCACACAAACTATAGGCAGCGTGGCTCTCATGCTTGTGCTTTACGAGTTCAATGCACATTTGAACTAGTGTGACACAATCTTTGATTTTAGGTAGTCCAAATACTTGTGTAGTAGGAATTCAAAATGATTCAAACTCTATAAGCACACGTACTTGATCTCCTTATGCTCAAAATTATTTTCTGTGTAAATCTCTGGAACAACAGAATCAATAAGTTCAACTATGGGACTGCAAAGATACATAACAAGCCTTCCTCAACATTAACTAATAATAGTATTAAAAATGCAGTAACAGACCATAAACTACAGGAGCGAGCTGCACAAACATGATGCCTTCTAAGAGTTTTTCCGTTTCTGATATCTGAAAAAGTGTCACCGCAGGATCCACACTTAGTACACATTATAAATGTAAACCAGGGGGTATAAATGGGTCATGGGACCCACGATAAGAACGAAGTTTTTTAAACATGACATGAGTATAAAGACACACAATTTCTCAGGTAACAAGGGGGTGGCCAAACCCATAGAAAGAACGAAGCTCCATAAAAATAAGTACTGCATTCATGTAGTTCACTGAAACAAAAACTTGAAAAACAAATTTAAAAAAATAAGAAAATTTAGTTCAGTACTCACAATAGTTGAACTTCGTGAGTACGTCATGCATAAATACAGTACTCACGAGGAGCGGCGTTGGCTCAGTGGTAAGTGTGCTTGTTACTGATACAACGCAGTTCTAGGGGTCGTGGGTTCGATTCCGGGTGAATGCAGATTTTTTTCAAAAACTGTTTTCATCGGGAAAAGTTCCTATGAAACCCCGGCTGTTTCGGGGCGGGTTTTTCCGTGGAATTTTCCTTCAGAGTAATTCCAGGGTTTTTTCCTTGCCCCACAGGTCTTCGGGCCTGGGTAAATGCGAAACAGTGTTAGGGCTATAGGTAGGGATTAGCGGACCCGATGCCAGGCGTCGGGCAGGGATCGCTGGCCTTACCGGCGAGGAGTGGCCCCTGAAACAACGGGGCTTCTCCGGGGATGCTAATTAGCCTGGATCCGATGCTTCGGCAGAGAGCGCCGGCTTAACCGGCGAGGAGTGGACGTCCTGGAATAATGGAGTCTT
>NW_019379502.1:2104567-2130154 GCF_000648655.2 Copidosoma floridanum | reverse complement strand
ACAGGTCTCCAAAAAGAGAAATATATTGGCCCCTTATGGCCAACGATTATTTTATGGCATAAGGAACGCACGCTACTTTTCAGCATAATTGTACTTTTTTTAATTTTTACAGCTTATTATTTGACTAAATAAACTGTATGGATTCTGAACAAATATGTTTTTAATAAGAAGATTCTTGTTCTGAGGAGTGTCAGGAATATATGTAAAATTTTTAACTGAAAACGTTTTACGTTACGAGTCAACACACTACGGTGTTTCATTTAGAAAGTCTCAGGCAAAGCCGAGACGGGGGGCCACTAGTATATTATATATTACATGTGTAAAAAAATTGTTTAAATGTTACGGACTCCAAGAATCGAACCCAAATCGTGTGGATTGGTAGTCAGGGACCTTATTGATTGTGCTACGCAGCATGCCGATCTGATCTCTATTTTTATTACTTATGCATATCAACCGAGAAACTTCTGAATTAGAAAATTGATCTATAAAAGGGTGTTTTTTATATTATATATATATGAGCCCACCAATTTCGAAAGAAATAGTAATGACTGTTTTTGAGTGGTCTAATAATATTGAAATTATGTCAAATTGTGTTTTAAAGTTTGTTTTGCTTATATCTTTTAACGGTTTGATGAACAGGAAAAATTAAAATACCAGCGTGTAGGGCGAAAAACTTTCTATCAATAAGCAATTTTAATTTTGTTTCGACTATCGCAAAATGTTTAGCAAAAAATGAAAAAGGCATTTTGGCAGAACCTGTATAAGTACCTTCTAAAGTTAGATAAGTCGAATTAGTCAATATTGACTAATTATAAGTAAAAAGTCGTTCACTTATTGGGAGTAAGTGAGATAGAGAGAGCCATTGATCTTCTGCTGTCGCGATTGCTCTCTCTCTCTCTCTCTCTCTCTCTCGCTGCGTCACTACTCTATGGTGTCTTGCTCGTCTCCTCCTTGCTCCCAACTTGAGCTAGAAGAGATTCTTGACTCGTTGCCGTCTTCGGCTGACCCCTTTCGGTTTGGTAGGTTTAATGTGGTCCAGGTGCGCCGGGCTATGGAGCGCTGTCTTGGCACGTCGAGGGGGCGCAGTGGTGATGGATTGTCCCTGGCTTATTTTTCAGGGGTCTTTGGTGACGTTTCCCACTACATGGTGCATCTCTTTAATGAATCTCCGTCAACAAGTGTTTATCCTTCTCTTTAGAAACTTTCCACCATTGTACCTCACTCTTAGGTGCCGTGCCCTGTTGATGCAGGTGACACGCGCCCGATCGCTAATGGTGCTCATTTCGCCAAGGTCTTTGACTTTTTGGTGACAAACCAGATCTGTGAATACTTGGAGGACGAGTCGCTTCTTTCGCCGTTACAGTCTGGATTCCGGCGTGGCTATAGCACTCAGTCTACGTTGCTTAAAGTACCGGATGACATACGGTTGGGAATGGATCTTGGTCTTGTCACGTTGGCTGTTTATTTCGACTTCCGACGCGCATTTGATACAATTGGTCATGCGGCTCTCTTGCGCTCGTTGGCTCGTTTTAATTTCTCGGCTGAGGCTATTCGTTGGGTGCACTCTTATATCTCTGACCACTTAATTGCTGTGCTGGGGCTCGACGGTGAACTCACTGAGGCATGCTCTGTTACCGCGGGAGTTCCCCAGGGGTCGTCTCAGGGTCCTATTTTGTTTCTGATATTCATCAATTCTATTATTTCTGCCCTGAGACACAGTAAAACAATGCTGTTTGCGGACGACCTGCAGCTGTACATTCAACGTAAGCCGTCGGACCTGGGGGAGACTATACATCTATTTAATGCTGATATTGAGGCGGTGGTCGGATGGACGGGCGATTAAGGACTTACGCTTAATGACAAGAAATTTTTCACGTTGCTATATGCCTCAGTACAGCATCATAAGCGCATCGATAAGGCCGGTCTGCCACACCACTATTGCTGACAGGCCATCCTGTTGCCTTGACCGACTCGGTCATAAATCTGGGGGTTATCTTCAGTGAGGACCTGTCTTGGAACCGACATGTGTCGAGGGTGTGCTCTAGGGTTCATGGCGTGCTCCACCGTCTTCACCGCGGTGGTGAGGCCCTTTCGTGAGGTTCCAGGTGATGCTGTCGGGTGCGTCGGTTGTCCCTCACCTTGACTATTGCTGCCTGGTTTTTGATGACATGTCTGGCTACCTTGAGCTGAAACTCCAGCGGTTGCAGAACACTGTCGTGCGTTAAGTGTTCCGGCTGAGGCGTGATGCCGAATTGAGGCCTTATTTCAAACGATTAGGCTGGTTTACACTGACCCTGCGTCAACGATATTTCCTTGGGGTGGTAATGCATCGCACGCTGATGACCGGCCGCCCAGACTACATTAGGGGTCTTTTTCCTGAGGTAATCGACATGCGGAGATCCGAGAGGATCGGGGCATCCACGTTACTTAGGCCAGTGGCCCGTACAGTCACTTACCAGCGTTCCTTTGCACTCACGGCGCTACAGGTATGGGAGGAGTTGCCTATTGGCATCAAAACGATCGAGTCACCATCCTCATTTAAGGAGGCACTATACAAATATTTACTTGACTCAGTTTAGCCCTACCTTGCAGACCATCTAGCGGCTTTTGTGTTAATATTGTAAATACTGTAACGATTTAAAGTAACTAGTTGTTTATATATTGTTGGTTCTGTTTTAGTGATGCCTTGCTTGCGTGGCTTTATGATTCGCTGTATTTTAAGCTAATGCTGATTTGTATGCAATTATTTTTACGTCGTAAATTTTCATTATTATCTGATATGTATACCGTTGACATTCGGGTCTTGAATTCTTGGCATAATAAACCTTGTTATCAATCAATCTCTTTCTCTCACTATTGTATTCATACAGGTAGGCCTTTCTCATGGCTTTATGAATATTTTGCACATGTAGAAAATGATGATCTAATGATAGAATTAATTTCATTTCTTCATCATTCAAAAAAAATTTCTTCTCTGTGAACAGGGTTAATTTAAAATATTAATATTTGACCATAATGCAAAGTTTTTCCGGGGTTCTCCAGTTATGTTTATTCAAATTCCATTTTAACCCATCTTTGATAAAGAGCCAACGAAATTCGCGCACGTGCGCAATTGCGCACAGTAAACAGGTCTCCAAAAAGAGAAAGAGAGACAGAGAAAGCAATATACACGATCACTTGTTAAACTAATGTATGTGCCTATGTATAGGCAGGTAGTATAGATATACTTTTTGCCGTGTATTATTGTTCTTTTTTTTTCTCGTTGTTTATATGTTAATGAACAAACAAAAAATGTAAGCATGATTTGCTTTTTCCTAATCTATAATATTCACTGATAAAACTATGTATTTATAAGTAAACTGTCTTTTTAATATAAAAATATGAAATAAAGATTATTTAGAGTAAAAATAAATAAATGCTATTTCTATTTCATGCGTTTTTGAGAGGCATGTGTGCGCTCGATAGAAAAAATACGATTCACCACATACGCGACATTGCTCCGTGGCTGCCTTACGTCTCTTGGGCTCTGTTCCGCAGGTCCCTCGGGTCACAAAATAGCCATAAAGACAACGGCACTTATCTGGCGAAAACTACTATTTTTATCAGACAATCAAATACTACCAAGTTCAATAACATATTCTTTAATGTTTCACATCTGTCATGGGTCCCGAGACCCACACCTGATTTTTTTTTTTTACCTGTTTAATTCAACCAAATTAAAAGAGGTTGATTAACCTCTAAATACATAAGTGGCACCACACGCACCTTTAACTAAGTAATTTACTGTTGATACTTTATTGTTACTCTGTTAATGGGGGGTTGGCGCGTTGAGCCCCGCTATCACGCACGCGCAATTTTTTTCATGAAATTAAAAAAAAAAAAGTATTATTCGATAGTAATACGCTACTTAGGACTAAAATAGTACATTTTGTACGAGTTTGCAAAGGCTTCAATTTACAAACCGAGAGATTTACGGCACGAGCCGAAGGCGAGGGCCGTAACGAGGTTCGTAAAGAAGCCTTTTCGAACGAGTTTCGTATACTATTTTTCCACCTGAGAACCCAAAATCAAGCGGCGAAGGTGCTATTTTAAGGTTAGATGACAGAAAAAACTTATTTTAATTGTTGAATATTTGTTATTATTGAAATAAACACTTGTAATTAATCACTGTCTATCTGATACTGTGTATTCTTGTTAGTTAGCATCGACATCTTTTTCCCTGCAGGTGGTGTTTCAAATTGCTGCAGGAAGCAAATATCACAGCATTAGGTAGATACATACTTGACCGCATCGTCGTGAACAGTGAAAAACTTGTTGAGCCATATCTGCATTCTAACTGGAGATACGATATTGGGCTGTTTTAAAGCGATAAAAAAGTGTATTATTCTGATACCAATGTCGTCTCGCTATCTGCCTTCTTGTCAGAGATACGCACGTGTGGCCAGCTAGCTTGATATGACAATCGACAGAAATCGCGTTCCCGCTCGTTTCATAATCGGTAACAAAATTAGAAATAGGCTGATCTTTCAGCTACAAATTATCGCGCAAATCCCGTGGAGCAATCTGCCTTCTAGTTGGAGGTAGGCACGTGTGGCCAGCTAGCTCGATATCAAGCTAACGTTTTCATCGTTATTTAAAAAGGGAAATGAGCGACAAAATCGGTATTGACGTAACAAATTAGCAACAAGTTGTAAACTTTATGCCTAGTGTGGCATCTGGTTTTGGCCAACTAGCTTGATATGCCTTAAAAAGACTAATCTATTTGAAAATAATAAAGTCCTTGCTGCAGTGACCGTTTCAGACCCTAGATTTAAGTGTTTACACTTCACATCTAGTTGAGCAGTTTCGGAAGTAATCACACAATCAAACGATAAGATTCGCTTCGAGCACCGAAAGAGAGGTAAACGATCCACAGACAGTAGATCTGCACAGACAGCAGACTTGAACAATACATCATTTTGGTCTCGACACGAAAGGCTTGTTTCTCAGAGTGCAAAGATTCAAAAAGTTCCGAGATTTGGGAGTGTACCAAATAAACTAAAGAAATACCTTGATCAACCTCGCATGAAACAAGAATCTGATCCTGATTAATTCTGGTTAAGCAGTAAGTAGACAATTCAAGCCTGTTTTATCAGTACTTGTTTTTAAGTACTTGATATGCCAAGCATCATCTGTATCTTCTGAAAGAGTAGCTTCTGTGGTTAACCTAACTGCATCAGATTCAAGAAGTAGATAGTACACGTTAAACAAAGAGTGCTTACAATATCTATATCTGATGAGTACTGATTTGATTAGGTTTCAATAAATGCGTTTTTTCATCAATTAGAGCGCAGTTAGGTTAGCGGGGGTCGAAAATGTTTATGATAATGTTATTATACATTGCCTTGATCACGTGTGCCCCCGGCCTATCCATGAGAATTACTGGCTTACTATTATCAAAACATTTAAACTTCAAACGTTATTAGGATTAAAATGTTTCACAAATAATTGAGGTTATGTTTGCGGGTGATGGTACCTAAAGTAGTCTTACTGGAGTACGCAAATACTGATTGAAATTTTTTATCCCGTTAAGGTCACATGTTAATAGGTTGATGTGTTTGAAAATTCCTACTTGTACCCTTAATTTTACAGTGTATATGTTACATACATCGTTTCTTTGACTTAGATATTGTTTTTTGGTAGTTTTTATTTATGAATTACTGTACCATATGTTTTTTTGTTACATTTTCGTAGAATAATCTAATTATAAAAACAAAAATCATATTTAAAAATTTTTTTTGGATTTTAACATTCAAAACTTCAGATACATGGGCCACTGGAGGGGATAATAAATTCAACATGGCGCGAAAGAGTCAACGCATATACACGCGCAGCATAGGACTCGGAGGCTATTTTTCCTCCGTATTTAAATGTTTGATGACACTGAGGCCCGTGCGTTTTTCTGAACCACATTTACATCACGGAGCAGATCCTGGTGCACTTTTTTTATACTCTAGAGCTATGTTACTCACGGAAATCTGAAACAAAGTACGCAGCTGCTGATAGCTTTCTCGTGTATACATATATCTACAGCAGTACTCGTATACATATAGGTACAGCACTCTATCAGCAGCTGCGTATTTTGTTACGGATTTTTGTGAGTTACATAGCTCTAGAGTATAAAACAAGTGCACTGGGAGCTGCTTTCTGATGTAAATATAGTTTAGAAAAACGCACGGGCCTCATTGTCATCAAACATTTAAACACGAAGGAAAACTAGCCTTCAAGCTTTATGCTGCGCGTGTGTATGCGTTGACTCTTCCGCGCCATGTTGAATTTATTATCCCCTCCAATGGCCCATATTACATCCCAATTGGAGTCGATTGACTTGGCCAGATCCAAAATGCCGATTCAAGTCGATTTACTTCATTGCCACTTTTGCCTATTGGAGTCGATTGACTTGGCCAGATCCAAAATGCTGATTCAAGTTGATTGACTTTAATTCCACTTTTGACTATTAAAGTCGATCTATATACAAACCACGTGGTACATATTTAAAAAAAAAAATTTTTTCCTTCATATAAATAAAAATTGAATTAAATACAGTTCTGATTAATAAAAATCAACTTAAATTCTATAAATATTAATTGAAATTCAACTACAGTATATGTACGATAAAATTACATTATTTGTCAAAGTCTCTTTTAACTCAGTCGATTTAGTGTTAGCCTCTCGACTCAAAGGATCCGGGTTCAAATCCATGCCACTGTAACATTTAAACTTATCAAGTGAATTCATAATAAAAAATTCAGGATTTCAAAAAATTTTTGTTGACTCTAAGAACTTAGTTTGTAAAGAGAGTGTTGAATAAAATGTAATGATAATTATTCAAATACATATAAAAATTTGATTACAAAACTTTTCATGAGTGCACTACTGTATTCCTTGATGTATAAATGTATCATGGACAATAAGCTTTCTGGTGTCTTAACTTTTTTA
This sequence comes from Copidosoma floridanum, assembly GCF_000648655.2. Next base: position 2,123,176 of record NW_019379502.1, on the reverse strand, counting down.
AGTACTTACAAACTATTACTTGTTATAAAGGTACGATGAAATCAGTTTTGACATACTTTAAAAAGTATTTAATATTAGTAATACTTTGAAATTACATCCTTGGCAAATTCTTGAACAATTTCTGGGGAAACTTGTGCATTTGCAAGTATTTACTGTACTATTAAACAACACCTACAACGAAATATTCAAGTGGAGAGTGCCTTTGTCATTCTTCCTACAAGTACACAATTGTAAGATATTGCACACTATGTGAGCACAAAGTTGCGTTGACCGATTATGATAATAAATTGGAAGCAATATTTATTTTTACATAAACACGTAAGCCTACTCCATTTACAATAGTTGAACGTTATGGTCAGTTATATTATCTCAAATAAATGAGCCAAATAAGCCTAAAGATGTCAAGAAAGCTCATCTCAAGATCTGAACATGCTTTGGAGCAAGAACAAAGTAATAAAGATTTACGAAAAAACTCACGCTCGTCAAAAAAAAAGTGATCTTTGTTGCGCTGGCAGCTGAGGCTGACTTGGTCATGTTGGATATCTGTCTCTACCACCTCGATCTCATCGACGTTGTTGTCTGAGGCCATCTCAACTATTGTCGTTTTTCTAAATTAACTAGGGTACCGCTCGTACAGCTACTCCCTTCTGAAGATTCCAAAAGTACGGGAGCTTGTACAGCTTGACCATTTGGAAGCACCAATAACACATGTTCCTACAACTCAAGTTTTTACGTCACAATTCACTTACTACCTTTAGTACCCTCCGTATCTTTTAAACTCAACTCGAATTAATACCTACTAGTACTACGCCTAACAATAGGTTGATACAACACATCATTGCCCTATGACAAACTGATTGTTGTGAAGGGACAATAACTGTAGTTAACCCCACCTGTGTAGTTATAACACTTATGAGAGTTAAGTCACGGCCGCCTGAGTAGAAATAAAAGTGGGTAGCCCAGCTTAAACGCATGGTCCAAATAAACTAATAGCTAAGGCTCAAGGATGGTCTAAATTTTAACCGACCGCAACTTACACCAATCGATAGAAATTAAAAAGTTGTTAACCCGGAAGTACCATTTGCGGCAAGATCAAAATGCAACTTGTACCCCAAAATCGACCTTAAAAAAAATAGACCCCCTACCCGATCTTATCCATGATACTCATCTCTGATAATAGATAAGGCATTGTAGATAACTTTATAGATACGAATACATCATCTATATTTTTCAAGGTCGATTTTTAAGTACAAGATGCATTTTAATCTGGCTGCAAATAATATCTTCCAGTTAACAACTTTTTATTCTCTATTCATTAGTGCAGCTGGTTAATAGAAAAGATTATTTGGCACTTCTGTAATTACTACATAACTCTTGACAAGAATGAAATATGACCGAAATATTTTGGATCCTCACGAATCATGAGATTTCTCGATTCTGGTAAAAGTCGCGGCTGGTAAAAATTTTGACCACCTTTTGGCCTCAGCTCTTGGTCTAGAATCAAGCAACCAAACCTGGCCGCACGTGGGTTTGTAATGCGGGCATACGGCGCTAACTTGGGAGCAGCATTGCCTGACTTGACATGGCTTTATCCCAGTAATCACCCACTTTTGTCTACACTAATATTATGAGTTTGTATATATATATTTATGTGTGTGCTGTGCGCGCGCATATCACACTATATTTGTATACATATATATACATCTCGGTATCATACTAATCTACAGACAAAAGTGTGCGATTACTAGTAAAAGCAATGATGCGTAATTATAGCATCAGCAAAATAACCGAATGAAACTATGTAAAATTGCAGTAGATGCGATTTCAAACCTTTTATCCATTTAAACTAATGCTCCCCATTTATCAAGAACCGAGGTATGGGGCAATAAAAAAAATTTTTTTTTTGCTTGTTAACCGAACTAAACTACAGTAAACAGAAAGAATATACCTAACGTATATCACACAATTTTTGCCAGCCAAAACGTACTAGCTGATTAAAAACACAAAATTATTTTTAAAAAAATAACAAGCAAAAAAAAATTTTTTTCATCACCCCATATCTCGGTTTTCGATAAATGGGGAGCATTAGCTAAATAGACAAAATGTTGGGAATCGCTTCTACTGTAATGTTACAAAGTGTCATGCGGTTATTTTGCTAACGCTATAGTTACGCATCATTGCTCTAACTGTTACTGGGCGAAAGTCATGCCAAGTCAGGACAAGCTGCGCCCAAGTCAGCGCCGTAATATACAAACCCACTGGAGACTGGAGGCCGAGCAGGGATGGGTTTTCTACAAAATTTTCAGTATTCTACTGTAGATTCGGAAGAAACTGTCAACAAGGTAGAAAACTGTAGAAAACGTATAAAACGGAATTGAAATATTTTGTTAACCTCAACACGATACATAACTAAAAATAAAGCTTCTCTATTGAACTGTGTACATGCTTGTAAGTTTGTCAACTGTAAATTGTTGAGATACAGAGGAAAATGAATCAAGAAAAGTAAACTAAGTACGGATAAGGACATGACTAAGAAAAAATACTTGTTCTTAAAGCACCTAAAATCTTATTTTAACAACTCATACATATCTTACGCTCACTTAGTGGACTGAATTTATGTGCATTTACTTGAAATTAAGGTTATGCAGGGTCGAGAACTCCATGTAGAATACTATGTAGAAAAGCCTTGAAATTCTCTACAGTATTTCACGTGTCTTCTACGCTTAGAAAACTTACCTTCTATACAACCGTTTTTCTACCTGGCCATCCCTGAGACCAAGTCAGGTGCCAAGCTGCGGCCAAGGTAGGCCTCAGTCAAAAATTTATAGCCATTAAAATGCCTATAATTTATAGCTATAATTATAGCTGAAACTACTTATAAAATAGCTATAATAATGTATTAAATTCAGCTATAAATATAGCTATAAACTACAGCTGTAAATTTTTCACAAATAATGAATAAAAATTAGTTTAAAATCAGATTTTTTCAACATATATCGATCAGTACAGTTGGTATCATCCGTATGATAACAGTAAAACTGGGGGCCTGAAGTATTTTTGAATAAGTAGAAAAAAAAACAAGAAATCATATACAATTTCAAGTTTTTTAAAAATTGTTTAAAAATACTTTAGGCCCTCAGTTTTACTGTTATCACACGGATGATACCGTCTATATTGATCGATATATGTTGAAAAAATCTGATTTTAAACTAATTTTTATTCAAAATTTGTGAAAAGATTACAGCTGTAATTTATAGCTATATTTATAGCTGAATTTTATACATTATTATAGCTGTTTTATAGGTAGTTATAGCTATAATTATAGCTATAATTCATAGTTATAATTATAGCTATAATTATAGCTATAAATTTTTAACTGAGGCGGCTCGGCAGCTAAACTTGGGCCCAGTTTTCGCCCCTTCCAATTTCTATTTGGACGGTAGGACAGTGGGTGTAATCCGCAATCGCCGCCAGCAGTTACATATGTAAGACGTGACAACGTTGCGTGGTTGAGGGCACTCCTACTGTCGATTTACTGGTAATGTGATCCGCAATCTCGCCAGCTGTAAAGCAGACAACGTCGGTCTACTTACTCTTTTTCGTGACATTTTTCCTGTGATCCCGCGCAATCCCGCTAGCAGTAAAGCTGTTATTTTTATTTTTATTTTTTTTTTTTTGACACTTAAAACTATTTTTTTTGGTCTGCGTATTGTTTACGTCTAGCACAATATGCTTTGTTTACAATCAGAAAATGTCACGAAAAAGAGCAAGTAGACAGCTGACGTCGTCTGCTTTACTGCTGGCGGGATTGCGGAACACATCACCAGTAAATCGACAGTAGCGCATATAAAGTCGAATAAAATAGACTCAAAAATCTGTTATTAAAGCCAAGTCAATTGCTCCCGTCCAAAATTCCAATTCAAGCCGATTGACTTTAATGCCTTTTTTGCCTATTGAAGCCGATTGACTTGGCCAAATCCAAAATGCCGATCCAAGTCGATTTACTTCAATGTTACTTTTGCCTATTGAAGCCGATGGACTTGGCCAGATTGAAAATGCTGATTCAAGTCAAGTGACTTTAATACCACTTTTGATTATTAGAGTCGATTTATTTACAAACCACGTGGTACATATAAAAAAAATTTTTTTTTTCCTCAATATAAATAAAAATCGAATTAATTACACTTCTGATTAATAAAAATCACTTCAAATTCTATGAGTATCAATTGAATTAATTCAACTAGAGTACATATACGATAAAATTACATTATTTGTCGAAGTTTCTTCTAGCTCAGTCGACTCAGTGTTAGCCTCCCGACCCCAAGGATCCGGGTTCAAATGTCCGCCACTGTAACATTTAAATTAATATAGTAAATTCAAAGAAACAAATTCAGAATTTAAAACAAATTACATACATCCAAAATTGTGGTACAATCATTCAAAAATAAAAAAAATTTTTTTCAATATTTTTTTATAGTATTTCCTTGAATCGGGTTGGATCGACTTGAATTAGCACATTCCAATCGACTTAAATCGGCGTTCATTTAATTAATCGGTTCCAATGGTATTTGTGGTATTGAGATTCACCATTGGAACTAATTGAAAATTTTTTGAATCAACTAAAATCGACCTTTTATAGCCGGGGGTCAGAAAAAATCAACTAACTTAGTTTATTTACGACACGTATTGCATTGTTGTCGCAAAGAGGGTAGTAAGCTTTAGTGTTTACAAAGAGCATCTTCGCATACCCCCACCGCTATCGGAACCTTCCATTGGAAAAGTTCCGAAGCCAATCAGAGCAGAGCTACAGCAGGAGTGTAAGGAAAGACTTGTTTCTCCTGTGAATAATACTGCAAGCGCCTATCCCCACACAACACGAGGCATGCAATTACTCGTCGCTTTAATTATTTATAGTATATAAAATAATACCCTACTGAAAATATTCAGGTCACTTGTCATGCTATTTGTCATGTAACTTGGCATATTATTTGTCAGGTGACATGTCAGGTGAAAATTCGTGCCAATTTACCATATAGAAGTGTCATGTAGAATTGTCATGTGGATTTTTATAAGCTAGTTTTTCGGCGACTGAAAAATAAAAAAGTATAACTTGTACTTCTTGTACTTATATTAGCTATTCTAACTGCTCAAAAGCTGTTAGAATAGCTAATATAAATAGTAAAAACAAAAAAAAGCATCCCTTACCTCCAGTTAAGGGATATGAACCTGGTTCGGAACATTTATCTTATGTATTAGCTTACGTTGCAGGAATTTGTATAATTTATGTGAGTACTGTACAAACAAGTAAGAAATTACTTTTTCTGCTTCCCCAACGGAAAAAATTAGTGTGAAAAAACGTAGCAAACCGTAACTTCCTGTGATGTACTGTACAGTTTGGTTGGATTTCGGACCACAATTACAGTTTTTTACGTTTTGTTACGTTTGATTATAGTCAACTACAACTCCACACATTATCTTACGATTAGTTACATTTTTTTATAATTCTAAAAAGACACTTGAATCTCGTGGAAAAGAAACTGTAGTAAACTCTAATAAACTGTAAGGAAGTGCATAACAGCATGTGGTAAATCATATCAAAACGTAAAGAAAATGTAAGAAAACGTAACACAACAAAATAAAGTGTAAGAAACGTCCGAAATCCATGAGACTTTTACAGTTCCGTACATTTTCTTACATTTTCTTGTGGGTTACGGCATATTATTACACATGTTGACTTTTTCTAACATTTTTGTTACGTTTTTCAATTTCCACTGAGGTTGTATTCGATACACACATTAAAGTATTAAAGAGGAAAAGGTAATTCACCACTTTGTTGTAGCAGTGAAAACATATTTATTCCACGTTTAAAAATAGACTTTTTTTCCTTGGAACGTAAAGTATCTGTAAAGTTTCAGTAAAATCCGTGAACGAAAAGAAGTTGTAAAATCAATTACTAGATTTACTGTTAACGAACGTATTGAAAGACACGAAACAATGTAAAATGTACATTTATAAAATGTTAATTATCAATTAGTTAACTTAGGCGGTAAATGTTATTCACGAAATGATAAAATAAACATTAGCTTCAGATGTACCTCATAAGAACGTAAATTCTGTCCCGAGTGTCTAATTCACTCTGGCCAAGTGGGAAAGACACTCGACTATCAATGTTCCGGACCAGGTTCATATTATCCCTTTATTGGAGGTAAGGGATGCTTTTTTTTGTTTTTACTATTTATGTTAGCTATTCTAACAGCTTTTAAGCAGTTAGAAGTACAATTTATACTTTTTTATTTTTCAGTCGCTGAGAAACTAGCTCATAAAAATCCACATAACAATTCTGCATGATACTTCTATTTTTTATTTATTTTTATTTATTATTTATTTCATACTCCGTCCCTTACGGGTTTGGAGGGGTTCCGTGACATTTTGTACATTTAATACATACTTAATCTACGCTATATAATATATTCATTTTTACTTCAACTGTTCTTAATATTCTACCTTGTCTTTTGTTAATATAATATTGAAATAAAACAAATTTAATATTACTACAATTCCAATTATACATAACTCAATTCTCACAATTCAAAATTAAACACATGCCTATCAAAAATTAAAAATTTCCAACTTAAATTATCAAAATTATCACAATTTTCTATATTTAACTCCGTAAACAAATTTTCTAATACTACTTAACTATCAAAAATTTTAAAAATTAACAACATTTTTCTTTAAATTATCCATATATTTTTTGTATTCTTCATTCCTCCTTGCATTTTTTCTCTCTTCTTTCTTGTCCTACTAATCCTTCTTCTCTCTTTACTACCTTAACTTTCTGCATACTTTCTTTTATCTTTTAGATCTTTTCTGACTCCTTCCTTTTTCTGATTACCTTTCTTAGCACTTCTATCTCTTTTGCATCATGGCTTAGTATTTTTTCCATTTCTTCTTCATTTCTCGTATCTCCGCAAATCTTTAGTATGTGCCTAAGATCTTCTTCCTCCTTCTTGCATAATCTACACTTCTTATCCTCCTCTCCTTTCCAGTATTCTCTACTTCTGCATTCATTTCCGCATCTAAACCTTGCTACTAACTTTCTATCCTTTAATGGCATATCCTTTTTCAAGTATTCTGGTTCATCTTCTGTTCTTATACCTTTATATGTTCTGTTGTACCGTGAATTCTCTATCTTTTCCATTCTCTTCTCTTTTTCTTTTCTTTCCTTGTTCATTAATATTTTTTCTCTTACTTCCTCCCTAAATTCTACTCCTTTCATAAATCTTGTTTCTTTTACTTTCTCTTGCCGTAGTAATTCAGCTCTCTTTTTTGAGTCCTTTCCTATTCTCTCTCTTTCCTTGTCCTTGTCCTTTTCTCTTATGCATTCTTTTACTAATTTTATGTCTGACTCCCTAATTTTCTCTTCAAACTTTAACGCTCTCCTTAACGCTTTTATACTCATCCTTTCTAATCTACACTCCTCCTCCACTATATAATTTGGTGTATTGCTGTCTAATCCTAATATCCATTTCATATATCTTCTCTGTACACTTTCTAGTCTTTCTTCTTCTTCCCAGCCCCACACTTCCGCACCAAATAGCGCTATACTTTCTACTAGGGCTGTAAATAATTTTCTTCTTCTTCTATAGCTATTCTTAAATATTCTTTCTCCTATGCTCCACGCATTTTTCATAGCTATCACTGCTTTCCTTTTCCTTTCTTCTATATGCCTATCGTTTCTCCCATTTTTCTGTAGTATATATCCTAAATATCTTATTTCATTTACTTCTTCTAATTCCTTACTTCCCCACTTCCACCTTCTATCATTCCTCTTTCTTTTTTCGAACACTAAAATTTTCGTTTTTTCCTCACTTAAAATCATCTTCTTTTTATTTATGTACTTTTTGAATCTCTTTAACATCTCTTTCAATTCTTCTTCTCTATCTGCTATTAATACTATATCATCCGCGTAAGATAGACTCCATACTTTTTCATTACCAACTCTGCATCCTCCCACCTGCCCTTTCTTTAATTCCTGCTCCAGATCCGCTAAGTACACGTTAAACAGCGTCGGGCTCAGTGGGCAGCCTTGCCTCACACCTTTTTCTGTCCAAAATTCCTTGGATTCCTCTTCTCCAACTTTAACTACATTTCTCGTTTCTTTATAAATATCCATAATCCTATTTCTTAGCTTTTCACTCACTTCCATTTCTATTAATCTTTCCTTTAAAACTTTCCTATCCACTCGATCAAATGCTTCCTTTAAATCAATAAAACATGTAAATAATTTTCCTCTTTCTTTGCTTAATTTTTCCTCAACAATGTGTTTCAATGTATATATAGCTTCTATTACTCCTCTCTTTTCTCTAAAACCAAACTGGCTTTCTGATAATTTACCTTCGATTTCCTTTTTTAACATCTCATTTAACATACTCGCATAAATCTTATATGCTGTACATGTCAATGTCACTCCTCTATAATTTTCTAACATATCTTTATCACCTTTTTTGTGAATCAAACAAATCGTACCTTGCCTCCACTGATCCGGTAATTCTCCTTTTTTCCATACTTTTTTCAGCAATTCCCACAGAGCTGCATCCACTTCTCCCGGCATGTACTTCCACACTTCATTTTCCAACTTGTCTTCTCCTGGTGCTTTTCCTACTTTTAATCTGGCTATCTGCCTCTCGAACTCTTCCTTGCTCATTTCTTCCTGATCCACTGCATTTGTTCTTGCCTCATCCTTTCTTGTCTCTTCCCTCACAATTCCTTCTTCATTCTTCCCATCTAACTTTTCCATAAAGTACCTTCTCCACTCTTCTACTGTGAACTTTTTAGATATTTCTCTCCTTCGTTTTTTCCTGTACTTGTTTATATATTTCCACACTTCGCCTTCCGATGTTGCATTTTTTATCTCTTCTTCTTCTAATCTTTCAAACCTTTTCCTTTTTGCCTCACACCAGTTCCTATACTCTCTTTTTTTATCTATGTAATAACTTCTTTCTATTTTCTTTTTCCTCCACCTTTTCATTATTCTTCTTAAATCCTTCTTCTTCTCCTTCCATTCTTTATCGTGCCATTTTTTATCCCCCATCTTCCACACTCTACACTGTTTTTCCACCTTAGGTACTGCCCTATCTATTTTTTCTTTCAATTCACTCCATCTTTCTTCAATCTCTTTTCCCTTTCGCTCCCAGTCTTTACACCTTTCTCCATACTGATCAATCAATTCTTGAGTCCAATCCCTCCTTGCCTTTGTTCTCTCTTCTTTCTCTACAATTCCTACCTCTACTTCTTTTTCTAGGTATACTTCTAGCGGCATATGATCTGATTCCGCTCTTTGTCCTATCTTCATTTCCTTAATCTGATCTAACGCTTCTTGACATCCTATTGCGTAATCTATTACCGACTCTCCTCTGCTACCAACGTATGTGAATTCTCCTTCTTCTCCTTTTTGCCCATTTACTATACACCATCCTTCTTCTGTTATTTCTTTTATTAGTCTTCTACCTTCCTCATTGATCTTTTCGTCTTTCGACTTTCTTAACCTTACGTCCTTGTCGTCACTATCACTCTCATTATCACTTTCATTAATCCAACCTCCTTCTCTCCCAGTTCTTGCATTCCAGTCTCCTAGTATAAGTACGCATCCACTTTCCTTCGTTTTTACTTTTTCCTTTATAATTCCCATCGTCTCTGCTACATTTTGACTATATACTCCTATGATCTTCCAGTTCTGATTTCCGTGTTTAATCTCCTGCATTACTATATTATCGCTCCATACTTCATGATTTCTACTCTCCAGTTTTTTGCTTATTCCTAATATTACTCCTCCTTTCGCTCTACCTTTTTTATGCTCTCTAGTCGCTGCTATACACTTCCACTCATAGCTTTTTGGCAACTCACTTTCTACATTAGTCCACTTGTCCTTTTCCAACCATGTCTCTACTAACATTATCACATCAAATTCACTTAAATACTTCCACACTTCACTGTCCTTATTTAGCACTCCCGCAATGTTCCACGCACAAACACTAACATTTCTTCTTCTCACTCCCTCCTCCTCTACATCTTCTTGTTCTCTTCATTCTTGGCTCCTTCTTCTTTCCTCTGTAAAATCTCCTTTCCTTTCATCAAATCTAAGCCATTTACCATCGATCAAAATCTTCATATATCCAACTTTTGTATTTTTTCCTTTGTTCCTCTGCTCTTTTGACTTGTTTAAAATAAATCTTTGGATCTCTCTTTCTCTCTCTGTTAGATCGCTTTCTATGTAAACTCCTCTCTCCAGATGTTTTTTATTTCTCATTACTTCTTCTTTCATTTCTTTACTTGCCAGCCTTACTACCACCAACTTCCTCACATTTTGACCAGCGTTTACACTTATCACTTTAGCCTTCTCTATCTTGACTTTTATTTTTATCTTTTGTTCAATATATTCTTCGACCTTCTTCTCCAGATTCTCTCCTTCAATATTTGCTCCTTTTATAACAATGTTCGGTCTCCTTTTCTCTCTCTCAGCTTTTTCTGTTTCCCATTCCAACTTGCTTATTCTTTCTTCTAACGCCTTCTTTTCTTCTGTCCACTGTTGCCTTTCTTTTATCCACATCTGTTTTTCCTCTTTCCAATCTTCTTCTCTTCTTTCTAGACTACTAATCATGCTGTCCAACTTCCTTTCCAACCTGCTCATCTTATCGTTTAATTCTTTATTCTCCTGATTTTCTTTTGTAAAATTCAATAGAGTCTGTTCCTTTAATTTTGTATTTGTATTATTTCTTGTATTCATACTTGCTGCAGGCGGCTTTCCGGCCATTTTTTAAATTTGCCGATAATGCAGTTTTCTACTTTACCGATCCACACTTACATCGGTCAGAGACTATATTTGCCGGCCTTACTCGACAAAGTAGTGACCTTCCTTACCAACCTCATTTTTTCCTTTTTTTCGGGGACGTTCCTTATCTACCTCTTAGATTACCCCTTTTATAGACCTCTTTCTCCAGTTGCCGCTTCTTTCTTCCTGTAATATATTTTTTAACCTCACTTTCTTTCGAACTTCACTGCACTTTTCTTTTACTATCACCACTTTAACACTGTTTTCCTGTCCTCTTGTCTCTCGTTTTTCCNTATTGACCTCTTTCTCCAGTTGCCGCTTCTTTCTTCCTGTAATATATTTTTTAACCTCACTTTCTTTCGAACTTCACTGCACTTTTCTTTTACTATCACCACTTTAACACTGTTTTCCTGTCCTCTTGTCTCTCGTTTTTCCGCTCATTAATACCTTTTTTTATTATCCCCTATTCTTACTACCCACTCCTTACTTACCTTACACGTGTTCTCTTTACCCTGACACTACCACACTAATCTCACTTCATCCTTTCAAACTTTCATAATTATTAACTTTACACTTTTTTCTCAGCTGCTTCTTCACTTTTTACACTTCCTCGTACTTTTATTTCTTTTATTTTACTTTAATTATTTTTTAATTACTCTTTCCTACGGAGCGCTCTCTCGACACGTCCGCACTCTCTCGCATGCACAACGGAACTCCTTATTAAATCCTTGTTCATTAATATTTTTTCTCTTACTTCCTCCCTAAATTCTACTCCTTTCATAAATCTTGTTTCTTTTACTTTCTCTTCCCGTAGTAATTCAGCTCTCTTTTTTGAGTCCTTTCCTATTCTCTCTCTTTCCTTGTCCTTGTCCTTTTCTCTTATGCATTCTTTTACTAATTTTATGTCTGACTCCCTAATTTTCTCTTCAAACTTTAACGCTCTCCTTAACGCTTTTATACTCATCCTTTCTAATCTACACTCCTCCTCCACTATATAATTTGGTGTATTGCTGTCTAATCCTAATATCCATTTCATATATCTTCTCTGTACACTTTCTAGTCTTTCTTCTTCTTCCCAGCCCCACACTTCCGCACCAAATAGCGCTATACTTTCTACTAGGGCTGTAAATAATTTTCTTCTTCTTCTATAGCTATTCTTAAATATTCTTTCTCCTATGCTCCACGCATTTTTCATAGCTATCACTGCTTTCCTTTTCCTTTCTTCTATATGCCTATCGTTTCTCCCATTTTTCTGTAGTATATATCCTAAATATCTTATTTCATTTACTTCTTCTAATTCCTTACTTCCCCACTTCCACCTTCTATCATTCCTCTTTCTTTTTTCGAACACTAAAATTTTCGTTTTTTCCTCACTTAAAATCATCTTCTTTTTATTTATGTACTTTTTGAATCTTTTTAACATCTCTTTCAATTCTTCTTCTCTATCTGCTATTAATACTATATCATCCGCGTAAGATAGACTCCATACTTTTTCATTACCAACTCTGCATCCTCCCACCTGCCCTTTCTTTAATTCCTGCTCCAGATCCGCTAAGTACACGTTAAACAGCGTCGGGCTCAGTGGGCAGCCTTGCCTCACACCTTTTTCTGTCCAAAATTCCTTGGATTCCTCTTCTCCAACTTTAACTACATTTCTCGTTTCTTTATAAATATCCATAATCCTATTTCTTAGCTTTTCACTCACTTCCATTTCTATTAATCTTTCCTTTAAAACTTTCCTATCCACTCGATCAAATGCTTCCTTTAAATCAATAAAACATGTAAATAATTTTCCTCTTTCTTTGCTTAATTTTTCCTCAACAATGTGTTTCAATGTATATATAGCTTCTATTACTCCTCTCTTTTCTCTAAAACCAAACTGGCTTTCTGATAATTTACCTTCGATTTCCTTTTTTAACATCTCGTTTAACATACTCGCATAAATCTTATATGCTGTACATGTCAATGTCACTCCTCTATAATTTTCTAACTTATCTTTATCACCTTTTTTGTGAATCAAACAAATCGTACCTTGCCTCCACTGATCCGGTAATTCTCCTTTTTTCCATACTTTTTTCAGCAATTCCCACAGAGCTGCATCCACTTCTCCCGGCATGTACTTCCACACTTCATTTTCCAACTTGTCTTCTCCTGGTGCTTTTCCTACTTTTAATCTGGCTATCTGCCTCTCGAACTCTTCCTTGCTCATTTCTTCCTGATCCACTGCATTTGTTCTTGCCTCATCCTTTCTTGTCTCTTCCCTCACAATTCCTTCTTCATTCTTCCCATCTAACTTTTCCATAAAGTACCTTCTCCACTCTTCTACTGTGAACTTTTTAGATATTTCTCTCCTTCGTTTTTTCCTGTACTTGTTTATATATTTCCACACTTCGCCTTCCGATGTTGCATTTTTTATCTCTTCTTCTTCTAATCTTTCAAACCTTTTCCTTTTTGCCTCACACCAGTTCCTATACTCTCTTTTTTTATCTATGTAATAACTTCTTTCTATTTTCTTTTTCCTCCACCTTTTCATTATTCTTCTTAAATCCTTCTTCTTCTCCTTCCATTCTTTATCGTGCCATTTTTTATCCCCCATCTTCCACACTCTACACTGTTTTTCCACCTTAGGTACTGCCCTATCTATTTTTTCTTTCAATTCACTCCATCTTTCTTCAATCTCTTTTCCCTTTCGCTCCCAGTCTTTACACCTTTCTCCATACTGATCAATCAATTCTTGAGTCCAATCCCTCCTTGCCTTTGTTCTCTCTTCTTTCTCTACAATTCCTACCTCTACTTCTTTTTCTAGGTATACTTCTAGCGGCATATGATCTGATTCCGCTCTTTGTCCTATCTTCATTTCCTTAATCTGATCTAACGCTTCTTGACATCCTATTGCATAATCTATTACCGACTCTCCTCTGCTACCAACGTATGTGAATTCTCCTTCTTCTCCTTTTTGCCCATTTACTATACACCATCCTTCTTCTGTTATTTCTTTTATTAGTCTTCTACCTTCTTCATTGATCTTTTCGTCTTTCGACTTTCTTAACCTTACGTCCTTGTCGTCACTATCACTCTCATTATCACTTTCATTAATCCAACCTCCTTCTCTCCCAGTTCTTGCATTCCAGTCTCCTAGTATAAGTACGCATCCACTTTCCTTCGTTTTTACTTTTTCCTTTATAATTCCCATCGTCTCTGCTACATTTTGACTATATACTCCTATGATCTTCCAGTTCTGATTTCCGTGTTTAATCTCCTGCATTACTATATTATCGCTCCATACTTCATGATTTCTACTCTCCAGTTTTTTGCTTATTCCTAATATTACTCCTCCTTTCGCTCTACCTTTTTTATGCTCTCTAGTCGCTGCTATACACTTCCACTCATAGCTTTTTGGCAACTCACTTTCTACATTAGTCCACTTGTCCTTTTCCAACCATGTCTCTACTAACATTATCACATCAAATTCACTTAAATACTTCCACACTTCACTGTCCTTATTTAGCACTCCCGCAATGTTCCACGCACAAACACTAACATTTCTTCTTCTCACTCCCTCCTCCTCTACATCTTCTTGTTCTCTTCATTCTTGACTCCTTCTTCTTTCCTCAGTAAAATCTCCTTTCCTTTCATCAAATCTAAGCCATTTACCATCGATCAAAATCTTCATATATCCAACTTTTGTATTTTTTCCTTTGTTCCTCTGCTCTTTTGACTTGTTTAAAATAAATCTTTGGATCTCTCTTTCTCTCTCTGTTAGATCGCTTTCTATGTAAACTCCTCTCTCCAGATGTTTTTTATTTCTCATTACTTCTTCTTTCATTTCTTTACTTGCCAGCCTTACTACCACCAACTTCCTCACATTTTGACCAGCGTTTACACTTATCACTTTAGCCTTCTCTATCTTGACTTTTATTTTTATCTTTTGTTCAATATATTCTTCGACCTTCTTCTCCAGATTCTCTCCTTCAATATTTGCTCCTTTTATAACAATGTTCGGTCTCCTTTTCTCTCTCTCAGCTTTTTCTGTTTCCCATTCCAACTTGCTTATTCTTTCTTCTAACGCCTTCTTTTCTTCTGTCCACTGTTGCCTTTCTTTTATCCACATCTGTTTTTCCTCTTTCCAATCTTCTTCTCTTCTTTCTAGACTACTAATCATGCTGTCCAACTTCCTTTCCAACCTGCTCATCTTATCGTTTAATTCTTTATTCTCCTGATTTTCTTTTGTAAAATTCAATAGAGTCTGTTCCTTTAATTTTGTATTTGTATTATTTCTTGTATTCATACTTGCTGCAGGCGGCTTTCCGGCCATTTTTAAATTTTGCCGATAGTACAGTTTTCTATTTTACCAACACTCACTTATATCGGTCCGAAACTCTATTTACCGGTCTTACTCGACAAAGTAGTGACCTTCCTTACCTACCTCAATTTTTTCTTTTTTTTTTTTTCAGGGACGTTCCTTATCTACCTCTCAGATTACCCCTTTTATCGACCTCTTTCTCCAATTGCCGCTTCTTTCTTCCTGTAATATCTTTTTTAACCTCACTTTCTTTCGAACTTCACTGCACTTTTTCTTTTACTATCACCACTTTAACACTGTTTTCCTGTCCTCTTGTCTCTCGTTTTTCCGCTCATTAATACCTTTCTTTATTATCCCCTATTCTTACTACCCACTCCTTACTTGCCTTACACGTGTTCTCTTTACCCTGACACTACCACACTAATCTCACTTCATCCTTTCAAACTTTCATAATTATTAACTTTACACTTTTTTCTCTGCTGCTTCTTCACTTTTTACACTTCCTCGTACTTTTATTTCTTTTATTTTACTTTAATTATTTTTTAATTACTCTTTCCTACGGAGCGCTCTCTTGACACGTCCGCACTCTCTCGCATGCACAACGGAACTCCATGATACTTCTATATGGCACGAATTTTCACCTGACATGTCACCTGACAAATAACATGACAAGTCACGTGAATATTTTCAGTAGGGATATCGCAAGTGCCTATCCCCACACAACCCGGGGTACTTATTAGTCGCTTTAATTATTCATAATAAATAAAATAATAACACAAGCGTCTATTCCCACACAACCCGGGGTGCTTAAACTGTCTGCTTTAATTATTTGTGATTAATGAAATAATAACGCAAGTGCCTATTCCCACACGTTTTGGGCTGCTTTCTGGCTGCTTTCATTATTTATGATTAATAAATTACTAACGCAAGCGCCAATACTCACACAACCCGTGGCGCTTACTGGCTGCTTTAATTATTGATAAAATAAATATAATAACGCAAACGCCTATCCCCACCCTACTGCATATTATCACGTGAGAGCTTACATGAGATCCCATGCCATAATTTCACATAGACTTCTCATGAGATTTCCTCATGTAATTTTCTCACATAACTTTCTCATATGTAATTTCTGGTTAATATAATGTGCAGTACTAGAGTACGTTTTTATTCATAACTAGTAAATCAATAGCCTATCTCCGTACAACCCGAAGCGCTTACTGGCT
Organism: Copidosoma floridanum; assembly: GCF_000648655.2. The sequence continues at coordinate 2,106,816 of NW_019379502.1, read as the reverse complement.
GCTTTAATCATTTGTGATTAATAAAATAATATCACAAGCACCTATCCCCACACAACCCAGGGTGGTTACTGGTGTCACTAGTAGATAGACTAGGCTGATACGAGCACACGCTGAATCCAGCACACGTCCCCTTCCCTGCCCACGTGCACGACCGTGCGCAGACAGCTACGACTCTGCACGAAGCGCTAGGGGTTGTGCACAGCTTCCTTCTCTCTGGTTTGCCTGTAGGAGAGCATGTTGTTTTGTATGTATGAATGAGAGCTCCAACCACACGCTCACATCTGTGAGGTATGATCGACAAATAAGTGTTACCTTTCTAAGGTAATACGTGTACACATATACATGTTTATCTACATAAATAGATAAATACTTACGTACGATGCGTGTATGTATATATCTGTGAGGTATGACAAATAAGTGTTACCTTTCCAAGGTAATACATGTACACATCTACATGTTCATCTACATANTATCAAAAATTTTAAAAATTAACAACATTTTTCTTTAAGTTATCCATATATTTTTTGAATTTTTCATTCTTCCTTGCATTTTTTCTCTCTTCTTTCTTGTCCTACTAATCCTTCTTCTCTCTTTACTACCTTAACTTTCTGCATACTTTCTTTTATCTTTTAGATTTTTTCTGACTCCTTCCTTTTTCTGATTACCTTTCTTAGCACTTCTATCTCTTTTGCATCATGGCTTAGTATTTTTTCCATTTCTTCTTCATTTCTCGCATCTCCGCAAATCTTAAGTATGTGACTAAGATCTTCTTCCTCCTCCTTGCATAATCTACACTTCTTATCCTCCTCTCCTTTCCAGTATTCTCTACTTCTGCATTCATTTCCGCATCTTAATCTTGCTACTAACTTTCTATCCTTTAATGGCATATCCTTTTTCAAGTATTCTGGTTCATCTTCTGTTCTTATACCTTTATATGTTCTGTTGTACCGTGAATTCTCTATCTTTTCCAATCTTTTCTCTTTTTCTTTTCTTTCCTTGTTCATTAATATTTTTTCTCTTACTTCCTCCCTAAATTCTACTCCTTTCATAAATCTTGTTTCTTTTACTTTCTCTTCCCGTAGTAATTCAGCTCTTTTTTTTGAGTCCTTTCCTATTCTCTCTCTTTCCTTGTCCTTGTCCTTTTCTCTTATGCATTCTTTTACTAATTTTATGTCTGACTCCCTAATTTTCTCTTCAAACTTTAACGCTCTCCTTACCGCTTTTATACTCATCCTTTCTAATCTACACTCCTCCTCCACTATATAATTTGGTGTATTGCTGTCTAATCGTAATATCCATCTAGTCTTTCTTCTTCTTCCCAGCCCTACACTTCCGCACCAAATAGCGCTATACTTTCTACTAGGGCTGTAAATAATTTTCTTCTTCTTTTATAGCTATTCTTAAATATTCTTTCTCCAATGCTCCATGCATTTTTCATAGCTATCACTGCTTTCCTTTTCCTTTCTTCTATATGCCTATCGTTTCTCCCATTTTTCTGTAGTATATATCCTAAATATCTTATTTCATTTACTTCTTCTAATTCCTTACTTCCCCACTTCCACCTTCTATCATTCCTCTTTCTTTTTTCGAACACTAAAATTTTCGTTTTTTCCTCACTTAAAATCATCTTCTTTTTATTTATGTACTTTTTGAATCTCTTTAACATCTCTTTCAATTCTTCTTCTCTATCTGCTATTAATACTATATCATCCGCGTAAGATAGACTCCATACTTTTTCATTACCAACTCTGCATCCTCCCACCTGCCCTTTCTTTAATTCCTGCTCCAGATCCGCTAAGTACACGTTAAACAGCGTCGGGCTCAGTGGGCAGCCTTGCCTCACACCTTTTTCTGTCCAAAATTCCTTGGATTCCTCTTCTCCAACTTTAACTACATTTCTCGTTTCTTTATAAATATCCATAATCCTATTTCTTAGCTTTTCACTCACTTCCATTTCTATTAATCTTTCCTTTAAAACTTTCCTATCCACTCGATCAAATGCTTCCTTTAAATCAATAAAACATGTAAATAATTTTCCTCTTTCTTTGCTTAATTTTTCCTCAACAATGTGTTTCAATGTATATATAGCTTCTATTACTCCTCTCTTTTCTCTAAAACCAAACTGGCTTTCTGATAATTTACCTTCGATTTCCTTTTTTAACATCTCGTTTAACATACTCGCATAAATCTTATATGCTGTACATGTCAATGTCACTCCTCTATAATTTTCTAACTTATCTTTATCACCT
>NW_019379502.1:2083861-2097469 GCF_000648655.2 Copidosoma floridanum | reverse complement strand
TAAGGTAATAAGTTTCGTTAAAAAGAAATTTTATTTAACTTTTTTATGATTTATTTTTCAAGTAATAGAAATATTTGTTTTACAACATTTTAATAAAATTTAATTTGTGTATAATACTTTGACATTCTTTTTTATGTAATACTTCGACATACTTTTTTTTTCTTTTTCCCTCTATTGATGGTACTCTTCCTCTTCCTTTTTTTGTTGACGGTTTTCGAGTTTTTAAGTTCAACTGGTGGTGGTGGGGGTGGTGGTGGCATATTATCCTGCTGACTGAGGTTTTTAGTTGATAAATCCAGAGGCTTCTGTACATCACTATTCGGGCCAACTATTGGCGACGCTGCCTCGGACATCACCAATTGTTTGACCGGTGACCATGTAAGATCAATTATTGGTGGTGATGCAGGTTGCGGTGACGGTGATGTTGCCCGATGACTAGTATGCTTCTTTTCGAACTCCTCCGTAAATGAAGGAGTTGGGCAGGAGGTGGCGGTGACCACGTGAGGTCAATTATGGGTGGCAGTTCAGGAGGTGGCGGTGATGTCTGACGTCTAGCGATTTCACGCTATTTCACGCTGCTCATCGAACTCCATCGTAAATGAAGGAGTAGGACTTATTGGTGTTATCGGTGGAAAGGGTCCATCGAATAATAACGGTGATATTGGGTGAGCAGCCAATCTCTGCCAAAACAAATCGTCGTCGTTGCGGTCATCACTTTGCAAACATTCAAATAATTCACCCAGCTCTTCTTCAACTGGCAGCGATGGAAAAAGGTGATCAGCGATGAGCGGCCCTGCATCCTGAGAGTTGTGTGGTTGCAGCAGCAATAGATGGTCAGCGACGACTTGTCCTGCATCCTGAGAGTTGGTGATTGGTAAAGACTCAAACAACTGCTTGCAGACTTCCATTTCCAAACGCTCCGTCGGTATAAAAGATACTTGGCGAGAATCCATGTCGATGAATGAATGAATTTCTGAGGGACTAACACCTCGTTTAAATAGTCAGTCAAACAGCTACGCCGAAAAATTGTAGTATTAGAAAAAGATACAATTATGTCTGCTACTATCTCTCTTCTTAAAATGCAAATAGCATTATACATATAAAAATTTGTGAGAAGGGGAAAACTGCGTCTGTCATCTATTGTACCATCAGTAAGCAGAAATCCATAAGTAAGGGAAAATTGTATTAGAAAAGGATACAATTATGACTGTATCTATCACTCTTCTTCAAATGTAAACAGCATTATACATGGAAAAATTCATGAGTAGGAGAAAACTGCGTTTTGTAGCCATTGGACCATCATTGTGCGAAAATTCATGAGTAGGAGAAATGGCACATCCAAAATACACCCCCCTCCCCCACCTAATAATACATGTGTTTGTACGCAAGTTAGTCATGCACTTGATTTTCTTCGAGTGGCAAAATAAATTTGCCCACTTCTACAACAGCATTCAATGAAGCAACAAGTCTGAAAGAGGAAAACAGCAAACAAGGAGCTCAATTCCAGAAGGAAAAGGAAAAGGAATATCAACGGTAGCCGAAACAGAAGCAACAGTAAAGGAAGGGGTCCATAAATTTGACGCAGCAAAAGTAAGAGTGCCTTGATTTCAAAATCATAAAGTCTTTTGCTTTTTTTCCCTTACATAGTTGCCTAAATCTGTATTTCTAAAGTTGTTTCTACTTTTTCCGAAACTCGCTTGACTAAAACTATCTCTCTGAAAAACTTTTCGTAAAAAAAATATTTTTCATAATTTTTTTCTGAATAGAAATTTTTTTTCTTATAAGTTTTTCTGAAAAAATATATATTTTTTACAATTAATGTACGTTAAGTGTTAAACGAAAAAAAAGTTTTTAAAAACTTGAATGTCTCATCGATTAAGCTATGAGTTTCCGCTTAACATAAACACTGTATGGAACTTACAGAACTAAATATTAAGAGGACATTTAAGGTAAGTCCAATACTAGCTCATAACAAGAATATTAATCAAGTTCACTTGTTTCGTAACAATCGAATAATTGAAAGCACGTCTGCACACTGATACTTGAATAAAATATAACCATAAATAATTGAAGATCCCAGTTGATTATGATAAGTGTTTAATAAACTTGTAACACACATGTAAAAATAACCTTTTTAAATTTTTGGTACATCCCACTTTTTTAATTTTTATCTGTATCCTAAGTGTAACAGACTTTCAAACGATCGAATTTCACAATGTAACAAACTAAGACCATTATGTAATGACGATTTTTTAGGTGGAAAATGATGACAAGTTTTAAATTCATATGCTGTTCTTAAACAAATTGGACATCGGTTCGTCGAAGTATTACCAATAACAGCATTGACAGCTTTACCATCTAACATCGTTTGAAAAACTTGGTACTGAACAGTTACTACTTTTTTATTAGGCAATATAAAAGTAAAAGGAGTTAATGATCTAATTTGTGTCTTTAAACGATGGATTTCTCTTTCCAAAGATACCGCATCTTCTTTGTCAATAGCTATTCGTAATGGTCGACAGAATCTGTGGCTTTGCGGTGTTGGGTTTAGCCAATAATATTTTTCTATGTTCATTAAAAAAAAAATTAATTGTTTGTAGCGAGCAATACACTTCTTTAAATACGAAATTAAATACGAAATAAAGATTAAAATACCTGGATTCATTAAACTTTTCAGTTGAATAACCATAAAACTAGTGACAAAAAGTGACTGTTGGGTGCCAAGGTTTTCATTCACACTATTGTCATATTTCTGATGAGCATTGCTATGCTATGATGAACTATCAAAGCCAAGTATAACTTGAAATTCTAAATTTAATAAATCGTCTTGATCCCATTCGGTAGCTATAATATGACACAGTCGATCAACAGTTTTGTCAAGCATCAATTGAAGAGGAACAAGAACTTCAACTTCAGACACTTGATAATTATTTACGTTTAATCTACAATCTCTCATTACGTCTCTTATTTTATTATAGCAAGGATAAATTGCGTTTCCTCTCTTTCGGCTATCTTTTACTAATCCTTTATATTTTTGCTTGCTGAAATTATACTCTATGTAAAAAGCAAGGGCTGATTCTTTTAAGTGCTTAACTGAACCAGAAACGATTGTAGAAATATTTTTTCGTTTAACTGTTTCATTTTTTCTAATTGCTATTTTTAATGCTAACTTCAAAGTTTTTACATTATTCTCGGTTTTTTCGGCCAATTCATGAGCTCGCCTGTAAGCCGTTGTCAAAGACGGATTTATATTACTTACACGCTTCCTTCCAGCATTTTCACGAACTCTTGGCTTTTTAGAAGGACGTCCGCGTTTATTCATTCTGTAAATATGAATTTATTTACGAAGTGAAGGAAGTGTATTTATCCTTGTTAATGCGTTAAAAGTATTATTGGAATGTTAAAAAGTGTATTGTAAAAAATGTCTTATTTAACTTTATCGATTTGAATGAATAAAGGCATCTACATAAAAATAACAAACTTGTGTTATATAAATTCACAGATTTATGTAACTTTAATGATAAAGAAGCTTATTTATCTAAAATGTAACACGTAATATACGTGTATTAATAAATATACAACTATTCTTCAAACTTACTTTATCTAATATTTCTTAACTATTACTTAAACATTGTTTTGATGCCAACAAATGTTTTACACGAGCAACTATAAGACAGATTGTTACCATACTTATCATTAAAATATGTACTTACGAATAAAAGTGATGTTTTAAAACTATTGTTCACGGAAAAATGTAATGTATTTAATGTACGTAGCATAATTCCTATAATCTGACATCAAATTCGTTATCTGCGATCAAAAATACCCCCTAGAGCACAGTTTCGATGATAAATACTCCGTTTGCCATTTTCGTGTAAAAACAATTGAAATTTCGGCCAAAATGGCACGATTTACTTCGTACGTAGCATAATTCCTATAATCTGACATCAGATTCGTTATCAGCGATCACTAATACCCCTTAGAGCACAGTTTGGATGATAAATACTCCGTTTGCCATTTTCGTGTAAAAACAATTGAAATTTCGGCCAAAAATGGCACGATTCACTGCGTACGTAGCATAATTCCTATAATCTGACATCAGATTCGTTATCAGTGATCGAAAATACCTACTAGATGAGAATTTTGGGCCAAAATAAGCGTTTTCAAAAAATTGTTTAGTCACCTCCGCGGTTAGGGCAGTTTTTGGGCCACATATGCCCCCCGCTGGATCCCTTCGCCCCCCCATGACGAGGTTGAGTTGGTTGAATGTTCCTTAGGGTCCTACGAACACATTACAAAAAGTTTTATCAAAATCGGTGCTGTTCCGCAACTTTTCCACTATCGACACTAAATCCCGGTTTATTGACTGTACTATGAGGATCATATGGGTATGGTAGCATTTTTTAAGCTGTTGCTGCATAAGCAATACGCTTACAAATTTAACATAATACACTCAGACATAGGCCATCAAACATGAAAAGTCAGCTTGAAGAAACGGAGTCGCCACCTCCGTCTTCGACATGGATTTATTGAAGAAATAAATTGTGACGACAAGATATGTGAAAAAGGATGTTGTGAGGTACAGGGACGATTTACTAAAGCTGGTAAGCTCGTCATATGTCGAGGAAATGTTGAAAGTGCATACAAGTAGATAATATCGAGTTGGTATTCACATCATCTAACGGAAAGAAATCAGTTATTTTTGATAAAAATGAAATCAGTGACGGAGAAGATGCTGATAGGAAAAAAAAAAACGTACGATTCAACTATTGTTATGCAGCANATCGGCTGTGTTCACACGCAACACACGCTGCTCATCGAACTCCTTCGTAAATGAAGGAGTAAAACTTATTGGTGTTATCGTTGGAAAGGGTCCGTCGAATAATAATGATGATATTGGATGAGTGGCTAATCTCTGCCGAAACAAATTATCGTCGTTGCGGTCATCACTTTGCAAATATTCAACTAATTCACCCAGCTCTTTTTCAACTGGCAGCGATGAAAAAAGGCGATCAGCGATGAGCGGCCCTGCATCCTGAGAGTTATGTGGTTGCAGCAGCAATAGATGGTCAGCGACGACTTGTCCTGCATCCTGAGAGTTGGAGATTGGTAAAGACTCAAATAACTGCTTGCAGACTTTCATTTCCAAACGCTTCGTCGGTGTAAAAGATACTTGGTGAAAATCCATGTCGATGAATGAATGAATTTCTAAGGGACTAACACAACACCTCGTTTAAATAGGCAGTTGAACAGCTACGCCGAAAAATTGTAGTATTAGAAAAGGATACAATTATGTCCGCTACTATCTCTCTTCTTTCAATGCAAATAGCATTATACATATAAAAATTTGTGAGAAGGGGTAAACTGCGTCTTTCATCTATTGGACCATCAGTGAGCAGAAATCCATAAGTAAGGGAAAATTGTATTAGAAAAGGATACACTTATGACTGTATCTACCACTTTTTTTCAATTGAAACAGAACTGGAAAAATTCATGAGTAGAGGAAAACTGCGTTTCATAGCCATTGGATCATTATTGTGCGAAAATTCATGAGTAGGGGAAATGGCACATTCAAAATACAACCCCCCTCCCAACCCCACCTAATACATACATGTGTATGTATGAAAGTTAGTCATGCACTTGATTTTCTTCAAGTGGCAAAATAAATTTGCCCACTTCTACAACAGCGTTCAAGGAAGCAACAAGTCTGAAAGAGGAAAACTGCAAACAAGGAGCTTAATTCCAGAAGAAAAAAAAAAGGGAATATCAACGGTAGCCCAAACAAAAGCAGCAGTAAACGAAGTGGTCCATAAATTTGACGCAGCAAAAGTAAGAGTGCCTCGATTTAAAAATCATAAAATATTTTGCTTTTTTCCCTTACATAGTTGCCTAAATATATATTTCTAAAGTTTTTTCTACTTTTTTCCAAACTCGCTTGACTAAAAATATCTCTCTAAAAAACTTTTCGTAGAGAGAATAATTTTTCATAATTAATTTCTGACACATTTTACTTTTAAATTGAGCTACTAAAAAGTTTTTTTTTCAAACTACAAATATTTTTTTCTCGCAGTTTATTATATCCATTTACATACGTTTGATACAAGCTGCCTTTAAAAAGTTTTTTTTTCAAACTAAAAATATTTTTTTCTCGCAGTTTATTATATCCATTTACATACGTTTGATACAAGCTGCCTTTCATAAATTATTTTTACTCTTCTTGTACGCGATTTAATGCAACAAAGGTGAGAGTGCTTCGATTTTAAAATCCTAAAATATTTTTCTCTTACAAAGTTAAGCAAATCTGTACTTCTAAAATTATTTCATATTCGCTTGACTAAAACTTTTCGTAGTGAAAATATTTTTTCCCGACACATTTTACTGTAGCTACTAAAATTTTTTCCAAACTAAAAATATGTTTTCTCATAGTTTATTATATCAATCTACATAGGTTTGATACCAACTACTTTTCATGAATTATATTTTACTTTTTCTTATACGCGCTAAACTAAAACTATATTTCTAAGAAAAAATTTTCCGAGTGAAAATATTTTTTCTGACACATTTACCGTTTACCTATTTTTTATTCTCAAAGGAAAAATTACTTTTCCTTTCACATAATTCATTACATCTACTACTTCATTAACACTGCCTTTAAAATTTTTTTTACTTTGCAAACTTAAATTATTTTTGTTCGTTTTAGCTCGACTCAATTTCTGTACCTACACCAGCATTAGGAAGAAAATAGCTAGGACGATAAGCAGTAGCAAGCAATGTGCGATAAAGTTACAAGGACTGAAGTATCCCACGAGACCCATCCAGCAGCAGCAAAGGTAAGTTATCTGTATTACAATGATTGCTTTTATTTTCTCTTTCTACGACGTATTGTGAAAGAATGTTTTCACTTTCTACTGCGGTCGTGATCTTCCTATTATAAATTTGAACCATTTCTCAGATAGAAAAAAAAAGTATTTTTGTTTCTCAAATAATACATAATGCAGTGTTCATTCATCACGTATACCTATTTTTTTTTTTTTTTTACAGCATTACGATGGTCAAGACAACATCGACTTATCATTCAGGAAAAAATTCAACATCACGGTCTAAAGATCGATCAGTAGAAGAAAAAGGAACAAAAAAGATAGAAAAAGGTATCTTTTGATATTTTTTAGTTTTTCCAATTTTACTTGCTTATAATGTAACATCAATGTTAAATTAAAAATTTTTTTTACAGAGCAGATGCCAGTATTATTTGACGATGTCTTCGACCAAGTGTGCAAAAATTTCATCCCGCTACCACCACCAGTTTCACCAATTCAATCAGTTGGTCCTTTATGGTGGCTCTTTGATGAAGAAGACGACGACGACGACGACGAATTACCTTATCAAAATCAAACACAACCAAAAGAAAAATTAGAAGTGCCAGCAATAAAAGAAGATGTCCCTTTAATGCCACTTACAATAGAAGTAAAGGATATACCGCTACCATCTCCTATATCATGGAACGAGTGGATGGAGCTGTACAAGCAACCACCGCCACCTCCTCCATCATCAACACCACCATTACCACCAGCTCCAACACTACCATCACGATTTAAAGAATCACCGCCACTACCACTATCACCAACACTACCACCAACATCATCGTATCAGCAGCAGCAGCAGCAGCAGCAGCAGCAGCAGTCACCATTGTCAATTCAACCGCTGCCAGAGAATACTGAGGAATGGACAGAAGATGATAAAAAAGAACTAGATATGAGAGTCGAAATCTTGCTAAAGCAGTAGGAGTTAAAAATAAGGGCAGGTGAAATCATAAAAATGATCAAAGTTCGGTTAATCGAAAATAATCGGAAAAAAATAGAAGAAAAAGAGAAGCATCAAGCTGCCTAGCTGAAAAAAAAAGTAATTGAATCAAAAGAAAAGAAACAGAGAAAATGAAGAAAATGAAGAAAAAAATATCAATGTAAAAAAAAAAGTTATAGTTAAATAATGAACATTATATTTGTAATTTTTTAAGAATATAACTGTATTATTAAATGTAATAAATATTATTTAATTTTTTTAATATTCAGTCTTTTATTGTAACATAATGTTAAACTTTTTTTTAGATAAGATAAAAAACTTTTAAAATTAAAGTTTTACCGCAATTATTAATTAACTTTTTGTTTGATGTTAATACCTTTCTAATAACTATAATATTATCATACCTGTAATACTGACTTCTTGTAAGGTATTTACCACCACCCCAAGTCATCTCTTTCTCTTTTTCACACACATACACACGTGCTTCCCACCCCTATTTAAATATGTTTTTTGCTAAACTCTGAAGGTATTTAAAGGAGTTTACGTTGACAGAGCAGTTCATTTTAACCCAATGACTCGATTACTAAGCTTCCTCCTGCAAGAACTCATGGCTACTGTACAGCATTTCAAGGATTCGGCTACCTGCCTGTGGCAATCATACCAACAAGTTGTTGAAAGTAAAGTCAACGCTGCTCAAATTCAAAGACTGTTAGATTGTAGTCTTGTAACATTGAAGGATGCTGATACTTTTAGTAAGAGTTGCAAGTTAACAACCTCTGAAAAACAAAAATTTCAGGCAGCTGTGGCTTTACTCAAAACTACCGTACAATTTCTTTATGACCATTTGGAAATAGTAGAGGCGGAGAGAATATTTATAGATGAACCTCAAGTTTTTGTGGCAGACAGTGAGCAAGAAGTGACAACAGCAGTCAAGGCATTCGAAAATGAACCTGCAATTTTTATACCAGAAAGTATGCAAAAAGCAGGCCTTGCAATAAGCGTCCAAGGTAAAGGTGTGACAGAAACGGGCCCTACAACAAGCATTCAAGATGAAGATATGATAGAAGCGACAGCAGCTCCCGTTCTTCAGGATGATAGATCAGTAAATTTCAATGACGTTAATAGCGCATTTGAAAAACGCATTACGACAGCTTTGATCGTAAATTTAAAACACCTAGATCTGAAAAAGTTTTTAAAAGACGCTAAACATCAGTTTGTAAAATGAATCCATTAATCTCTTAGTGAATATGAAGCGTTAACAGTAAATACAGTGTTGGCAGCTGAATATATAATAGTTAAAGATAATTTTGAAAATGTAGATTTAAAATACTTTAACACAAAATCACAAGTTATATTCCTGACAACAGACTTGAATGAGTGGTTTGATGTGAATGTACAACAGCCAATAGAAAAAAATATGGATGATTTTAGTGACAAAGAATCAGGCTGGTTTTTGCTCTCAATTTTGAATTTAGTTGTGAATATTAATAAACTAAATTCTATGCGAGGTAGTTCTTTTATAGATTTGCCAGGTTACATAAAAAACAAAAAAGCTTATTGTTTTAAATGGGCTATTCTGTCAGCAATACATCCAACCAAAAGAAATCCAAATCGGGTCTCGAACTATGTTCAGTACAAAAACGAGTTAAACTTTGATGGAATTGATTTTCCTGTTAACCCAAAGCAAATTAGAAAATTCGAAAACCAAAACAAAGTATCGGTGAATTTATATTTTTTTATAAAGAGGAATGATGTATACAATGTTTTTCCCAGTCACTTAACAATAAATAAAAAAGAAGTCCATGTGAATCTTTTACTTCTTGAAAGCTTCTATGTAGATCATGAAGAAGATGATAATATGAATAAAGGTAATAATCATTTAAACGAAGAATACAAATATCATTACGTTTGGATAAAAAATTTATCCCGCTTGGTATGTAAACAATTATCTAAACATGGACATGCAGTACATATATATGTGATCGTTGCTTTCACTATTTTTCGTCAAAACAAAAGTTAGAAAAGCATGACGTCGATTGCAAAATTCTAAATAAGTGCAAAATTATACTGCCCAAAAGAAATCAGAAAGATGATATACTACAATTCAAAAATTTTACGTATAAAAACAAATTACCTTTCGTTGTATATGCAGACTTCGCGTGTTTGCTAGAACCTACGAAGAGCAGTCGTGCTTATCAAAGTCATAGAGCATTCAGTATTGGTTATTTTGTTAAGTGCTCTTACGACGATAGCAAATCAGAATATAAGAGTTATAGAAAAAGTGATGAAAACGATGATGAAACACCTGCTAAGTGGTTTGTTCATTCTCTGTATCTTCTTGCTCTAAAACTAGAAGAATTATACAAAAATCCTATGAAAATGACAAATTTGACACTTGAAGAACAGTTTAAATATAATGAAGCTTCTTTGTGTCACATATGCAACCAGCCCTTTAGCTTGGATGATATAAGAGTAAGAGATCACTGTCATCTCACTGGAAAGTAAGTGTACTTTTTTAAACATATTATATCATGAAGCGTACAAAATTTTTTTTATTTTAGATACCGTGGTCCCGCTCATAACAAATGCAATCTTAATTATCAAGACTCAAGAATGATACCCATAATTTTTCATAACTTGAGCGGATATGATTCACATTTATTTGTAAAAGAACTTGCTACATGCTTCTCGGGAAGAATCCAACTTCTACAACAAACAAAAAAAAAATACATTTCATTTACAAAATATGTGGAAGGGACTGATGTCAGTCTTAGATTTATTGATTCCTTCAAGTTTATGACTTCATCTCTTGATAAATTGTCATCTTATTTAAAGGAATTAAAAATATTGCAAACAGTATTTTTAAATAATGATCATCACACTACAGATCAAATAAATTTATTTAAAAAAAAGGTGTGTACACTTACGATTATACATCTTCTTTTCAAAAACTTAAGGAACGTAGGCTGCCATCAAAAGAAAGTTTCTACAGCAGCTTACTCGAAGCCCATACCAGTGATGAAGAATATGAACATGCTATAAATATTTGGAATACTTTTAACATACAAACACTTGGGCAGTATTGCGACTTATATATAAAGACAGATGTATTGTTACTAGTAGAAATATTTGAAAACTTTAGAAATAATTGTCTTGAGGCATATCATTTAGATCCAGCTCATGATTACACAACGCCTGGCCTAACATGGGACGCGATGTTGAAATTTACGAATGTGAGTAATATGTGCAAAGTATTAAGATCGTTACACATATATAATTTATATAACTAAAATTATAATTACAGGTAAAATTGGAACTGTTTACTGACATAGATATGGTTATGTTCATCGAGCGTGGAATTCGTGGTGGTATAAGCCAATGTTGCAATCGGTATGCCAAGGCCAATAATTCGTACATGAAAGAAGGCTATGAAGCTAATGAAAGTGATAAATATTTGATGTATTATGATGTTAATAATTTGTATGGATGGGCTATGACCAAACTATTGCCTTGTGAAGGCTTTCAATGGATTCAAAATGTTAGTCCAGTTGGTATTTTGAACGTGGCAGATGATGGAGAAATAGGTTATATACTTTCAGTGGACCTTGAATATCCTAAGACTCTTCACGATGCCCATAAGGATCTACCTTTCTGTGCTGAGCACATCGCACCTCCAGCGTCCAAGCAAAAAAAATTGACGACTACACTTTACGATAAACAATGATATGTGATCCACTATCGCACGCTCAAACAAGCCGTTAGCCATGGTCTTCGCATAAAAAAAGTTCATAGAGTTTAACAGTTCAATCAAAGTCCGTGGTTAAAGAAATATATAGACTTTAACAGTGAAAAGCGTAAGAATGCTAAGAATGACTTTGAGAAAATGTTATTTAAATTATTTAATAATGCTGTGTAAGGAAAAACGATGGAGAATGAGCGCAAACGTATTGATGTTAACCTTATTAATAAATGGGAAAGACGTTACGGTGCTGAGAGTTATATCAGAGATTAGTAGGGAGATTGCTGACTGCCATGCTACGGAGTGTGCCCACTTTTTTCCAGTGGTTCGAGCGCCCCGCCGCGGCCAAGCGGCCGAGCCAGGCGCACATTTTTTATTTTATTTGAGAAGCACGGTAGGGATATGAGAAAAGTGGATTCGCGTGGAAATGTCCATATAGGCGCACATTTTGGAGACGCGTGGAGGGGGTTTACTGATTGTGCGCCTACGAGGAGAGGAGTGGAAATGTCGGCTATATAGCTGTATATCTCTGAACGCACAGCCAAAGCAAGCGACGATACGAGTTTTTCTTTTTTGAGAGTGTTTTGACTCTGCAACCGAGTACTATGTATATATTTAACTGACTTGCTCTCGCTCTGGCCTTAATGTTATCTATAAATCTTATTAAATTAAATCGTGGAACTAAATGCTCATTAATTATTATACACAGAATTTTGATTTCAATACATTATTTTTTAACTTTCCCGTACTCTTAAAATTCCCAAATCCATTTATGTTTTCAAAAAATTAACCACTAATTTATTAATTTCACACATNATCCCTACCGTGCTTCTCAAATAAAATAAAAAATGTGCGCCTGGCTCGGCCGCTTGGCCGCGGCGGGGCGCTCGAACCACTGGAAAAAAGTGGGCACACTCCGTAGCATGGCAGTCAGCAATCTCCCTACTAATCTCTGGTTATATCGCTCGACCAAATTTCCACAGCTGTGATATATTTGATGAGCAGTTAGTGGCTATACAATTATTACGCACTGAAATCACCATCAAGAAGCCAATAAATGTTGAATTGAGTGTCTTGGACCTACCTAAGATACTTGTATATCAATTTTATTATGACTTTATTAAAAGTCAAATGGCAGATCAATGCAAACTTTTATACTCAACCTACAGCAACCTCAAAGCATCTATAAGCGAACGACTCAATCGTACTTTAAAAGACCTTACGTGAAAACAATTTAGCTTACAAGGTAATTACAAATGATTAACCGTCAGATTTGTGCACTTCTTTTGCAAGAGTCTTGCTCACTTGCCTGCACGCAAATCTTGCGCAAATCTGCCGTAAGTGAAAGTGCATCAAGTCAGAATGATAACGCACTCGACTTATCGTCAGATTTGTGCCCTTCTTACGCAAGAGTTTTGCGCACTTACGTGCACGCAAATCTTGCGCAAATCTGCCGCAATCAGGAGTGCGCCGAGTCAAGACGAATAACGCACTCAACTAATCGTCAGATTTGTGCACTTCTTATGCAAGAGTCTTGCGCACTCGCCTGCACGCAAATCTTGCGCAAATCTGCCGCAAGCACCCCGGGTTAATTGTTTGGGGATAGGCGCTTGCGCTTTTGTTTTATAAATCGCAAATGATGAAAACAGCCAGTAAGCGCCCTGGGTTGTGTGGGGATAGGCGCTTGCGTTATCATTCACAGGAGAAATAAGTCTTACCCTACACTCCTGTAGTAGCTCTGCTCTAATTGGCTTCGGAACTTTTTCAACGGAAAGATCCGATAGCGGTGGTAGTCCGGGAGCCAGGGAGGTTCCCGTAGCCGTTGGGTGTCGGCGAACCAACCCAAGTTTTTTTTATGTATTTTGACCCCCTGAATCCGAATAGCAAGGGTGGGAAGCCGAAAAAATGGCAGGTTAATTGTTATTAACAATTTTTGTTAACAAACAAAAAAATTGAGTTTTTTGATGAAAAAAAATTTTTTTGTATTCTTTAGATCATTTTAAACAAAAAAGGATTCTTTTTAATTTTTGCTAAAACGCTTAGATTTTCAGTAAAAAATTCCGAAAGTT
>NW_019379502.1:2063197-2079852 GCF_000648655.2 Copidosoma floridanum | reverse complement strand
AAAAAGCAATGTTTAACGAAGATTTGGAGACCTGTAGAGTTTAAAAATATTAATTAACAATGGAGATATATGCGTTTGAAAATCGTAAAAAACGCGATTTTCAAAACTTTCGGAATTTTTACGGAAAATCTAATCGTTTTAGCAAAAATAAGCAAGACACCTTTTTTGTTTAAAATGATCTAAAGAATACAAAAAAGTTTTTTTTTTATCAAAAAACTCAATTTTTTTGTTTGTTAACAAAAATTGTTAATAACAATTAACCTGCCATTTTTTCGGCTTCCCACCCTTGCTATTCGGATTCAGGGGGTCAAAATACATAAAAAAAACTTGGGTTGGTTCGCCGACACCCAACGGCTACGGGAACCCCCCTGGCTCCCGGACTAATGTCAAAAAGTAGATACTTTCGACATATCTATTGTTCTACATCGCACTTTTACTTGTGTAGAATAATTAAGTGTTAAATAATAGAATGTTTAAATTGCTTGTGTAGAATATACATGCTCATGCAGGATTTCCGGATGTAGGATTTACGCCCTCTCAATCTAATTAAATATTTTTGTGAAAAAGTCTTTGTTTTAATTGACTGTCGCACAACACATTTTTATTAGGAAAGATACTCATAGACGAATCGAGTTATACCGTGTGATACTTTAGTAGAATATTAATCATATTTGTTTTATAATCGTTTATTATTGATACTTAAGTATCACTGATTCCAAGGAAAATATGGTAAACTAAATATAAGAATGTAAGTGATGAATTAATTCATTATGATTGTTTAATTTTTATACTAACATTTTTTATTTTTAACTGAAAAAATTGTTTTTGCAATACGACAGTGTTTTGCGTTGTCGTTTACTTGGCGCCCCTGCCTTTCTGGTGCCCTGGGCAAGTGTCCAGTTCACCCCTCCCTTAAGCTGCCCCTGGAATCCACACTACGTGACACTGTAAGGTTCATATATATATACATGAACGCTCTGTGTAAGGTTCATACATATATATNTTTCTTAACTTTCCGTGCTCATCGTATCCCACGCTGGGGATCGCCCTGTCCCATAGGGGGGCGAAACAGCATTTTTAGAAAGGTATAGTAATTTGTATTTTATAATATTATTTTCTTGCTTCTTTTACTAAAATTTAATTTAATTCTATTGCACAGGCTTTGCACTTCAAGAATCACCCTTCATAATGAGTATTGCACTTAAATAATAAATATAAGAGCTTGGTGAACCTAGGGTGCCCATACCACCCGCCTTTCCACTAATGCAAAGTCTGGTTGAATTTCGGACCAGTTACAGTTTGTTACGTTTTGTTATGTTTGATTATAGTCTTCTACAACTTAACACATTATCTTACGACTCGTCACATTTTATTACAATTCTAAAAAGACGAGATTCAAGTGTCTTTAGTGTACACTTAAGACACTTGAATCTCGTGAAAAAGCAACTGTAGTAAACTCTAATAAACTGTAAGGAAGTGTTGTCATCTGTAATATTTGATAATAGCTTACATTTTTTGCAGTTTATTACACTTTTTTTATATTTTGTTATCATTAATAACTTTTAGACACATTTCCTTACATTTTTGAATAAAATTTGCCTTCAATGAAAAAAAATTAAGTAAATATTATAAAAAACTATGAGTGTCATAGTATGTGGTAAATCTTATCAAAACGTAAAGAAAATATAAGAAACGTAACATAACATAATAAAATGTAAGAAACGTCCGAAATTCATGAGACTGTATATTACAGTTCCTTACATTTTCTTGCGGGTTACGGCATATTATTACACATGCATACTTTTTCTTACATTTTGTTACGTTTTCAAATTCCTACTGGGGTTTAAACGTTTTTTACAATAAGCATTTTACGGTTGTAAGTTTTTATGTGCACATAAATGCATGCTGCTCCCCAGCCACCGCCTGATTTCGTCTGCACAGCTTATGTACGATGGTATATTATATATGTAACTTGTACGAGCGTTGTGTAAGTGTATGTGTAATTAATTGGTGTGAGCACGCACACCATAAAAGGTTTCAGTATGTATAAAATTGTAATAGGGGAAACTCGGTGTATTATCAAATCAGAGAGTCCTATGTATCAATAGGAGACGAATTTCTTAGAGTAATACAAGATGATAATTCATCGTTTTTTTATTCGTCGAATAACTTCCTTCTTGTCAAGATTTTACTCGAAATATCGAAAAAAAAGACTATTCCTGCAGGATATGAGCTTTAATTTTTTCCAAAGCTATTCTTAAGGCTTAGTAAATAAATAAAGAAGTTAGTTAAAATATATTCTTATACATTTCTCATTAGCATTCACCTGATATTCACAAGTGTACTCACGTGCATGTGGTTCATCGTGAGTATAACTATATATACTTTAAGCAAACGAAATCAGGCGGCAGATGGGCAGAAGCTTGGGCCCAAGTCTGCGCCCAATTACAAAGATACATTTGGCCCCACGTTGGCTAACTAGGCATGTTGACTTGGGCCAAGCTGTCGCCAATTTTCAATTTCCAATCGTGTTAATCATTGTATCAAAAGGTGCGTATGTATAGATGGTGGCTCTTTTCATACAAGCACTCTATATTCTCCATCCCTATCGCAAGGTATCTATGGAAACCAATAGAAAAATTTTTTTATTGTAATGATGGTGATTTGCACTCGGTTTATTTTATACAGCACAATAAAAGGTTTAATGTATAAATAATTCCACATAAAATTCTTACTGGTATTTATATAGTTATGACAATTAAGAATCGTATGTCATTGACTGATTTTAAATACTTGTTAGTTTATACAAGGAAAGGCCATGTAAAAATTGGATGAATAAAATTCTATTGTGTACTATAAGGTCAAATGAAAATATGTGTATGTGACATATTGGTGTCTACACTGTATTCACAACGAAAATTTCTTATTCGGATTTATAAGATTTTCTTTGAATAATTTGTAATTTGGTTTTGTAGGTAATAACTATCCTTTGCAAGTGTTTATTTACTTTTCAATTTATTACAGTATATTGTATAAAATAAAAATTTTACTCACCTTTATAAGAATTACCGTATCCACCCATTCCTTGATGGTGCTTAGTAGATTTACCGGATAGAACATGTTAAATAATATATTCCATTTTATATAAATTGCGTTTTAAAATCATGATTTTATTATTGGAGTCTACTAAATTTACCACATAAAATTAAAAATATTTCAAATTTAGTATACTACAATTTATATCCAAAATTATAAGATTTTTCTAACAAAAATGATGAGCTGCTTTTATAGTTTCGTAATACTTTTTTCAAGTTCTAAATTATAACAGGTCATATCGTTCAGACTGAAAATTTTATTTGCTTTTATTCGACTATCTCCAACACAATACTAGCACGTTTATTTGTATTGATTGTTTTAATAAAATTTATGTTATGTAACGTCAATGTATTAAAGCTAATTATTGATTCTATAAATAAATTAATCTATGTTATAATGAAAAAATGTATAAAAAACGTTGTTAATTTTTTTTAATTATTATTTTCATTTTATTTAAATACTCTTTATCATCTCTTTTACATTTTTATACCTTGAAATCGTTATCATTTTTATTTAAAAAGTCAAATAGGAATAATTCAAAATTAATTCCGGATAAACGCAGATTTTTAATAACCAAATAGAGCACAAAAAGAATGTATAAGTATTTTGTAAAATGTGGTTAACCTCATAAATACCAATCAAAGTTCGAAATACATCTTCCCCTGAAGTTTCTCTCCAGCAAAATCTGAGAAGTACTAGTAAAATTTTTCTGTGCAATTCCCAATTAAACATAGTAAAATTAAACTTCTATTGTATTGTAGTCGAAAAGCTGGTTCAAATAGAGAGGACTAAAAAATATAAATTTTTTTTGGTGTTTTTGTTGGACTGCAGTACTAGGGGTATAATATTTAGTAAAAGTCTCAAACTGAGTCACATAAACTATTACTTATTTATTTGGCTGAAATGATAAGAATTAATGAAAAAGTTGTAGTTCATAGTAAGAAAAACCATAAGAATATGTAAAGAGTTATGACAGGGACTTCGTACGGAATTAAACGTTGTCTTCGGTGAAATCGTATTTTTATTAACTTTTTACTTGCCGAACACAATAGATACAAATATGAAGTATAGTTTTGTATTGAAAAAATCATATAATAGAGAATAGAAGTCTTAGAAGGGTAAAAGTAAAATAAGTATCAATATAACCAACTCATGAGTTGTAGAAAAGCTAAAAACCTAAAAAATCTTATAAACCAGAATAAAAGAAGTAGCCCGAATAGAAATGTGCCGTAGCTTGCCTGACTGCCTGTGCAGGACCTGCACAGGCAAGATAGGCATTTTCTGCATATGTGAGTTCAGACTGTGCACAGTTCCTGTACAGGTCCGGTGCTCTTGTCTGAACTGACATCAACTGTCTGCTCCTACAGTATAGTCTTAACCTTTTTTTTAAGGTGGCTTCTCACTAAATCAAAGCACTGGAGTATTAAATGATATTTTAAAGGATGATTCTTGAAGGTGCAAGGAGTCTTTTCCCAATATTTTAGACCTCGTCACCACCAAAATTGTTGAAAAAAACTAACTGGAAAATAGACTCTGTAACATAGCCTCTTATGGAGGGTCGTTAAATTGGTGGCGCAGGTTGTATGATACCTCAGCAAAGATACTGTAGTTCTCAATAGAAAACTATGTGGCAGATAGAAGACATGAGAATCTTTCCAACGACATTCAGGTACTTGGACATTACCATGGGTTTTATAGGATATTTTGTGAAAATAGTAGATAACTGTGCAAGTCACGGAACAGATGAAAAGTGTGGGGCGTCTGCTACACCGAAGAGCGGTAGCTCGCGTAGTTTGGATTGGTCAGAAAGTTGTACGTAAAATGAATAGGAGTTGTGGGGAATCGTAATTACAATAAAAATAAATAAGACGCTGAACTAAGAAAATAATTTAATGCGGGGCTGACTTATGTATTTTTTGTATACATACGTCTGCTTGGGTCACTGTATTGTACGATATAGGTCAACGGTGTAGATGTGACTAAACTTTTTTTGAAGGGACTATAGGTACCTATCCATTTTTAGTCAAGAACCTCCACAGCCAATGAAAAGCTGTGTTGCAGCATGCTTACTCTTCTTGTGGGATTTATAGTGAGGAGCCACCTTAATTAATCTAAAATGGAGCAAAAACATTATTCTCGACGAAAGATGCGAAATAAACATAGAATGCAAATTATTCGTAAAAGAAAAATTTCGGAAAAAAGAATACCAAACAGATTTAATGGAAATAATGAAAAAAAACCTAAGCTTACTCCATTATCATTTTTATAAATCTCGTACTAATCATTACATGTGTTCTAATAAATTATTTCATTTCTTAGATGCTCTGACATCGATAACAATTAAAGATGTCCTTTAGAATGCTGATAACGTCAGAGAAAATTTAAGTTCATTGATGAACAATGCTCGTAACTGGGGTGGCAATCGGATAAGGAGGATGAAGAAAACTTTAAGTAAGTCAGAGCTGTCAGAGGAAAGACATGAGGATTAATTTAATAACATAATAAGAGTTTTAATTTTTTTACTGTGACAAAATAGTTTTTATAAACTTAACTAAATAGTGTTGATAAATGATTTCACACATGATCTACAAGTCATTTTTTTAGTATTCATCGTTTTCTCTGTTTAAAAACTTTTTTTTATGTAACATAACCTTACTATTGAATTGTGTAAAAGTCAGTTTAGGACTAGATTATATTTGTCCAGGTTGCCTGAGCTGAGGCTGCCTGTGCAGGAGCTTGAGCAGGTCCTACGCAGGCAGCTCAGACACCTGACCAGGACCTGTTCAGTGCCTGAACTCAATTTCTGTTCGGGAGTACTCAAGAATGAAACATTCCATTAGGGTATATATATATATATGTATTTCAGACACTATAATAACAACATTATGAGTTTATCGTAAAAGTCTTACTTGGTATATCTACTCAGAGCCAATAAAGAATTACAACGTCAATAGGGAAAAATCTTATAAAGGCGAGTAAAACTGTTATTTAACATGTAGTATTAATTGTATGTAGCGAACAAATAAGTAAGTTTTAACCAAAAACTCTTTTGTTCTCGTATGTACTTAAACGACATGAACTGTTACTTGGTAATCCACAAGTGTGTGCATATTTCTTGCTATATTATATAGTCTAATTTTCACATATAATTTTATTTGACCATAACAAAAAATTTTGTCACAAATAACTTACTTACGATGTTTATTTTGATTACATACTCTAAAATTCCTCTTTAGGTGCTCTGCTCTCACATAACCTTTCCCACAATTTTGACAAATATTTTTTTGAACGTTTTTTTCATGACTTTTCAAATTTTTTTTGTGAATTTTTTCGTACGACAATAGACACTCTTGATTTGAAAATTTTGAGTTACATTTGTCACACTGATAAAATTTTGCATCTATGATGGTGTATCTGAAAACATAATACATAAAACGGATTGTTCATGATTTTATAAGCCAGGGTACTAGAAGGTACTGATATTTGATTTTTTAATAAAAAAAAATTTTCAAGAAAGTATAAAAATAGTAATGAACCATGGAATAGTTTTTTTGTTACTCTAAAATTTTGTTCCAAACAATATTTTTAATTTCAAATTTGTTTTCTGATTCAATTTGGATAAAAATTTTTGTGGGCTTCTACATCCAGACAATAAATGGTAGTGAAGAAGAATTGTTTGTATTTAGTGTTATTCTTGGAATAAAGACTTTATTTCCTCTTTTTCTCACTTTTGATTATTTCAGCTTCGATGTTGTATTTGAATAGTTTTGTAATTTGTAATCTTGTACCATTGCAAAGTCCTTCAGATATGTTTAAGTTTCGTATAAACATAACAATAGCGTTGATTTTTAAATTCAATTCGTGTGGAGGAAAATCTTTTTCAATACTATTTAAATATTCTATAGGGAAATTGAAACAAATATTATCGTCTGAATTAGCTACTCCTTTGTGAGTTGCTTTATCAATACTATAATATTTTACTATTTTTCGTGCACAATTTTGAAGCAGCGCCACCGAGAAAAAAACGAGAACTATTGGTCGGGCACAGCAGAAGGCAATATTCGCGATATGTGCTTGATACCTATAAGAACACAGTACCTCGATAGATACACGAAAGGTTCTGGGTTTATTATACCACGAATTTATACTATGTCTCAAGTGGTACAATCCTACGTGAATAACTAAAGACAAAATTTGTACTACAAGCACTATAAGCGATTAAGTATTACTTCAACACAAGTCCGTGTACTGTGTGATACGTGATACGTTTTATTAGTTTGCAATGTAGTCAACACAGACCTTCTCTGACCAATCAGCAAAGAGCTCCATTAGTCCTATACCAGCGTGTTCACACAGTATGTACACACGTTCATACGATATGCTTAGAGGATCAGGCCCCAGCTAAAAACTCTAAGAAATACACAGTATACGATGTATTTCATTGCGTTTTTAAAATGAACATGCATGAGTACAATATGTACATACTACTCATAATTTTATTAAAAAATTAACCCTTAGAATGGTTGTCGATGTATAAACACATAACTTTCTGATGATAGTAATGCTTAGTAGCCTGCTAGCAGAAGACAAACATATCGTTTAGTTTCACATATTGGCACAGGTATTGCTGCGATTGCTTTTTTAGCTTGTACACGTAGCGAATATCCAGTAGCAACGAAGAAAATTTTTTATCACTCGAACGTACATTATTTTTTAAATAAAATGTTAGATGTTTGGCACTCGTAACTGAATTTTAACGCATGCGCAATAGGAAGAAGACGAGACGCCGTAACGCGGCACTTCAGCGTCTAATACCTATAGTTTACTCACTCTCGCGCGGTCAGTCAGTCTGTTGATACGTACTACCTGCTTTTCGTATTTTCCTTTTGATTTGATCTTGCTTTATTTCAGTTCAGCTTACGATTGTATCCCTAATTGTAAAGACTAAAGATAGCATACACTGAAGATAATAAGAATAAACGTATCCGTGTTTTATAATAAAAGCGACAGTGTTGTACATTTTATTGCCCGATCACATACCCACACATCCATACTGCTGACAAAAAAATATTAAACAAAGGCCCAAAATGGAAAAATTTTGTAGTTTCTTGAACAATAGTAATTTTGCTTCTGTTTTTTACTACTCGGAGAATTTGATGAAAGTCTCCACCTAAAATTATTATTTTATTTCCAAAAGGTTTATTACTACTAGATAAATCTTTTAAAGTCCTATCAACGATTTCTAACGCTTTTTTCGGTATCATAGAAGCTTTATCCCAAATAATTACTTCTACATTACGTGATTTTTGTTTATTTGGCTCAAAATGGAAGACCGCACTTTCTATAGTGCTTAAGTCTAAAGGAAGTCTGAAAGTTCTGTGAGTGGTCATTCTCTTAGGAAGCAGAATATAAGCAATACCGGTCCAAGCCATTGTAAGAAAGTTCTCTGTAGATGTAAAAGGAAGAATTTTGTTTTTTTTTCGTTGTAATTTGGGAGTCTAATTCACTGTCACATTTTTGTTTAGACATTTTGTGATTTTTGAAAACGAATTCAACGAAGTAAAAGTAAACGAAGAAAAAAATACAAATGGGCCAAAATTTTAGTTAAAAAAAATTGAAAGAAAAAAACCAATCAACTAACGATACTGTTAAAACAAAATCAATTTGTAATTCTGACAAGATCGTAAATTTTTAATTTTTGACGATATTTGAAATCTTTAAATACGTTGTCGTTTTAAATATATAAAAATTGCATTGGTCACAAAAAATAAAAATTGATTGTTAAAAATGTTTGTTATTAATTATGATCGTATACATTTATTACATATACATCAATTTTAAGTAACAATTAATATAATTCGTGTTTCTTTCCATACTTCGTAAACCTATATTTGCAGTTACGGGGGTTCTTGCGCCCTTTTCTTACAGGTTTTTACAGGTTATCGACGAGGCGGCGTAGAGATTGATATCAGCCACCAGTGAGACCGTGCAGATCGGGGAGGTGACAGCTGGCGGGGTAAGAAAGATTGTGAAAAATTCACAGAAGAAAGCAAGTAAGTAATTAATAATGATACTTATAGTGTCTTTATCAGTCGTTATGTTGACATAATGTGTTTAGTTTTTCGTTGTTTTGAAACCAAAATTGTACAAGAATGGTAATAATAGATGTCATAGATATGATAAATATTACAGTAGATAGGATTTGTGAAGTGTTTAATAAAGCTAGTACTCAGTAATTTGCAAAGGTCAAGAATCGGCACGTGTTTTTCTTCGCGTGAGGCAGGCTTGTATTGGGGTACGAGGATTTTCATTTAGCTGATACAACTATAGCTATCGCTGAGGGGGACGCCTCAAAGCGGGGAGAGGGACTTTCCTTTCGGCCATAACTTGCGTTCGGTCGTATGTATTCCTTTTAACAGGCTTGGTAGCTGATGGCGTGCACAGAGCAGCCATCTTAGAGGGATTTGTTTACTTTTCCAAGTCCCCGTACAGTGCGGCCTCGATCCTCTCCGTGTACTCCGACTAGAGGTAAATGCCGACTCAAACCAAAATGCAGAAATTTAAAATTTCTGATTTTGGTATATAGCGTGTCAGCACATCGTAATAACAGGCATACGATTGTGCTCGATCGCATTGGAATTGTACTTCTATTGTGTGTGACTATAGACATATGTTATGTTTGCATTATGTTTAAGTCATTTGCTGTATCTTGTCCCATGGGTAGTGCGCATGCATTGAGTTCGTGTGTGCGTGCTTGCTCATGTTTCCCGGTGACACAAATGGGGTTAAAATGGTCACTGGAAGGTTATAGATATACAACTTGATCTGAGTTATTATAGGAGATATAAGTGACGATTACGATACAGGAGATCAGTATAACTTAATGGAAAAACGTGGAGGTATAATTTACACTATTCCTAAACACAAGCAGCACATTCCAGTTAAAGGTTCTGTAGATAGATGTCTATCTTAAATTTTGTTTGCACGTGACTTATTGTATTTAAATCTTCTATCTTTAGACATAAACAAAGGGAACCTTTAACAAGATAGCAAATTAAAGATTTGAGAGATAGAAAAATTAATTTGATTGATGCCTCATCTAAAGACAAGAATAAAGATTTCAGAGATAGAAAAATAAATTTGATTGATGTCTCATCTAAAGACAAGAATAAAGATTTGAGAGAAAGAAACATAAATTTGATTGATGCCTCATCTAAAGACAAGAATGAAGATTTGAGAGATACAGAAATAAATTTGATTGATACCTTATCTAAAGACAAGAATAAAGATTTAAGAAATAGAAAAATAAGTTTAATTCATACTTTATCAAGATAGCAAATTAATGATATAAAAATGGAAAGATAGTTTTGATGATACTTTAACAAAAATAGCAAAGATTTGAAAATAGAAAGATATACTTGATTGATACAAGATTATTTTATTAAGAAAGCAAATTAAAGCTTTGAAAAACAGAAAGACAGATTTAATTACTACAAGATTATTCTGACAAGATAGCACATTAAATATTTGAAAAAAAAAGAAAGTTAGATTTGATTTTGATTAATAAACCTGAATAAGTGATAGCAAATAATATGAAAAAAAAAAGATTCAAATAATACATAAACTGTAGATAGCATGTTAAAGGATCTGAACGATAGAAAAGATAATATAAAGAAACAGATAGATAATTTGCATAAGAAAATGGCGGGCAGAAATAATGATCTTAAGATAGAATTGACTATAGGAGCCAGGAGCCTACAAGAAAGATATTTAGGGGATTCCAAAGTTGATTGAAGATAAAGAGCAGACTTTAAATTTAACACTAGATGGAGTATCCTTAGATTATTAAAACAGAGTGTATTTTTTTTACTTATCTGACAGTAATAGTGCAAAAATTAATTATATGAATAGAAGTGATGTACAGATGTAAGCGTATCAAATACACAACAAAATTCACACTGTTAGATTTGATCCCGCAAAGCAAAGTGATACTAAATTTTGCGAATTCCTCGATGGACTAAGGTGGATTTTGAATGGATGTTGATAGATTTTGAACTTGTTAGTAAAACTCAGAGTTTTCTTGAAGATGAGAAAAGAGATGGCTTTTACCATAAGATTGTCAATAGAGTACCAGATGTGAAAATTGCGGATTCTAATAGACTGTTTAAAAGCGAGAATGGCTTGTCCTATAAATATTGAAGTCAAGTATAAAAAAGGTAAAAGTAATATAGAATTGCTTAGATCTAATGCATCGAGTAGTATGTTTGTTGTTGGACCCGAAACTTTGCTCTCTACGCGCACGGAGGAAACCAAAAATTTATGAAAGAAAATTAGTTAAATGCGCGAATAAAAATTCCTTCGTGAACTTAAGAGTGGAGGGAGAAAGGTTGGTTTCGGGTAGTAATAATAATAACAAAATGGTCCTAGATAGAGTGATATGCGCCAATATGCTTGCTGGAAACTTGCTGTCGCTCCGTCAGCTTGTTAATAGAGGCACATACATGTATCTATTTAGACAACCTCAAGATGGATATATTTGACCCACGCTCTAACGAGACGTTAATTTCCGATGCCTACAGAGTCTTCATTGGATAGTGGAACTAGTGCAAGATGGCCAGAGTACAAGCAACAACAAGAAGCGTAAAGAAATTATAGATTGCTTAATGATAGAAAGTGCCTCTGCGGCAATGGCTGAGAAGGTTCAGGAAATCAGTATCAATGATAGTAAGAGCTGACCTATAATCCCAAACAATCGATCTGAAAATGATTGTTTAAATACCGCTCAATAAAATGAGTTTGAGAAAACCATTGAAGATAGAAAAATTATTGATAGTAAAGAACTAATGATTGGTGAGATTTCAGAGGCCTAAAGTCCCTTTACATAAAGGTATAAAATACTTAAAAGAAATAGCAGAGCCATGCTCTGACACGTGAGATTTGAGCATTCATCGAAGGAATACCTTAAGGCATTGCGAAGAAAGTTTTTGGACAATACAGATTTGAATAAGTCTATGTTCGATAACTTCATTGCATTATGCAAGGTGTTTCATATTGCTAAAATTTAAAGATTGCCTTTTAATACTAGAAGAAAGAGGGCATTGAAACAACTCTTCTTAAAAGATACAAATTTATGATAGTATACGCAGACGACTACTTAATATTGACGATGGCATACCCTGTGAAAGTGAAAAGTAAAGCAAGAAATTGTATAGACAAATTTGCGACCAGCGCACGAAATTTACTGGACCTTAATGCCAAGATGTGCTATTACAGAACTGACCAAGGCACAGAGTTTGCAGGAGGTCGAACAGTAGAAATTCTCCTGAGATTGGGAGCTGAGTCTCAATTGGTCTGTCCAGACAATCTTCAATACAATGGCGTTTGTCTTGTCACTACGTTAAGGAATGTGTATCCAGAGGAAAAATAATCATTAAATGCATTTCATTCAAGGAGCAACTGGCAGACATTTTTACAAAACCCCTACCGTTTGAACTGCACGAAAGACTAACGAAAGAAATTATGAATGTTAATCAGTGTAAATTGCATGTTAATTAAACTTGAACTTGAGATAGTAAAATTAATGAAATGATAATAGATTGATAAAGATAGTAGACATGCCGATTAATGTATCTCTCTGTGTATGTTTTAGCTCGTCGCAACCAACCCCAGTGAGTGATCAAGCAGCCCACGTCTTCCACATCTTCAGCTGATTACTCATTCATTTAAATATGATTACTCAGTGTTAATAATCCAATATGTCTTTCTTTTTTTTTTTATTTTATATTATTTTGTTAAATTCAGATACGAATGGGAGGGAGAGTTAGATGTGTATTTGGTGCTCGTAACTGAATTCTAACGCATGCGCAATAGGAAGAAGACGAGACGCCGTGACGCTGCACTTCAGCGTCTAATACCTATAGTTTACTCACTCTCGCGCGGTCAGTCAGTCTGTCGATACGCACTCCCTGCTTTTCGTATTTTCCTTTTGGTTTGATCTTGCTTTATTTCAATTCAGCTTACGATTGTATCGTTGATTGTAAAGACTAAAGATAGCATACACTGAAGATAATAAGAATAAACGTGTCCATGTTTTATAATAAAAGCGACAGTGTTGTACATTTTATTGCCCGATCACATACCCACACATCCATACTGCTGACAAAAAAATATTAAACAAAGGCCCAAAATAGAAAAATTTTGTAGTTTCTTGAACAATAGTAATTTTGCTTCTGATTTTTACTACTCGGAGAATTTAACAAAAGTCTCCACCTAAAATTATTATTTTATTTCTAAAAGGTTTATTACTACTAGATAAATCTTTTAAAGTCCTGTCAACGATTTCTAACCCTTTTTTCGGTATCATAGAAGCTTCATCACAAATAATTACTTCTACATTACGTGATTTTTGTTTATTTGGCTCAAAATGGAAGACCGCACTTTCTATAGTGCTTAACCCAGACGGCATCTACAAATCATAAAGAATTGTTTATGAATTCACCAAGGAACTTGTTTTTGTATTTGCAAAGTGTTCCTTAAGTGTTCTTAGAGTATTTCTATAATATTCAACTTATGTCCCCCCTTTTTAATTCTTTACAAGTTCACCAAGAGTTTTTTTTTTCAAATCCTAATCCATAAAGAGTTCTTAAAGTATTCATTTTGATCCTACGGTACTAAAAAATTAAACTTAAATAAAAAATTATTTCGTTAACAAGTCGGTTTTCTTCTGTACACACTTACTCACTCCGGCTTCGTATATACATTAATATCTGAAAAAAAGTCTGCAGACAAGCGGAATCGAACCCAGGTAGCTAGAGCCCACGTGTGACACAAACACGCTTCACCACTCGGCTATCGAGGATTCGGAAATTCCCTAACATTAAACGCCTACATTAACTATTTACAAAAACTATGATTCTTTGTTATTTTAATTCCCTCTTATGATTAAAAAATTGTGTGAAAAATCTCTCTGCTTTCCTCGCTTATGGACAACGCTATCTTATAACTTTTTATTACACGCGCACTTATCTCTACATATTATAGCAACGTCGTACGATCTGGAATATATATTATTATAAGTACATGATCTTAAAATGCAAATTATGAAATAAAGTATTCGGACGTGTAATAAAAATTATTTTTAACACAAA
Organism: Copidosoma floridanum; assembly: GCF_000648655.2. The sequence continues at coordinate 2,065,609 of NW_019379502.1, read as the reverse complement.
CAAATACCAAATTAAGATTGCAAAATAAATCGTATAATCATTTCGAGCTTCCATATTTAGGACAAGCTTCGGAGCTTCACCATAAACATAAATAACTTTTGACCATGAGACTCCCAGTGCTTTCGTAGCACAGGTGGCTCACACGCGTGTCTATCGTTTCGTTTTTGCATTCTCGGGTTTGAATCTCAGTATGGAAGATGACTTTTTTGTTTGTTTCAGTGGTCTTGCTGGTTATTCTGTATTTTTTACTCGACAAACTCTATTATTATTAATACTTATGCAGAAATTTAAATTTAAATTAAATATTAAATACCTTAAATAATTTTATTTTCATTGTCCAATAAGCTCCAGATTGTATTTTTGTATCTTATACATATTTCTTCATTTAACTCTTATTCGATTCACATAAATAAGTTTTTTGCTATTTCGAGAAAAAAATAATAAATAGGATGTCGTATGAAAATTTTTCTTATAACTTAATAATAATTCTTCAGATTTATTTTGAATTTTAGCTATAGCCTATTTCGTGTCGTTTTAGTTGTTAAAAAATAAAGCAGTATTAAAAAACAAAAAAAAATTCATACACAAACGAAAAAAGTCTCAAAATGATATCTAATTTAAGTTCAGTTTATTTTTTGTAGCAACAGGCGAAAATCAATTAAGTAGGGCACCATAATAAACTTTTACTGCCTTATTAAATATTTAATTTTTACTTACGTGTCTACCTAATTAATAGTAATTGAAGACTTTAAGTTAAAAAAGTTAATAAATAATTAATGAGTCCTTCAACGTGATTTTAAAAAAATCAGATCACATGGACGAAGAGTCGAGTCCAAGAATGCAAAAACGAAACGACGAACTTGCTCGCGAGCCATCTGCGTTAAGGGGAAGCTGTGTAAGCTACAGTCAAAAGTCACTTATATTTATGCAAAGCTCCAAAGCTTGTCCTAAACATCGCTGGGGCTCGCTGGAATTATCATATTTATTTTGCAACCTCAACTTGGTATGTGTTCGTATTGATAATAATTTCGATTACACGTGCAAAAACTTTAAATAATAATTTTCATCGTCACAAGAAAACTCTGTGAAATTACATCACCGTAAATGCAACCTTTCTCCAGTACACACCTTAAATTTTCTTCCACCCTAACAAGAATTAAATGAAATTATGTGAAATTACGTACTTTACGATCACAGGTGAGTAGAAAGATTTATCAATTTTACTCATCATAAGCTGTAGGCCAAGCTCCGGAGGTTGACGATGAACATATGTGACTTCCAAACTATCATGACACAATGTCTCGGTAGCTCAGACGGTTAAGGCTTATACCTATGGGGAGATTATTTTGCAATGCTGGGTTCGATCCTCACTGTCACCATCATTTTTTTTTTTTTTTTTTTTTTAATGTAACGGATTATTCTGTTTCAATTTCTTAGTATATCTTTTATTTAGATTTATGTACGTTGTCAACTCTTTATGTCGGATACATCAAAATAAATAATTTTTCAATGCTGTGTTACGTGAGATTGAGAAGCTGGTAAGGAGGTGCGTCAGAAAAAGAAATCAACTCGTTGGTCAATTATTTATTAGCTTCTTGAAGGCAAAGGCGTGTGTGTGTCTCGCGCGGTGTTCCCTACTTATCGCCCGGCTTCTTGCCTAAAAGATGCTCGAGTAGCTTCACAGCAAGTAGGTTGACTTTTAGAATTTTTAAATTTGGTGTAGTGATTTGAACAGTAGATAAGTAGGGAACACCGCGCGAGACAATAAAATATGTGTGTGTGTGTGTGTGTATGTGTGTGTGTGTGTGTGTGACAAAATTGAAGCTTTAACGTAGGCTCTTATAACAATTTTTAAAAAGGTTATATTTTTTGACCCATTTATAACAGTTTTAATTTTTTGGGCTTTAATTGTTGGTATTTTAATACAGAACGAACGTTATATAGAAGAGCATTGTTTACTACGGGGTTGTTTGCTAAATAACAAAATACTGATTATTTTTGAGGTTACCTAAACATAAACAACTGCTCTCTCCCTCTCTCCTGTTTATGTATTATATATACATCACACCACCTGTATGCACGATATTTGTAATACAAACATTTTGTTGTTTACTAATCTTCTCCCCTTTCCCCTGAAACGCATATTCTGCAACGAAGGTTATGAACATTGTTAAGCAGTCTATAGGGCTTGATATACTGCATGACAGCGTATAAATAGGTTAAATGGTCTTTAATATACAGCTGTCCTTTTCCTTCTTACGTAGCTGCACTTAAGTTTTTGTTTTTTGGTATAGCTAATACTCAAAATCCATACCATCAGTAGGCCTTTGAAAACTTGCCATTTGGTTTAATTATAATATTAGGTACAACATACTAGTTCTTATATAAATCTACAAAAAAAAAAAAAAAAAC
>NW_019379502.1:2043461-2062273 GCF_000648655.2 Copidosoma floridanum | reverse complement strand
AATTTTAATAATCTAAAATGACGTTAATGTAGATGCAATTCAAACAGAAATATTTGTGTATATTTTGAGTAAATAATTATTTTCCACGGTATTCGGTACAACGCGCTCATTAACTGATTGTGTACGTATTTCCGCGGTGAGCGTACGTAAACATAACCTTATACTTATCCGCGGTAATACGTACACGGTAATAGGTACACAACCACGGTTATACCAGCATACCGTTTTTATTCGTTTTAAAAATATTCTACTGAAGTTTTAGCTTCATAAAATTTTTTTTAATATTCCGTAAGAGATTATGTAAGATTTAAAAAAAAAAGTATTCCAAAAAATTTTAGTATACCATTTTTTATGGTGCATTTAAGTTGGAATTTTCAGTACGTACCACGGAGATAGGTACACTTACCCCTATTACCTTAAATAGTTCACTACAAATTTTAAATCAATGTAGTACCTGTGAAAAGTATGGTACTTGTCCCACTGTTCGAGGAGTTGGCATGACATGAGCCGCTTGTACATTTGATGGTCTGATACACTCTGGCACACAGCTTGTTAACTATTATTAGATTAATATTTTACAACAGAAATAAAATAATCTCATTTTCAGCTTTTGAAAAAAAGGTACTATATCCAAGTACGTTATACATTAAAAATTTTGAGTTTCTAATTATGTCATGTTTAATTACGTTAAAAATAATGAACCAAGTAAAGGTAAACATGAAAATCCTACCTGGGCATACTGTGTAAGTTGATTCATACTGAGAGTAGTACTTTGAGGGTCAGGGTGAGTCCTCTGTAATATTAGTGTACATGTAGTAGAAAAGATAAAATTCAATTTACATTATGGATAAACTTAAAAAATCTGCTGTTGTGATAAAACTCAAAATTAAATTTCCCTTTTGATTAAATTATCCGCAGTACTCAAAATGAAGGGAAAAACAAAAAAAAAAAAAATATAGGACTATGTCACGGTATAAAGAACTTGAAAAAAACTTTACAATAAATATAGTAATTTTGAGAAAAAAGTTAAGTGCCTCATACAATTTTTATTTATTTGATAAGAGTAAAGATAATTCAAACGTGAAAGTCACTAAATTACTTTTCCACGCAGTGTTTAAAAATAAGATTTTGTTATAAATAAATAATTAAAATAAATAGTTATTTACGTAACAATTGCGGAAAAGACGATTTCCCGCACGAGTCGTGATTGACTTGCACGAGTGGCTGGAGTTGACGGGAACGAGTGCGTAGCACGAGTGCGATCGCACGGCATGAGTTACTGTCACCGGACACGAGTGCGAGTCTATCACATGAGTGCGGGAAATCGTTCCACACGAGTTGCGTACAAGTTTTTTCGCAATAAGTGTGAGGAAAATAGGTGTTTTCCGCACACTATTGCGAAAAAAAAAATACGGTACACTCTTGGTAATCACATACTTGAACAATCTGTGAAGAGAGAGCACCAGCTTCAGTAATATTTTGCTTATAGGTAATCCGGAAACTGCTCTACCAAACATGTTAGACTCCATAATTTTTTACTTCAAATATTTAAAAAACAAAAAACATAAGAATGTAAGAATGCTCATCTAACATAAAGTTTACGTTCAAGGACTGCAATAAAATTAGGTGTCATACATAGACGAAGCTACAGTTAGTGGTAAATGATGGTATTATTACGGTTTTTTTTGAGTGGTTATAGCTTAAAACGTTTATCTAACAAATACAGATCGTCAAATCATCGTAACTTTTTTTTTTATTAATGTTGGACTAAAGAGCTACTTAATTTTGCTTTGATAAATGTATAAACTCATGAATATTGATTTAAAAAGAGGTTTGAAAGCTCAGTTGCCTATGCTAGTATTATTGCGGGCCTGTATGTATTATTCTGCACGTATTATGGTGGTCCATTTCAATGATAAATCAACAAACATCAATATTAACAAAATAATATCAAAATGAAAAAGGTTATGTGTGCACCAGTTATTGCAATTGTGATACTTTTTTATGCAAATGTAAATTTTTTAACGTTAGTTTAGAACAGAAGTTCAATGACTTAGATACTTGATAATTTAGGTTGACGATTTTTTCTTATCATGACAGCAATTTCATTATAAAAAAAAATTGTTTATAAGTTTAGTGCGACAGTAAAAATAAGTTGATCATGTTGTCTATGAAGAAAAGATGGCAATATGCCTCAAAGAACCTCTTGATTATTGTTTTGAGGCTTGGTAAGATCGATCTTTTTCGAAAAAATATCAGTTTGTCGAGATTGCAGTAGCTTTATTATAAACAAAACATTGTTTATAAGTGTTATACCTTCATAAAAATTATTGGATCAAGTCGTGTATAAAAAAAAAAAAAAAAAAAAAAGCCTTAAAGGAGATCTCAATAATTATTTTTAAGCTTCATATGAACGATCCTCTTCAAGAAAATCTTTATCTATTGTCATTGCAGCAATTTTAATTTAAACAAAGCATTTTTTATAAGTTTTGTGCCCCAATACAAATAGTAAGATTATATTGTGTACTAGCAGCCCTCCGTCTCGGCTTCGCCCGAGACTTACTGAATAAAACACCGTAGTGTGTTGACATGTAATGTGAAACATTTTCAATTAGAAATTTTACACATATTCCTGATACATCTAAGAACAAAAATTTTTTTATTAAAAACACATGTTTTCGGAATCCATTTAGTTTATTTGGTTAAATAATGAGGTGTAAAAATTCAAAAAAATTATTATGCTGAAAAGTACCATGTGTTCTTTATGCCATAAAATAATCGGTGGCCATAAGAAGCCGTTGATTTACAGTTTCTCCCGTGTAATTCACGAAAACGGCTATTTTTTAAAGCTGTTAAGATTTTAAACCCCCAAAAAATTTATATTAAAAAAAAATTTTTTTTCTCATATCTCACAACTTTATTACCAGAGCAACAAAGTCCTGGACCTTGAACCCTACATTTTTATTGCCACAAAAACACAAATACATTTTCTACTTATTTAAAAATCTGAAGTAGGATCTTTAAAGATTTCAGAGATTGCTGTGAGGGTACAATGAAAAGCTGATCTCTCACGTAATGGACTCTTTAGTTGTCGATTTTGACGCTGCTGTTTCAATCTCGATAAATTTTCTGCGTCAGTTTCTTGACGCCTAAGTAAAATTGTATTTATTAGATACACTTGAAGTTTTTCTTCCAATTCACCCTCTTGCGACTTTTGGCATGCTTAAAATTTTTGTGACCCCTAAAGGCTGTTTTCTGTCAACTTTGTTAAGTTCTAATATATTTGTTGGCAAGGTAGTTCGACGTCCAATGGCCCTAAAAAAGACCGGTGAGCTTCTTAAGTTAACTCTTTCTTGACTGCAGTTAACAGCAATTGTGACTGCCTGGATACCTCAGGGTGATCTTCTCTGGCTTGCTGTTGAAGACCCAGACTGATTGGGAGAAAAATTACAAAGTCCGAAGCTTTGGGGCTAGTTGTAGTGCTCTTTCCCAACGTCTCCCGGTATAACGTCGAAGACGTTGGTGTCTAAAGCACCTTTTTTATTTGCAGATTCAGTTGTTTTGGTGATCTTAGATGGGGAGATTGGTTAGTGATACTTGTCCAGTGGAGGCTGTCCCGTTGGCTCAAGTTTTTTTTCCTTCATAGCTGTTATAGGTTTGCCCAACGCAGACCTTGGAGAGGATCAGTGATTCCTGGTTGAATGCTTAGAGTCGAGAGGGTAGTATAGGGTCGTCGGTCACCGGGTTTTCCAGCCTTGCGAAGAACAACTCCGCAGGTGACGTCTGCTAGTGAATGGCTGACTTGGTTTAATAGTGCCCGTCTTTAGTTAATATAGTCTTTTAGTCGACGAACCGCTTCCAGAAATGGCAATAAAAATGTAGTTGTTGGCAAGGTAGTTTACACTTAGGTGGATCCTAAAAAGAACCGATGAAATTGATGGTTAAGTAGGGAACGCAAATACTTATAATGGCTCTAAAAAGCGCCAGTGGTGAAACTTCCAGGCTATTCTTTCTTATTATTCCTGATGATGAAGAGCTGGCTACGGGTTGCTTGATTCTTACCCTGGGAGTCTCGATGTACGGAGACTGTGATAGAGGAAGGTAACGCTGCTGTTCAAGGATGTCTCGTCTTTGGGTCGTTCCCCGAATAACCAACTGCTCATCTTTAAACGGGAACATGTGGGTAAGCGCGTTGGGGACGCGACGACCAAGAAGGTAGCCGTTGTGGCTTCCCGTGCCCCTCAGAGCTGTTTTCCCTGGCTTACAATTGTAGCCAAAAATTCTCTGACTGTACCAGGCGGGATGGTAAGACCCGTAGGACTGCCACACAACTCTGAAGAGTTGGTGCAGATTGTGCTCTGGCTACATATGTCTCCTGGTATTGTGGCAGAGATGACATCGGTTGGAATTAATTTTTTTTTATCGCACTCGTCGAGATTCAGGGTAAAGGGACACCTAGGTCCCTTCCCCTTTAGAGAAGAGTGTCATCCGTAACCGGGATACCCAGCTGCAGGAATATCACCAACAGTCTTTGTAGAGATTGTTCAGCTGCCGGAGCTCGACTCTACCACTATCGATACGCTCCGGCCTATTATAACCACACTTATTTAATTATGTTGCAGGTAGCTTCGATTTTATGTCGACGCCACCTAGTGGATTTTACTGAACTAAAGAGAAAAGCTGGCATATTTTTGCAAAGCTTTGAGCTCATTTATTGCTATTGTTAATAAATTTTTTAAGATAAAAACTATACTAAAACCATCTAGGAAGTATCATGAATCAGTGTGCAAAATTTCAACAAAATCGGTTCAGTAGTTTTCGCGGTTAGCGATTACAACGGTTTTAGTGCTTCTGCTTTATATATTTGTAAGATAAAAAAAGAAGAAAATAGGCGTTTTAGGATCTTTTGATGATAATTTTGAAGCTTTTGGTAAGATCGATTTTTTCGAAAAAATCTCAGTTTGTTGAGATTGCAGCAGCCTTATTATAAACAAAGTATTGTTTATAAGTGTTATGCCTCAATAAAAATTATTAAATTACGTTCTGGATAAAACAAGAAAGAAGATAAGCCGCGTAGGAACTCTTAATTATTATTTTTAAACTTTGTACGAACGATTCTCTTCAAGAAAATCTTTACCACTCGTCATTGCAGCAGCTTTAATATAAACAAAGAATTGTTATAACTGTTGTGCCTGATATACAAAACAATAAGAAAGTGTTAGGCGTTAAAATAAGAAAAAACTAAGCCACGTAAGACCTGCTAATTATTATTTTGAGGCTTGGTAAGACAGATTTTTTTCGAGAAAATCTCAGTTTTTCAAAATTGCAGCAGATTTATTGGAAAAAAAGCGTGGTTACCATGTTTTGAGCCAAAATAAATATTATTGGATTACGTTTTGTGTACCTTGATGCACTTTGTATCTGTCGGAACGATTTGTCAACACACGGTCAATGATGTCCTGTAACCTGTAGTACAATAAAGACTTACTGTCACTAAACAGGTAATATTTTTCATCGTTCCGACCAATATAAAGTGCCTCGAGTGTACAAAAGAAAGAAAATATCGATGTGGAACCTCTGGATTATTGTTTTGAGGCTTCGTATGAACGATCCTGAAAATCTTTATCTCTTGACACTGTAGCAACTTTAATAATATAAACAAAGCATTATTTATAGCTGTTGTACCTAATACAAAATAGTTAGATAGTATTTATCATTAGAAAAGAAAGAAACTAAGCTGTTCAAGACCTCTAAATTATTATTTCGCGGCTTCTTGTAAACGAGATTTTTCTTTGCAGCAGCCTTATTATAAACAAAGAATTGTTTATAATTGTAGTCCCTAAAATAAAATAATTTTGTAGTGTTTTTCATTGAATAAGAAAGAATTTAAGCCCTATTGGACTTTTTATTAATTATTTTGAGGCTTAATATAAATCAAGAAAATGTACGTACATTCTACTCTGTGATAGTGTACTTTTAATTTGTGTTAGCCGCTCTTTTATTACGTATTCGTGTCATAACTTGCATAATCTAATTTAACTCTTTGTGTTATGATTAAAGATACTATTAAAAAAAATGATGCATACTAAAGTCTCTTAAATCTAATCTTGAAAATAGTTTTTTTTGTGGACCATTCCATACAGCTCAGCGGCTAGCTACAGCTTGATATACGTAGCCTACCAAATCCCAATTTTATAAAGATGATATACATTTATTAAAATTACTTTAGTGCCGAAAAAATGATGAATGATTTAAAGTTCTTTTATGGATTATCTACGGAACAAAATTTATACACTCATAAACAGGTTAAAAACATCAGGTAGAGAAAGAATTCTTAGCTCTTAAATGTGCCAAAATTATTACAGAAATTTTCAACACCTGCGCTCTTTTCGTTCACCACAGAAGTATTACTTGTATATAATGTAAATTAGAAAGATTTTTTTTAATATACATATTTAAAAGATATATCTTTCACAATGTAAGAAATGTAAAAAAATAATTAAGAATCAATGTATAAATATACAAATGTATATAATTCTATATATAATCTAAATATGTAAAATATATAAATTTAGGTTACTGTATTAGTATTTTAATAAAGTGAGTTTTTTTGTGCCCTTGGCTTTTTTCTCATGTAAATCTTGTTGTTACTTTTCTTCTTCAACCATATTTTGACCAACGAATCTCTTAAACAGGCTAGTATCGACGTAGTTTTTAAAAAAATAAAAAAAACTTAAATAAAAAAGAAAAATTGTTGATTAAATATCATCATATGTACATATTTTCAAAATAATCAGGGTCAAATCTTACTATCAAATCAATAGCTTGTTTCGTCCTACATCATCACTCTCAGGCCTTCTCAATTACGTATTCATTGGTACTGGGTTTATTATGTTTTATTTTATTCATTATTATCTTCTTTATTAATATTCTTGTAAACTAGCAAGTTCATTCTATGAAGGTTGCACTATTTAATATTGAATATTTGATATTATTAACAGTCGCTTCATCTCAATACTACATGTAACTTTCAATTACTAAGCATGTACACACGCTGTAAATTTATTTAAGTTACTTTGTTACATACAATTCTTTGTAAGTTACAACTGAGTCATTTTTATAACTATAACTTTTGTACTACCCTGTTGTAAATTTATTAATGTGCTGCGCTCGGAAACACGCGGTTGTTTGATTGTAATTGGACCCACGGACCGTAAATTTTATAAATAAATAAATAAATCATATAGCTTTCGTACTAAGAGTGCTCCCTATCACTATCATGACTTTGCCGCTTTATTTGCGAAAAACCTTTGCCGCACACCTTTTCCGCACACTCTGTGGGAAAATCGATTTTCCACACTAATATCAGTGCGGAAAACACCTATTTCCCGCACACTACTGTGAAATAGTAGTTTTCCTATGAGTTTGAAAAGTCTTTGTTTGCGAACCGAGAGCGGAAAAAGTAATTTAATAACAACGCAACGTACATCTGTTGGATTGCAGGATAAAAAAAGTGCCTGGAACCGAATCGAAGACCAAAACATGATTCCTGGGGGTTCGGGAGCATTAGCTACCTTGGCTACCGGAGCAAAGTACCTACCTATGTTTAGAATTTGTATATGTTCATAGAGAACCTCAAAAACTTAGGCTATAGTTAACGGCTCTATTACGACGTGTAAACATAAAAATCTGAAAAAGAAAAAGTCATACATATTTATCATATCAGGTTGAAGCGTATCAGTGTACTAGAATACGATACCAGCATAAAAATTGACTCGGTGCCTCGCTCATCACTCACATTCGCTCCACACAGCTGCGTGGTATTTACATATACACAGTAACAGTCACAAGCAAAAAAGCACTTTTCTCCTCCTTACAGGCTGACTGTAAGGAGGAGAAAAGTGCTTTTTTGCTTGTGACTGTTACTATCAGCATGACTACATGCACATTTTCACGCCACTCGGCAAGCGTACACTCAGCATACATCTCCAAAATATGTGCCTTCATGCCCACTCCCACACGAATCCGTACGCACACACTTGGCGATACCCCCTCTACGCTTCTCCAATGAAAAAAAAAATATGTGCGCCTGGTTCGACCGCTTGGCTGCGACAGGTCGCTCAAAACAGTGGCAGATAACGAACTCGCGCCATAGCATTGTAGCCAGCAATCTCTTTACTAAACTCTGCTGATAATAGGCACTTAGGTTATTATAAATAATTTATTTTTTTGGTTTACAAAGTGGCCGGTAAGCGCCCTGGGTCACTTGACAATAGAAACTTGTGTTATTAATTAATTATTTCATTAGTTAATGGAGTGGCCAGTAAGAACTCTGGGTTATCTGGAAATCGGCGCTTGAATTTTTAGTTAATTTCTTATCAATTAATAAAGTTTCCAGTTAGTACCCCGCAACACTTGGGAATAGGCTCTTGGGTTATTAAATAACTTTCTATTCATTAATAAAATAGCCAGTAAGCGCCTCAGATCAATGGGGATAAGTGCTTCTGTTATTAGTTAATCATTTTCTCGAATATTAAAGTGGCCAGTAAGCGCTCCGGGTTACTTGGTGATAGGTGATTGTATTAATAGTTAATTTTCTGTTAATTATAAAAAGGCCAGTAAGCGCCCCAGGTCATTTGGTGATTGGTGCTGGTGTTATTTATTAATAATTATTCATTTAACAGAGTGGCCAGTTACCGCTCAAGGTCATTTGGTGATTGGTGCTCATATCATTAGTTGATTATTCAATTAGTTAATAATGTGGCCAGTAAGCACCCCAGATCGCTTAGTGATAGTCGCTTATATTACAAGGTAGTTTTCAATTATATACTAAAACATACAGTAAGCACCCAGGGTCACTTGTTTATAGGCAATTGAATTATAAATTGATTTTTGATTAATTAATAAAGTGGCCAGAAAGTCCCCTGGCCAATAGGGATTAGTGATTTTGTTCTTAGTTAATAATTTTGTCGAATAATAAAGTGTACAGAAAGCACCTTAGATAACGTGGCAACAGGTGATTGTATTGATAGTTACTTTTCTATTATTTAATAAAGAAGCTAGTTAGAGCCCTACGTGATCTAGTGATTTCAACTTGGATTAGTAACTAGTTTTTTTTTAGTTAATAAAGTGGCCAATAAGCACTTTAGGTCACTTGGTAATTGGCGGTTGTAGTGGTAGTTGATTTTTTATTAATTATTAGAGTAGTCAATAAGCGCATTAAAGCACTTGGCGATACGAGCTCGGGTTATTCATTTATTTTCTGCTGATTAATAAAAAGGCTAGTAGGTGCCCCGGGTCATTTGTTGATAGGAGCTTGCACTATTAGTTAATTTTTTTTAATTAATAAAGTGGCAATCAATATTGATTAACTAATAGAGTGGACAGTACAAACCCCGGGCCACTTGGTAATAGGCACTTGAGTTATAAATAAATTATTTCGTTAGCTTATAAAGTGGCCAGTAAGTGCCCAGGGTCACTTGTTGATAGGCCCTTAGGTTACGAAATAATTTTTTATTAACTAATAAAATGGCCAGTAAGCGCCCCGGGTAAATGGGGATTAGTGCTTGTGTTATTAGCTAATCATTTTGTCAAATATTAAAGTGGTCAGAAAGCGCCTTGGGTCACTTAGTGGTAGGTGATTGTAATAATAGTTAAATTTCTAATAATTAACAAAAGGGCCAGTAAGACACCAGGTTATCTGGTGATTGGTGCTTTAATTATTAGTTAATTATTTTATTAGTTAATAAAGTGACCAGTAAGCGACCCGATCAGTGGGTGATAGGAGCTTGTGTTTATTGATTAAAGAAGTATCCCATTTTTTGATCAGACTTGCTGTAGAAAACTATAGTGCTGGCATAGTTTTCAATGCGTTGTATAAATGTATAAATAAGTATGCAATCGGTCGGTCGGTCGGTCAGTCCAATTCCACTAGAATGTACGTCTGTATATATAGTAAGTGTAGGTCTGGTATACCCTGCTATAAAAGACGGATTCAAGTCGATTCAAAATTGATCGGCTTGAATTGACTTATATATGTCCAATCGGCTTACATTATTTGGTCGATTGAAATGAATCGACTTCAATGGGACGTTTGGATATTTTCATTTTCAATCGACTTTAATAGTCAAAAGTGTCATTAAAGTCAATTGACTTGAATCGGCATTTTGGAGCAATTTTCCTACTTTAATTTTATTGACACGAATGAAAAATTTTCAATGCACTATTTATTTTAATCGGCTTTATTAGCAATTTTCACTAATTAAAATCTGTTACCCGATTTTTTCAAATGAAATTTTTAATAACTTTGTAAATTTTATCATTAAATTTTTCATTGTATTTGTATTTCGATTTTGTTGAATAACGTTCGTTAACTTTAATATAGTCTACTAGCGAGCTTTAATTTAGTTCGTCAGAAAATAAAGAAAAACGGAAAAAAATAAAATCAATAACAAAGATTACTAACTTAAAATTATTCAACGTCACATATAAAGTCGATTAAAATAGACTGAAAAATCTGATATTAAAGCCAATTGACTTGTGAAAAAAACCATATCGAAAAACTACATAGTAAAACCATGTAAAAAAACCACATAAAAACACGTGGTTTTACCACTCCGTTTTCATGCGGTTTCTTGTCTCAAATCACCATGTGGTTTTTAAGTAAAACCATATGGTTTTTACAAGCTTTTCTTCATTATTTATTTATAAAAGGAATTATTTCAACTTAAATTTTACTATTACAAATCTTAATAACGCATTAACAATGAATATAAAAATAAAACAAAAGAAAAAAAAGACTCTCAGGTGAATTGCACTTTGGCTTACAGATTCTTAGCCAAGTATCTTATCCATTGGGCTAGAGTAGGCTCATTTCTAGTTACCAATTTTGTGTCCTTATAAGATACAGAAGACACAGTATTCTATTGTTTGTATTTAAACATAACTAGTTCTTTACATATAAACTACAGTAAAATCGTGTGAATTTGTGTATGCAACAAATTTGACATTGTTACTAATAATACGTGTAAAGATATTTGTTTCCGAGATAAAATAGCTATGCCAATTAAACCTTTCATTTAATTTGTTGATTATACATACCAAAATAATACACTTTTCAGCCATACATTATCCAATAATTATTTCGATATTTAATGAATAACTAATAACTAATAACTGAACAAAATAATAATTGTATTTTACTATTTAGTTGTAAATAAAAAAATTTCACTTGAATAATTATATTCTAAAAATACATATTGCAAATAAAAATCCTTGAAATTAATTTATTATTAATAGAAGTATGTACAAATACCAATAACATAACACCATACCTTCGGTAGCTTGTAAAGACGAAAAATTCTAAGCCAGCATCAAGTCCCCTCTGGTCATTTGGATGAGATACTTAAGTACACAAATTGTTCTTATGTGTTATTTAGAGTAAAATCATATGAATTATTTATATCTATGAATTTCGAGGATTTTGATTAACAATACATGACATTATGATATTTATCTTCTGGTAATTTACAAAAATTATAATGCTTAATCACTTATTATTATTATTCCTTGTAATGTAATTTTTATTCTTAAATATGTAGCAAAAAATACCAGTTATAATTTTGATTAGTTATTTATTAAATGTTATTATAATAATTGGATAAAGTGTGACTAAAAAGTGTATCATTTTGGTACGTATAATCAGCAAATTAAATTAAAGGTTTAATTGCCGTAGCCATATATTTTATCTGGCAAACAAATATCTTAAAACTTATAATAACACTGTTTAATTTATTGCATACACAAATTCACACGATTTTACTGTAGTTTATATGTAAAGAACTAGTTATGTACAAATACAAATAATAGAATACTGTGCCTTCTGTACCGTATAAGGACACAAAATTGGAAACTAGAATCCAATCTACTCTAGCCCAACGGATAAAATACTTGACTAAGAATCTGTTAGCCAAAATTTAAATCACCTTAGAGGTTTTTTCTTTCTTTTGTTTTATTTTTATATTCATTGTTGATGCGTAATTAAGATTTTTAAATAGTTAAATTTAAGTAGAAATAATTTCTTTTATAAAAAGAAAAGCTTGTTAAAGCCATATGGCTTTACTTAAAAACCACATGGTGATTTGAGACAGAAACCATATGAAAACGGAGTGGTAAAGCCACATGTTTTTATGTGGTTTTTTTTACATGGTTTTACGATGTGGTTTTTCGATATGGTTGTTTTCAAAAGAGTTGCTCCCGTTCAAAATACCGATTCAAGTCGATTGACTTCAATGGCATTGGAGTCGATTGACTTGGCTAGATCCAAAATGCTGATTCAAGTCGATTGATTTTAATGCCACTTCTGCCTATTGAAGCTGATTGACTTGGCCAGATCCAAAATACCGATTCAAGTCGATTAACTTTAATGCCACTTTTGACTATTCAAGTCGATTCATTTACGAAGCACATAGTGGTACATATTGGAAGAAATGTTTTATTTTTTAATATATAAATAAAAATTAAATTACAGTTCTGATTGATGAAAATCAACTCAAATTCTATAAATATCAATTGCAGTTTAACTACGGTATATATACGATAAAATTACATTATTTACAAAGTTTCTTTTAGCTCAGTCGACTCAGTGTTATCCTCCCAACCCAATAGATCCGGGTTCAAATCCCCGCCACTGTAACATTTAAACTTATATAGTTAATTCATATTAACAATTTCAGGATTTGTAACAATTAATATGTGTCTAAAACAGTGGTACAATCATTCAGAGGTAAAAAAAAAATTTTTAAAAAATTTTTTTCTTAGCATTCAGTCTAATCGGGTTGAGTCGACTCGAATTAACACATTCTAATCGACTTGAATCGGCGTTCATATAATTAATCGATTCTAATGGGATTTTGCGGTATTAAGGAGGTTCGGTAGTGATAATTTTTTATGATGCAAATTTTTGAAATTTCGATACGTTGTTTGGGATAATAGTATCAAATTACAGCTAAATTTTTGAAGGGTTTAACCACACCGTTTTCAAGATATATTGACCTGAAAAAACAATATTTTAACATGTAGGCTTATGGAGAAATCACTTAAATTTCACATAAAAAAAAAACGGCTAAATAAACTTGCTTTTTTTTTTTTTTAAATGAAAGAATATTCTCAAAATAATATTTTGTCAAAGTTTGAGAGAGCCCTACCACAAATTTCTATTAAAAAACAGCAAAAAATGTGCTCGCAGCAGACGACTTGGCAACGCTGCTTTTGGCGCGCGCTTTGAAATGTAATGAATAGTAAAAACTCCTTTTGTAATTGAAAATTTAATTATAAAAAATTCAACCAAATAAATAAGTATACACTGTCATCATAAGACGACGACAACAGCAGTAGACGACAACAACAGTAGACGACGTCCCAGCAGCCGAAAAAATTCACAACGTTGCCAGACGCTCTCCCTCCCCTTGCCTCTCTGAGATTTCCCCCCGCTAACACTACCGAACCTCCTTAAGATTCAGCATTGGAACTGATTGAAATTTAGTGAATCGAATTAAATCGACCTCTTATAGCAGGGTACTTTCTTGAGGAATTGGACCGACCGATTAACTGACCGGCTACAAAAAGAAGCTTACCCTATGAGTTGTGATCCTTATGTATATTCTTCTTTTTATAAGATAAAATAATCCTAATCTTGACGTTATTTATTCAGACATTAACAGATGAAGCCACGTAAAAATTTCTTGTACCCATTAGATGTCATGTTAAACTGAACGCTGAGTCTATTCGCACTTCATATTTATGTCCACGTATACGGATGCGCCTCGCTTGCTTCGCTGATCGCTCAAAAAAAAAAGTTATAGAGTCACCTACTGCGCATGCGTATCTATCTGTATCCAGTTCAAAGACAAACAGTCATTTTGTGCACTGTATAGAGCATGTTTGTTAAAAAATAATATGCAAGCCCTGAAGAGATCAAATTGAATCAACGGTTTCATGTCGATGAAACCATTGACCAACTGAGCTATTCAGGACTTGCATCTTCCAAAATCAGAGTAAGGTACTACAACTACTTTGTCAGTAATAAAAGTATACGAGTCGTTCATTTGCGTATTTATATACCAATGCAGGTAATATTTTTCCGGTGCATGCTCCTTCCATCTACCCTAGGAAGCAGTTGAGAGAAGAAGAGAGTAGCGTCTGATGTGTACGTAGAAACAAATCAGCTGACGCTCACACATCGAACCAACCCATGCGTAAGATGTATATGTATGAATATACATTTATACGCTTCAGTATTAGCTACAAAGTCGTACTGTTGCACCCACCACCACAAAGTAGGTATGCTTTTCGGTAAAGTATTTAACGTACTAGATTTTCAAAATATGATTAGTATAAATAATATTGTCATAATGGATACCCGCTGGCAACATCCGTGGACAAGCATGATTAGCGGTCCAACTGGTTGTGGAAAAACAGTTTTTGTTAAAAGATTTCTAAATAATATATAACAAATGGCAAGCATTACATTTGACAATATTTTATTTTATTATGCAGAGTGGCAGGATGGCTATAAAAGTGAGAATTTTTTGAAAAACGGACGACAAATTGAATTTCACGAGGGGTTGCCAAAACCTTCTGATTATTCAAACGATCCTCATCTTAAAAAACTTTTAATCATCGACGATCTGATGAGCGAATCGTCGAATCATGTTGTGGTAGATCTTTTTACAAAAGGGAGTGACCATAAAAATATTAGTGTAATGTTTATAACGCAAAATATTTTTCACAAGTCAACTCATTCGCGAGACATAAGTCTGAACGCATCGTATATTGTCGTATTTAAAAATCCTTGCGATCGCGCGCAGATACAACATTTAGCGAGACAGATATATCCTGAAGATCCAAAATTTGTGCAAGAGGCCTATCAAGATGCAACGGCTAAAGATCATGGTTACCTTATGATTGATTGCAAACGGGACACTTTGGATGAGTTAAGATTTCGTGCGTGTATATTCCCCGACGACGAGTATCAATATGTTTACCTGCCAAAATATGCAACGAGTGCTTTCGTGCATTTGGGTTAAATTAACAGATAAAATAGTTTGTAGTAACGCATAGCTCTCAGTTTTCTTTTGACAATGAAGCCATCAAAACCGAAAAACGGACGTTTCAAACAACCCCCTCGTCGTGTAGACGAGGCTCGTGAAGCTCCTTTTGAAAGAAAGTACATTGCAACATTAGAAGCTCTCGCTCATTTCAATAGAGAACAGAGAGTTGCATTATTAAAAAAAGGAGACAAAAAATTAATCGACTGCTTGTGCGAGTGTGTTTTAAACATTCTCAAAGGTGTTGTTTCTCTAAAAAACAGTCAAAAAAAAATTTTAAAAAGTTTAAAAGTGTTTTAAGACAATTGATTGCGAAAAGTCAAGGTAAAAATTCGTGGAAAAAAAAGAGGAAAATTATNAAGGTGTTGTTTCCCTGAAAAACAGTCAAAAAAAAATTTTTTTAAAGTTTAAAAGTGTTTTAAGACAATTGATTGCGAAAAGTCAAGGCAAAAATTCGTGGAAAAAAAAGAGGAAAATTATAGTTCAAAAAGGTAACGGTTTTTTACCGTTAATATTACAACCTATTCTAAGTGAAATATTATCAAGAATATTGTTAAAAATAATAAAATGGAAAGAGGGAAAAAAATGATTTTACTGTCTAAAGATCAACTCGAAAGAATAAAAAGAGAAAGCACTACCGTAGGGGGAAACCCCGGTCCTTCTACTCCTACAGCTGCAAATAATTTTTTCACACATTCTATTTTACAAACCACACAGACAGCCGGAGATAACTTGAGTCGATTAGACGACTCGATGAAAAAAATTCTAGATTCAAATTAGTATAGCAATGAATACGATAAATTGAAGGAATACTTGAGAGTTTTACACAGGTATTTATACTTTATCGATGAAAAGCGTGAGCCAATGCAGATTGTTGAAAACGAAGTTAAAAATATCACTACTACTACAGATGATTATGGAATGAGCGAAGAAACGATTGTCAGTACTGCACCTAAAGTGTACCAGCAAAAATCTATGCTGCTTTTAAAACATTTAAAGGGATACAAAAACAATATTAAGTGGAATAGTACAGGTACAGTAATTTATAAAAGTAAAAAAATTGATGGGTCAAATATTGTCGATTTAATTAACGATGCTGCAAGGCGAAGGAAAAATGTTAAATCGGTGGGGAGAAAAATTTTTGCTAAAGTACTTCGGGAGATAATCACTCCTCAAGAACTCGTGGGAATTACAGACCTCTTGAAAATCGTAGATCGCGACAGTTCAAGCTTGCTGTTGGATGGGACCAGTAATATAAAGTCGCTCGGAGAAGATGAAGGAACGTTTGAACACGAGACTTTTTCATCACCTTTGGAAAAAACTGTACACGATAACAAATCTTATGATGATAAGCATGTAGTACATTCATCTACACCAAAATCAAGCGGTGTTAAAAGCTGGTTACGATATTAATAAATAATGAATGTGCTAGAGAAACAATATTCTACCCCTAACCATGAAGCAGCATTTTCTGGTGCACGAAATTTAATAAGAGTGAATAAAAATAAAATCTCTTCCAAGAAAATCAAAGAGTGGCTGCAAAAACATGATGCTTATACTTTACATAAATCTATTCGGCGAAAGTTTCCACTGTTGTTTTACGATGTTAATGCTAGAGATGAATTGTGGGAAGCAGATCTCATTCAACTGACGTCATTAATAAACTACAACGACGGAGTGTCTTTTATTTTAATTGTAATTGATGTATTAAGCAAATTTGTATGGGTGCAATCTTTAAAAGATAAAAGTTGCCGTAATGTAACAGCAGGTATTAAAAAAATTCTTGAAAATAGTCAATTTCGCTCACCCTTTATGTTACAAGCGGATCGAGGAACTGAATTTTTAGGCCGTGAATTTTAGCGCTTTTTGAAAGACAATGCTATAAAATTTCGAGTTGCTAAAAACCCTGATGTTAAAGTGGCCGTAGTCATTCGAACGTTTAAAGAGCGTATGTACAGATATTTTACATACAAAAATACATACCGTTACGTAGACGTTTTACAAGATTTAATTAGTGGTTACAATAATACCCTCCCCCCCACTCTACAACAAAGTTAGCGCCAAGCAGTGTAACAATATATAACGCACATTTAAAACGACAAAATTTAGTCAATTCGAGACAACTTCGAACAAAACAACGGCACAGTCAAAGTAAATATAAATATAAAGTAGGTGATTATGTACGCACAAGCCGTGATAAAAATGTGTTTGAAAAAGGTACAGTAAAAACATGGAGTGAAGAGATATTTAAAGTTACTCGAATTTTGAAAAGACAAAATTTACATGGATATAAGCTCAGTGATTTAAATGATGAAAAAATTGAAGGATTTTTTTACTCTCAAGAACTTAACCGTGTTCGCAAAGAGCGTGTCTCGGAGCAAGACCATAAAATTGACAAGATCTTTAAAACAAGAGGAAAAGGGAAAAACAAACAACACTTTGTTAGTTGGGCAGGATACCCTGAAAAATTTAACTCGTGGATAAATTCAAGCGATTTAAAAAACAATGCATCATAACTAGTTTACTGTAACTCTACCTATCAATAGTAGTATGATATATTTTCCGAACAATACTACTACAAATTTTTCTACTCAGTTACCGAAAGAAATCGAGCTTAGTGGTAAATGGGAGGTAGGAATTTCCGAGATTCACGTACCGTTCACTATTTTACATGTACGACGAGAAGAGGCAGTAACAAGCGATCCTGGTGAAGAAAAAAAGTGTTTTATTCAGCACGGCACCTACGACTCTGTACATAGTTTATGCGAGGAAATAAATAGAAAATGGTTGGAATACTATCATAAAGATAAGAAATGTCAGCAGCTAATTTATGATCATCGAGGCGGATTTGTATTTATTGGATTTCCAGTAATAGGACCAGGACGTACAAGAACATGCGGAAAAACTCCGGCTATATCAACTGTGGTAAAACGCGTTATTGGGTTCGAGGAAGGACTGACCGAGATTGAGTGTGACCGTGCCGAAATAAGAGGGGATTACAGGCTATTGTTTCACGGTAAACAACCAGCAAGCTTATCAAGAGCGGTACCCGATCAACTTTTTATCTATTCTAATATATATGAATCAAGTATAGTTGGTGATACATTTGCACCCCTGCTGAAAATAGTAAATTTAGCCGCTCAAGAAATTAATTTCGGAAGCACAATTGTCAAGAGATATACTCTACCAGCCTACGTACCCCTCCTCAATAATAGATTTCATACAATTCATATAGATATAAGAGATCAATTTGGTAAACCAATATCATTTGAGTTTGGGACACTGACCGTGGTGTTACATTTTAGGAAAGTTTTCTTTTAAGCGAATCGTTACAAAATGGTTTTTTATGAGGGGTATCACACACAGCACGGGGGCGGAAGAGGAGTCAAGCATGTGTTTGCGGGGTCATATAGACAGAGAGGACATGGATTAGGCTCTTTTTTCACTGGACTATTTCGGAGTGCTATGCCCTACATAGTCAGAGGTGCTCGTGCCGTTGGAAAAGAAGCTTTACGAGCGGGAGTGAATATAATTGACGATATAGGGGAAAGCAATATTCCATTTAAACACGCATTCAAGAATCGGATAAACGAATCTGGTAAAAATTTAAAACGTAAAGCTACAGAAAAAATTGTGAAGCTGATGGAAGGATCGGGATATAATGCTTTACCATACAAGAAAAGAGCACAGTCTCGACGTAGAAGC
>NW_019379502.1:2004695-2024390 GCF_000648655.2 Copidosoma floridanum | reverse complement strand
GTATACATACTTATGTATACTTTTTATTCTAAGGAAAAAATAGATAATTTTTTCCTTAGAATAAAAAGTATACATAAGTATGTTCAAATAAAATCTGTGAACGAAAAGTAGTTGTGAAATCAATTACTAGATTTATTGTCGAGAAACGCATTATCAGACTTAAAACAATTTTATATGTATATTTATAAAATGTTTATTAGCCAATGAGGTAACCAAGGTGGTAAATGTTATCCACAAAATAAAAAAATTAACATTAGTTTTAGAAGTACGTTATTAGGACGTCAATTCTTTCCCACATATCGTATCCACTCTGGTCAAGTTGTAACACACTTGGCTGGAGATTCTCCAGACCAGGTTCAAAACTCCTTAGTGAAAGTAAGAGATGCCTTTTTTTTGGTAGTTACTAATTTATGTTAGCTATTCTAACAGTTTTTATGCAGAAAAAATGTTAAAATTTACCGTGTATGTATATAGATAGTAATTAAATACATTTGAACGACTGGTTCACGAACTCTTATGAGAACTTACATAAGAACCTACATAAGAAATTACATAAGATCTTATGTAAGTTCTTGGTTGATAAGCAAATGTAAGATCGTGTACAAGTTCTGATACAGGTTCTATTTAAAGAACTTGTATGAGAACTTACATAAGAACATATGTAAGAAATTACATAAGAAACTATAAAAGAACTTGTATAAGAACTTATGACAAATTTTTAGCTGGCCAATTTTAAAAAGAATCGAATCGTTTACAGTTCAGAAAAGTGACAACAGATAAAAAGAGCCGAGGGCTTTTAGGACAATGTTTTTTTTTATCTTCGTATATTTATAGTGGTTAAAAAAAAATTTATGGGTTGTAAATTATTAAGAAATATACAGTAGTTTTTTAAATCAATTTTCTAGTATTGTATGAGTAAAAACAATTAAACAACCTTTCGTAATAATTGAAGATTAAAAATAACGTCCTTTTCATGTTCTATAAAAAAAATTGTGCCACAAGAAAAAGTTTCAAAAATTCATTTATTTTAACTGGGTTACGAGTAAAAATTATTGAAACATTTTATGATAGAAAAAGGATTTTTTTAGAGAAATTTAATATATATGGATTTGGAGAAAGCTTTTTGCTAATTTATTTGCAGCGATTTTAATTGTACTTTGTACATTTAAAAAGTCTCCAAGCCTAAACTATTATTTTTGCAGGATTAATTTCAGGAATATAATTAAAACGTAAGCATCTTTTTATGCACGATAATCGTCGTAAGTATAGAATAAGTAATACAGGACCACTTCCATATTGCAGGTTATGGTTCCCAGACAAGGCCGAACATTTATATAATACATGTATATATATACGCACAGTGGTGGGTCTTTGGGCGCGAAATGGTACATTGGGTCACTGGGGCATTAAGTAAAAACATA
The DNA here is from genome assembly GCF_000648655.2 of Copidosoma floridanum. The sequence continues at coordinate 2,022,969 of NW_019379502.1, read as the reverse complement.
AGCGCCCAGGGGTCCGGTTGTTTTTTTTTGCACGAGTGACGTATATTATTTTCCTTACCGAGGGCACAAAGTGCGACCCAAGGGCGTAAACGCTCCGCCGCACTTTTTGCCCATTGTAGGAAAATTATATTTTTCATGGTGGTCATTCATTTTGAAAATGGAGGAAAAAAGAATTTGTTTAGTTGTAGATATCAGTTCGCAGCTTTATTTCTTAAATATCAACTTTTGAAGACAGACACTATGAAAGTTTTATTTCAGTACGTATAATGGTCTTTGACAACTGCGAAATAAGCTGTACAAATACTGTACAAAACTTCGGCTCACTTTATTAAGAAAAAAAAGTAACTTTTAAAGCAAACAAATAGCTTCAGGAGGACGAATATATACTTCATAAAAATATCTTAAATCAATAAATTATGGAAGTAAAACATTATTACAATATGAAAAGTGCAACTTTTTGATATGCGGGCAGGTCACTGAACAATATTCATGAAAATTTTCCAGATGAATTATTCAACAGCAAACAACTTCGTCTGTCCCATGCTAATTGGTGTAGATATAAGGCATATATTATAATGAGCATAGAAAAAATGGTCCATCTCTCTTTAGAGAAAGTTCGGTATTGGACATTGTTTATTGATGATTCAACTATTCAACTACAATTAAAAAAAAAAATTTGCCAAATAATTGACTTCAAGGTGGACATAATTTTTTTACGAGCTGTTTGAATCATTTCAAATCAGAATAGCTTAATTTCTTTGGGCACCGCAAGGGAGTTCTCTTCATAAATGAAAACCAAGCTAGTGATTGAGAAGGGTAGATAAAGGGGTGAAGGGGTTATTTTATGTAGTGATCTAACAATTTAACATAAAAATGAGCATAGTGACAAAAAAACGTATTTACACTTTCCTCTGATAAAAATTTGGATCAAAAGAATTGAAATAATAAAGTGGCGCGAAAGAAATAGATTTATTAGATTGTAATAAAATATATACTTTAATGGAATCTTTAGTTAACAAATTCATCTAAATATATTGCAAAATACAATATTCAGCGGGTATCATGGCAGGAGTGTGAAGTGCAAATATAAATATTTGGGGTGGGGGTATAAGTGCTACTCACAATGAATACACCCTATAAACATATTGTAAATTTTTAAGGTAGTTTTGCTTATCTGAATACGCTAACACAAACATTACATTTTTAACTAAACACTAACAGTAAGTTTTTCGCTAACAATTTCTTATGATTTATATAGAAAGTAATGCATGAAAAATAACAATCATGTTAATAAGAAAAGTTGTTATCAATAAAATTGTACTTGTTAATTATATTTTTTTTTTTGACATTGCAAAAAAGTGTTAAGTTACAAAGTGCTGAAAAAGAATGGGAAGTCGAAAAATACTGTTATATATTTTTTATAGGAAGTAAGCACAAACCCACGATTTGTGCACTTCTTACGCAAGGATCTTGCGCACTCGCCTGCACGCAAATCTGCCGCAATCAGGAGTGCGTCGAGTCAGAATGAGAACGCACTTGACTGACCGTCAGATTTGCACACTTCTTACGCAAGAGTCTTTCGCACTTGTCTGCACTCACATCTTGCGCAAATCTGCCGCAATCAGGAGTGCGTCAAATCAAGACGAATAACGCACTCGACTGATCATCAGATTCATGCACTTCTTACGCAAGAGTCTGGCTCACCCGTCGTGCATCAAAATTACTCTTGGAAGCAGACTAGATGTAGACTTATACAATTTCGCTGATGATGTAAATCTTGTGCAAGAAGTACGTAAGAATTGCAAAGACTGTGCTACCAGGGAGTAATTACTTAAAGATCAGTAGGTTAGAAAGCTGATACATCTAATGTAAACTAATGGAAGAAATCAACAGGAAGTGATGTTATTATTATTGTAACCTTTTTTTTAATGCAATTTATTACAAAATGAAAATTTATAGCACATTCTTGATCCTCTAAAGAATTAATAAAGCCTGATTTTGGTGAGATTAAATATGTGATTTAGAAACTAAAGAGGAAAAATCGGATCATGTGTCATTCTTTTGACATTTGATTTTACGTCTTTCTCATCCAATTTTCAATAAAGTCTAGGCTTGAGTTATGGTAAAAGTGCAGTTTAGGACACCCTTTGCGAAGTTAGCTACAGTTTCTGCAGTGTTGCTAACCAGGGGTCTTATTTCGTCACTCGATATACGCAATTTGGTTCGAGATTGATGGTAATACAACCTAGTCGGTGCATGCGCGGAGGACGTTTGTTACATTTTTGTCAAATTTTAATATGTATGTGACGCTAAATCTCGAAAGTGATAACGTACATCAAACATGGTGTAATAAATACATAAGGTGGGCTCTTCAGCCACCGAACCGATCAGCCAATCAGGAAGCTTGGAACAAGCGACCTTCCATATTGGATTTTCCACCAATGAGCGTTGAGAGCGCGTTGTTCAACAACTTACACTTTATTGCTAAAAATAAATACAACTTACCTCGAAAAGCAGTATTAAATTAAAAACCTTGTACGTACGATAACGTAAATTAGATTTCCGAAAAAAATGATGAACGAAAAAACTGATTTCTGATGTTAAAAATTCTCATAAAAAGAAAAAAAATTGTAAAATTTGTTTGTTGAAATATTTAGTATACTGTGTTCATTGTAAATCTCACAAATAATCATATGATTATATAGAATTGTATTTGTGTATAAAATAGTGCACCTGACAAACTTTCATTATATTATCGGTAAAACTTTTCACCCTATACTGTTGTTTACACCACCAAAAACCCAATGCCCTTCAACTCATTTATCTCGGTTATATTTACGCTTGCCTAACTTAAATTCGTTAATCTCTACAATTTTTCCTATACCACCAATTTGTTCTGTGGCACTAAGAGTTAATGCAATTTCAACACACATTTCACGACAAAAATTACACCAATCAGTGCGCGTATTTTTTGATGTTTTAAGTTCTCTCATACTATGTTGTTGAGAGGACTAATACGACCACATATATGTAAGCTTAATAATTTTAGGAATGCTTAAATGCGAACCTTCAAACCAGGAGTTTTTATGTAACGATTTCATGGCTTTACATTTTCTGCATCTCCTCATATATTTATCAAACAAATCACTTTTTTCACCCATGTACATCTCCATGCCAGAATGAGAACAAATTGCAGTTTTAGCAAGTAATCCACGATTCTGTCATTCTTTAATTACTTGCAAAGAAGTTTGTTTTAACTCCTGTAAAAAGAAATCACAACCATTATAATAAAACACGAAATCTGACAAACACAACCAACCGACACAAACGCTAGCTAAACGAAATAAAAATGACAAGTTGGAACTTGATAGCCTAGCAGCAAAAAAAATTCTTCTGCATTAAAAATAACTGACTTAATGGCGGGTATTTCAAATTTGATTAGTGCAATATTCAATATTCTTTTAATGAGTGAAAATAGCGCTCTTGTGAGTTTTAATCGATTCGCCGCGTTGTAAAAAAATAAAAAAATCCTACATAGTATAGACAGAATCATTTCCAACCGTATATTATATTCTTTTAAGGGGGTAGTGTCACAATGTGTTGTCAATCTGTGTTCTGAAATACATTATGTGTTTCGAAACAGACAAGTGAAAATAAATGTGGCAACGCCGCATGAGGCGAAAACCCTCTGTATATTCATACGTATAAGTATAGATACGTTCGGAGGTTATGTTGTACGTCAATATTGAGTACAAATTCAGTGTGTTATACTACGTATAATTGTCAGCTTATACAAATTTTTTCAAGGCGTTCCTAAATTTTGTCTTGTAGTGACACTACCCCCTTAAGCATTTATCAGCAGAAAAATTTAAAGTTTCCGCGTTCATAATTTTGAATTTCTCGCGTCATACTATGTTAGTAGCACTGCGATACCTGTAGCTAACTTCTCAAAAGGTGTCCTAAACTACACATCCGCTAAATGATGGATGTTTTCCGCAATCGTTACCAGCAAGTAATTTTGGGTTGTGCTCTACGTTGTTAATCTGTAAGTTAACTACCTTGAATTTACTCGTGCTTTGTTTCGTAATCTGGCTAGTAAAAACAGCAGACGACAAAAAACAGCAATAAAATCTTCACTCTTTTTCCATAGAGTTTTTTTTGCTTCGAGGCGTGATCGGGCCTTGTCGGTGGCCTTCGCTCTTGTATGTTGTAGGCGCAACGAAGGGTGGAGAGTAAGTTGGACAGAAGAGAACTACTTAAGTACGAAGATAATAGTGCCTTCATTAGATGTATATATGTACAGTGCTTGATAGCGAGGCTGGTAGCTCACCTCGAAGCAAAAAAAAAACGTTCGTAGGGTCTTCGGGCCGTCGAATATAGCCAAAGTTTGTCGGCGGACAAAGAAAAACTCAACTCACATTTCTTGATGTAGTTTTGAAGAGAAAAATCTTAGTTGTGCCCTTCTTCGTCACCTGAAACAAAAAAAAACATCAGTAGGGTCTTGGAGCTACGAGAAAAATTGCACGCTGGATAGCGTTGATTAAAATACATACAAGAACGAGAGCCACCGACGAAGCTCAATCACGCCCGAAGCAAAAAAACCCTATAGAAAAAATGTGATGAATTGATTGCTATTTGTTGTCGTCTGCTATTTTTACTGCCCAGATTACGGAACAGAGTGCCAGTAAATTCAAGGTAGTTGGCTTACCGACCTAACGATAACGTAGAGCACAACTCAAAATTACTTGCTGGTAACGATTGCGGAAAACATCCAACATCATAAAGCTAAAAAATTACATCAACGTACTCGAAAAGGTAGGAAACTTCAATTTTCTCTGGACTACCTCTAAGGTAGTAGTTGATAAAATGAAGGAACGATGAAATTTCTTGAAACTTACGTTTGCTTAGGTATTTTTTATCGACTGTGAAAATTTTAAAAGGCCCAGTGGGGCCAAAGCGAAAATATTACCTTTCAAAGTTTATAGTTTTAGCATACGTGTTACACAAAAAGTTATTATAAGAGCAATATAAACACTAATTATTCACACAAAAACGATGAATCCTTACATAAAACTAACAGGGCTAGTATTCCGAAAAGGCTGTTTATAAGTAAGTTAAGTGATCCATGGCAACGCTAGATGATCAGTGGTACTTGTGGTGCTATTTAACTAGAGTGGTTATAAGGGAGTGTAGCTGGAGATGCCACTTTTAGGACCGCATAGGTGATAGAAGCAGTGGAGATGGATGCACAGATTCACACGCATTCATATTTTGCTTAGCTTGTTATTTTCTCAGTCCCGAAAATAGTGGAGCCAATCCGTGACTTTGGGACTCTTCAGACACTTTTTCTCCTACTCACTCTATATTTAACTAACGTCACTGTGTTCTACTAAGATAAACAAACGGCAGACGGACAGAAGTATCATCGATACTAATGCCACCAACCATCCTGCGTTACCACGGCTTCTATAACATTCGATTTGTTTGCAAGACAAAGATGGGGTAAACCTGGTTCGCCCGAAATACCAATATAGATATACAATGGATGTGTATTTTTCGTAAAGGAAGGTTAGTATTGGGCTTCCTTGGTCGCCCAATCACAGTTCCCAAACGAATCTTCAAGCACTGGCAACCTTTTGTGGAATACAGCCCAGATTGTGCTAAATAATAAAATGCGTCAAATACTTGAAAATACATATTCTCGGCAATATGGTTTTTAATAATCTTGATCAAAAGAATTGAAATTCTCACTCAATGCAGACATTTGAGCAGAGCTGATATATATATACACTAGTGAACTCCTTCCCTTGCGCGATCTGGTGGCAAACTTCCTATTTCCAATAATTAAAATTGATTAGAAAAATGAAGATGTTCCTCATTGTTTTTTTGTTAACAATCTTTTACTGAAAAGTATTCTCATCAAAAAATTCACTCAAAAAAATTAGAAAAATAAGACCGTTTACTAAAAATAATTATAATAGGCAAATATGTACTAATATCGATTTTATCTATATATGTATATACACTAAATATATTAAAAATTTTTAGCTGGCCAATTTTAAAAAGAATCGAATCGTTTACAGTTCAGAAAAGTGACAACAGATAAAAAGAGCCGAGGGCTTTTAGGACAATGTTATTACATGATTGAACGAATTTTTAGATTAAACGTATATGTATAGCACGTCGCATACTTAAAAAAAACAGAAATGACGGATAGTTGCGTCTAACTTATTTAATTAAGACCGAACAATAATTAAATATAAACATTTTTACATAACAGCCTCATAGGTAGTGTAGAAAAAATAGATAAAAAAGTTATTTAGTTTTTTATTTTGTTTATTTTTTACATTCTTGAAAGGTAAATATGAATTAGGATATTCCAAGTAATAATGTAAATGAAACTATGTAATTTCAAAAGATGTCAGGTGAAAACAGAAATAAGGTATAGTTATGGTGAAATGGAGTAGGGTATTCTCAAATATACAAAAGCATCAACCCAACAAAAAATTGTATATTTCCCCTATTTTATGGTTAGCATCAGAAAACAGTAAAATGAGACGTTTTTAGAAAAAAGGGGAAGGGGTGTAGACATATATCTCCCAAAATAAGTATATAATCTAGAAAGATTTAAACGTAACGTAATTTAATATGCCATCAGAACTTTTTACCGTAAGGTAAAGTACCCTCTATTCGGACACATAATTTTAGGTAATCCACTATTTCTAAATTCACAAAGAAATTGGCTGTTTTTGCGGAAAAGACGGTTGACGTATAGATAATACAGTAATTTTTTTGTCACTTGAAAAAAAAAAGTTCTTTGTGACCGTGTGATCATTGTTTAAAATAATTATAAAGATTCAGTCTCAAAACCCCTATATTCGGACAATGTGTTTCTAAATAGTCCAAATATAGGTCCCGTTACAACGTAGGGACCATAATCCGGACAGTGGTGAACATTGAGAAAATGAGGTTATGACAGATCTTTATATACAGTAATATTTTACTTTAATGGCTTTAATTTTTTAAACAAATGCAAAAAACAAATTATTATTGTATTTTACTACATTGTATACCATTTCTTTGCACTTGTAAGCTAGTGAATTGCTGGATTATGTGTGTCCGAATATGGGGTACAGTTTGTACCGTAGTATCTAATTTCCGGACAGCAGCCAAACACAACAAACCTCGATTTGCAAGAAAAAACATTTCTTTTAATGAATTATCAAATTAATTCGACATATGTTGTAACTATCTTAAATCAATTCGATACTGTGGATTACAAATAAATTTTTTCATTCAGAAATTGTAAAAAAATTATGTAATTATCGCTGCTGTCCGAATATAGGGTACTTTACCTTATAAAATACCTTTGTTCAAATAGTTTTCATTTATAGTTAAAGGCTGTAGTGAGATAAAATAGTAAAACAGTACTTACCTAGATCTTACATTGGAGTTTACCATTCAAAAGTACTGTGGTAAGAACTCCTTCAGCTAATTTTTTAGCCCTTTAAGTGCTGATACAGATTTTCTAACTTACAAAACGTGTTTTTTCTAAAAAAAATCATTTTTGCTTGTTCCACTATAACAAAAAATTGAAAAAAACTTTTAAACGTGCAGATTCTATAACAAAAACACACTGATTTTTTCCGTTAAAATGGAGTTCAGATAATTTTTTTGAATTTTTCAATGCTGTTTTAGGTTATGTGGGTATACTTTGGTTAATTTCTACAGAGCACTTTTTTACGTATTTTGTCCGTTCTTTCGAATTGCATTATTTCAAAAATCATTTTCGAGCCGGAACATATTCAAAATTAGGAAAAACCGTGTTTTCGAGGCTTTTTTTCGTTATTTTGATACATAACCTCAAAACCAATGGTGAAATAAATATTGGTTATCAATTGTACTTCTAGGTTTTAAAATATTGTTTAGTTTCACTGCCATGACTACTAATGTTGTATCTAATAATGCTCTAAAATCAGAGTAAAAATAAAAAAAAAATTTATCTGTTGAATGCTACCTTGCTCAACAAATTTTTTTTTTACTTTTGCAGTTGCAAAGGACTGGATACAGCCTTTTTCAAGTGCAAAGAACTTCATATCATTCGTAGATTATATTAACTATTAATTAATTTTTATGCAAATTCATTTGTAGATTAGTAACAACGTAATAATGTTTCTCATAGAAATTAATTATTACAAAAACACTATTAACATCGATTAACGAACATCGATTAACACTGATTAAATATATTTACAATAATCTCATCTTACTAATATATAAAGCAAAGTTGCTACAACTGTTGTAATCGCTAATCGTGAAAACTACTAAACCGATTTTGCTGAAATTTTGCATACTGATTCTTGATAATTCCGAAATAGTTTTCGCATAGTTTTTTTTCTGAAAAAGTGAATAACAATAGCGATAAACGAGCTCAAAGTTTGCTAAAATAAGCAAGCTTTGCGCTTTAGTTCAGTAGTATCCGCTAGGTGCCGTCGAGGTAAAATTGAAGCCACCCGCAATCAAAGATAGTGAAGGGTGGTTATAAGATGCCTCATCTAGTTTTCGATCATCGTAGTCGTTCATCGGTAGTACACCAAGAATAAAGTTCTTAGTCGTGCAGCTGGGAAATCCGGCTCTCTCTCATTGGTACAGTTTCATGCATGGCGTAGCATACCGCTGTATCCCATTGTGTTAGGTTTGTATTCGATGTAAAATATGTAGATTTTTTTGTTGATATGCCTAGACCTTTCTAATACTGTTAATATTAGGTTTTATATATTTATTTATATATTTCAAATTTATATTGTAATCATCATTCATTAAATCGGATTAATAACATATGATTTGACCTCATTGATAGGTTCCTGAAAAAAATATTGTTAGATCTCTGTTAGTTCACTCTGGAAATTCAATAATTTAATTATATGTTATCTTGATCGAAGTAGAGTGTCATCGAGACCATAATTATGTTTGTCTCAGTCTCTATTTCTAAAGTATTTTTTCATTTGTTTAACATTTAACATTTTTTCGATAGTTAATTTTGTAAGCCATCATTATTTTTATCACTGTTTAAATGCTTATCAATGAAGTTATTGAGAAAACATGCAATTCTATAATATGCACCAGCTTTTGGTAAAAGTTTATTATCTCATTGCTGGTAAAGAAGCTTGTACGTCTTACTTAAAATGCCATGAATAAGCCTCTTCAACCCATCTCAATTTCGGTATGTAACGAGGTTCATTCGCTTAAGTTGTACTCAAGTTTGGTCTATTTCCCTTTAAGGCAGGCATGAGAACGTTATAACCAAGATTTTATGAATAAGGTACCACATCCCTAAAACCTCTATCATTCACAATGCACACATCATCTTCTCATGATGGTTCGTATATCATTTGGATCATTCATTTCTTTCTTCATGATGCTTGTATCATTTTCTGTGCCCAAAAATTGACCAGAGAGATCAACAACAGATCCATCTAAGGTGCAAATAGTGAAAGGCTTGACCAGAGAATATGTTTTGTGACTTGAATATGATTTTTGTTCGTATGTACTCGTTACTTTTACTTTCTTGATGACGTAGAGATGTTCAGAGATCAAAAATTAAAACAAGTTCAGTTGTCAAATTAAAAAATTTTTTTTTCATAATGGGAAGTGTGATTACGAAGAAAATCTTCTATTTTAATACTTTTTACACCAAAATATTTTGGTAAAACATATTTTTCGAATCAATTAATTACTGACTTACAAGAATCGGAAACTTTTATTTCGTATTTAGTTCGAAAACAGATGTAATAAAATTATTCGATGATGCAGTTTGTAATTCAAATAAGCAAATAATTAGAGCCTGCATGAAGTCTCTAGAAGCTGATGATTTCATTGAAACTAATAATTTTCTTACCTTTTGGAATTGATCAGTCGAAAGACAAGTAAAAGAAAATACTTGTTTTTCGGTTAGCTCTGATAATTTTATTCTATCTAAAATTGTTTCTGGAGCGTCCACAGTGCGGCGAAGCGGACTTTTTTGTACATAAATAAAATGGCGCCGGCTGCAGTGGACCGATCGACATGATTTTTTTTGGAAATTGTAGGTGAATGCACAGGAAATACCAGAAAAATTGTCCTGACCCGAAAAAAAGGTGTGGAGGGGGTTGAAACTACCCTTAAAAACTGAAAAAAAACAGAAATGACGGATAGTTGCGTCTAACTTATTTAATTAAGACCGAACAATAATTAAATATAAACATTTTTACATAACATAGCCAGATTTTAACGAATTACATTGAAATAGGTTATTATAGGTCTCATGGGGGTTGAAATAGTAAACAACTACCACTAAATCGACTACCACACAGTCGATAGCACGACAGGTGACGAGTAAGTCAACCAAACTTACAAATTCTCGCGTACCTGCACCTGATGTGGCTGACGAATATTGTCAGCGAAACGTTGCGCATTAATAAATCAACGCAAGAAAATTTAAATACACTTTACTTGTATTTATTTATTTTCTCACATTTCTCCCCCAACGGATCACTGATCACTTTGAATTTCCAACTACCACTAAAATTTGAATTCTCGTACTGTAAAGAATAAATTAATACTAATTCTGTAATTTGGTCTATAATTTATTTTCTATTTCATGAATTTACCAGTTATGTTGTGAGCAAGTGCGAGAAAAAGTATCGCTAAGCGGTACAAGGGTTGAAAAATTTTGAAACTTACCCCAAAATTGCCATTTTTAGTGGTATTTGTGTTAAATAAATAAAATTTTCCCAACTTTGCAAAAAATTATTATAGACTTTAGTAAGAAGGAATAAACCACAAATTCGGTATAATAAAAAATGATTGGGTGATATTATGTTGTNAGTGGTATTTGTGTTAAATAAATAAAATTTTCCCAACTTTGCAAAAAATTATTATAGACTTTAGTAAGAAGGAATAAACCACAAATTCGGTATAATAAAAAATGATTGGGTGATATTATGTTGTAAACGGTGAAAAATTTTACAAAACAACCCCTACAAGAGTTAATTTACGTGTTTTGAAGGTCAAGTGAAGTATGCTTCTTAAAGTTTGCAATATATTACTTCTAATAACTGATTGACCTATTCTTTGTAACGAAAAGTGCGACAACACTACTGCAAGGGTACACAAGGGTTGAATTAACCAAAAACTACCCCCACAATTGATATACATGCATAAGTTTTTTTTCGCACTATTATACTTCTGCTCAGATCATCATTAATTGTTTCTAAGATAACTGAAAACAAATTTATTAGTACCGTTGTCGTGCAGTTTATCATAAAATAATTGTTGAGCTGTGAACGGGTTGAAATAATACAAAACTACCCCTAACATTAGAATTTTCGTGCTGTCAAAAATAAATCAATAATAATTCTGTGATTCAGTCCATGATTTATGTTATACTTCACGCATTCACCAGTGATGCTGTGACCAACTGCTGGAAAAAGGACTGTTTAGCGTTACAATGGTTGAAAAATTTTGAAACTTAGCCCGAAATTGCAATTTTTTATGTTTTTTTTTCGTCAAATAAATTATATGTTTTTGACTTGGTATAAAGTTATTATAGACCTTACTGAGAAGAAATAAACCACAAGTTTGGTACAATAAAAAATGATTGCGTAATATTATGGTTCAGAGGGTTAAAATTTGACAAAACAACGTCTAAATGGCAATTGAACGTATAATAGAGATGAAATAAACAATGCTCCTCTAAGCTCTCATTACCTTACTGTAGAAAACGATTTGACGTGCAGTTCTTAACATAAATTCTAAGAAAATGTCTGTAAAGCTATAAATGGGTTGACATGATACACAGCTACCCCTACAATTAATGTTTTCTTATAATGTATGTTGCATCTCATATACCTGTAAGTTTGTATGTATTTGCTTTTATGATTACTGAAAATCAGTCCATACGTAATGCAAATATATAATACATTGTCAAATATTTATATTAAGCTATACAGGCTTTTTCATATCACAAAACCACCCCTAAATTAAAACGTTTTCGGATCACTTGAAACGAAAGAATAACGTTTTTATAAGTTTGTCAAAAAATATTTTTAATTACGCTTAGGACAAATCAGTCAATGATTCTGTGACTAAATACTGCAGAAAAGTATCATTAAGCTTAGTACGGAGGTAAAGTAAGCTATACTTAAAAACTACATCACAACATAGAAGTTTCGCAAATAACACAAACTAAAAGTTTTTCTACATTGCTAAAACAAGATTATCTAGTTATTGGGTCGAATGTACATAACAAATATTTTTAAGAATAATCTTACGCAAACAAAACTCAGTTGACAATTAGCTACTTCAAATGCTTGTGATGTTGTAGTTAGGGACGTTAAAATTATTGTAAACAAACTTCGAGGAATCATAATAATTAGACATTTATAATGTGAATAGAGTTCGATTCAATTACATTAGTGTTTACTTAACCTCGTTCTGGCATAATGATACACTTTCTCATTCTTTTCGACACAAAATCACTGATGTATTCGTCTTCATTAACGTTGAAAATAATTATAGACAAACTTCAAAGAATATAATCAATGCAACAAGAATTTTCCATAAAAAATATTTATGCTGATTTTCGTTTTGTATTTTTGTCCCCTGTAGCACTTTTTTATTAATAATTTAAGTGACCTGCTCTTCACAAAGACACTTATTAATCTGTTTTTAAAAACAACATGATGCAATCTTAGGAAATATTGATCTTCCAATAAGAATGTCAAAAAAAAATTGAACTACAGAAGTAATTTTGTTATACTTTAACTTCTTTGTAGCTCCGTATTACTTTTCTTTTAGTATGTCTTCGAGAAATTACTAGTGAATTTGTCTTTAGTGACATTATTAATATGTATAAACCAACTTGAAGATAAATTGCAAATTTATTTTTGAATAATCTCTAAAATTGTAATGTTAAGGATAATTTTAGTATACTCCAATCCCCATTAGGCATAATATTACTTCTCTGCAGTATTTCGTCACAAAATTATTGATCAATTTGTCATAAACTAAACTATAAATAATTATAGACTAACCTTAAGCAATAATATTCTTTTGTTTAAAGCATTACGAAAACTCTTCAATTCAGGAGTAGTTTTGTGATATTAGGAAGCTTGCTTAGCTTAATATAAACATTCAAAAATGTATTATACATTTGGTTTACTGATATGTTGATCTTCAATAATCATAAGAGCAATTACTTACGAACTTGCACGAATATCAAGTGCCACATACTTTATAAGGAAATATTACTGATAGGGGTAGTTTTTTATCATATTAACCCATGTATAGCTTTATAGTAATTTTCAAAAAATTTTTTAAAAGTAACGTAAAAGAAGGTTAGAGGAACAATATTTATGTTACCTGTATAATAGGTAAAATAGCCTATTTATAGGTTGTTTTACGACATTTTTCCTCTGTATAGTGGAGAAGTACGATTTTGCTCTTTATCACACCTAATTCCTGGTCAATTCGTCATGAGCGTACTCCCTTAAAAACAAATACAGCAATATTTAAGATAGGGGAAGTTTTGTATTATTTCAACCCGTTCACAGCTCAACAATTATTTTATGATGAACTGCACGACAACGGTACTAATAAATTTGTTTTCAGTTATCTTAGAAACAATCAATGATGATCTGAGCAGAAGTATAATAGTGCGAAAAAAAACTTATGCATGTATATCAATTGTGGGGGTAGTTTTTGGTTAATTCAACCCCTGTGTACCCTTGCAGTAGTGTTGTCGCACTTTTCGTTACAAAGAATAGGTCAATCGGTTATTAGAAGTAATATATTGCAAACTTTAACAAGCCTACTTCACTTGACCTTCAAAACACGTAAATTAACTCTTGTAGGGGTTGTTTTGTAAAATTTTTCACCGTTTACACCATAATATCACCCAATCATTTTTTATTATACCGAATTTGTGGTTTATTCCTTCTTACTAAAGTCTATGATAATTTCTTACAAAGTTGGGAAAATTTTATTTATTTGACACAAATACCACTAAAAATTGCAATTTTGGGGTAAGTTTCAAAATTTCTCAACCCTTGTACCGCTTAGCGATACTTTTTCTCGCACTTGCTCACAACATAACTGGTAAATTCATGAAATAGAAAATAATTTATAGACCAAATTACAGAATTAGAATTAATTTATTCTTTACAGTACGAGAATTCAAATTTTAGTGGTAGTTGTTTACTATTTCAACCCCCATGAGACCTATAATAACCTATTTCAATGTAATTCGTTAAAATTTGGCTATGTTATGTAAAAATGTTTATATTTAATTATTGCTTGGTCTTAATTAAATAAGTTAGACGCAACTATCCGTCATTTCTGTTTTTTTTTCAGTTTTTAAGGGTAGTTTCAACCCCCTCCACACCTTTTTTTCGGGTCAGGANATGTAATTCGTTAAAATTTGGCTATGTTATGTAAAAATGTTTATATTTAATTATTGCTTGGTCTTAATTAAATAAGTTAGACGCAACTATCCGTCATTTCTGTTTTTTTTTCAGTTTTTAAGGGTAGTTTCAACCCCCTCCACACCTTTTTATCGGGTCGGGACGATTTTTCTGATATTTCCTGTGCATTCACCTACAATTTCCAAAAAAAATCATGTCGATCAGTCCACAGCAGCCGGCGCCATTTTATTTATGTACAAAAAAGTCCGTTTTGCCACACTGGGTGTCATCTGTAAAATGCTCTAAAAATAAAGAAATTTCATCGGCAGTTAAAAAACTGATCTTAGTGTATACCTGTATTAGTTTTAGGTCATCATAAAAAAATTGTTTTGAATTTAATTTTCAGCACAAACTCGATTTTCATTTGGAATAAAGATTTTCATTTGTTTAAAACACTGTAGTCATGTAGTTAAGGGTGCAATCAGTAAATCATGTTTATTTCTACCGATACAACATGTTGTATGAGAAGTAAAACTTCTTTAAAGGGGTAACTCTGTCGTAGGTCTTTTTTCTTTAAAAAACGTCTTATGTAAAAAATTTTTGTTAGAAATGCATGCAGTTTCATTGCCATTAACATTGCCAATTACCAGAGCAACAAAGTCCTAAGGCTTAACCTCTCTATTTTTTATTACCACAATAAATACAAATACATATCATTCTACATTTTTAAAAATCTGGTAGATGTAAGTGATTCCTGATATCAGAGTTAAAATGGAAAGCTGATCACTCACGTAATGGATTCTTTACTAGTCGTTTTTGACGCTGCTGTTTCAATCTCGATAAATGTTCTGCATACGTCAGTTTCCTGACGCCTTAAATTGTAAACATGAAAGCATTTGAAATATTCCTTCCAATTCGCTTTCTTGCGACTGCAGGCATGGTTAAAACTTTTGTAAGCCCTAAAGGCTGTTCTTTGTCAACTTTGTTAACTCGTAATACAATTGTTAGCAAGACAGTTTAACCTCTGATGGCCCTAAAAAGCCCCGGTGAGCTAAAATCTTTCTTGACTGAAGTTTTCAGCAAACTTGACTGCTTGGATACCTTAGGGTGATCTTATTTGACCTGCTGTTATAGCACCAGACTTATCGAGAGAAAAACCACAAAGTCTGAAGTATTTGAGCTAGTTTTAGAGAGCTCTTTTAATAATGTCCCTGATACCAATTACTCTGAAGATATTTGATATCCAAAGCACCTTTTTTTTGCAGACCTTAGTCATTTTGGTGTTCTAAGGTAGGTAGATTGGTTCGTGATGCTTGCCTGTTCGAGACAGTCCTGTTTGCTCAAGTTTATTTTCCTTTATAGTTTCATTGTTGGGTTCGTCAAACGCAGACTTCGAAGAGGATTGATGATTCCTGGTTGAATGCTTAAATTTTATTGATGATTCCTGGTTGAATGACTGACGTAGTTTAATAATGTCTGGCTTTATATAGTCTTGTAGTGGACGAACCATTGCCGGAAATGGTAGTAAAAATAAATTTGTTGGCAAAGTCGTTTATCGTTAGATGGCCCTTCAAGAAACGTTGAGATTGATGGTTAATTAGGAAACGCAAATACTTATGATCGCTCGCTAACTTGTCTCTTGATGCACTGCCAATGAACGACTATGGTACTCGAAAATTTGCTTAGTCATATTATAACCAGATTCACTTACTTCTATTGCAGGTAGCTTCAATTTCCGAATGAAACTAAAAAGCTAGCGTATTTTTGCAAAGCTTTGAGATTATTTATTGCTTTTGTTATTAATATTTTCAAGATAAAAACTGTACTAAAACCATCTTGTAAGTGTCAAGAATCAGTATGCAATATTTAAGCCAGATTGATTGAGTAGTTTTCGCGGTTAGCGATTACAACGGTTGTAGAATCTTTGCTTTATTTATTAGTAAGATATAAGAGATTTGAAAAGTCGTAAAGTAAAAAAAATATAACTGATTAAAGAAAAATCATTCGTTATTATTACGAAATCGAGGAGATTGATTATATCATACAAAAATTATTTTTTTAAACTAATAAATGAAATGCACTAAAAACTTTTCATAAAAATTTGCTTGCAGAAAGCTGAGGAACACCTCATGATTGTAATATCTCATACTATCACTTGTCACACTGACGCACAGTAAGGCCAATCGAGAAAAAATATTTAAATCCACCTACAGTTCTCAATCATGAACTGATCTCCGATTTTTTTCCCACAGTGCTTTATACATGTACACTCTGCAGCCAAAGGCAACAATTAAAAAATAATAATGATTTGAATGAAGAAAAGAATGACAAAACTCTTTTGATTATGACTGGTCTCTTGTGAGTGAAGAGTGTTTCTCGGCCACCCCCCCCTGGCGGAATTTCACCTGCTAGCATGATGGTAGTTAAGCCATGTATTAGACTCAGAAAACAATTTTTTTTATCGACTATGTAGTAGAATTATATGCAGTTCGGAGATAACACGTCTTATGCAATTTAATTGTGTTATGTATCTGTCTTATGAATTTCAATGTCTTATGTAATGTAATGAAAAATTAAATGTAAATCAGGATATAATCGATTTAATTTACTCACTTTTCGCAGAAAATATTGTTGTTTGCAATAATGTTCTCAAAAATTGTTTACAAAAATGAGTCTACTCACTTCTTGGATATCCAATCACGAAACTCGTGTTTAGTAGATCTAAATACATGAGTTAGCCTGTGCAATAATTTGGATACGAGAAATGTTATTTGTTGTCACCGTCGCCTGGAATACTAAATAAAAAAATCCCAGATACCAAAAACATAAACAATTAGGGGTATGTTACATCAAATCTATGCATTTAAAATAGTAAAACCGTTGAATATAACATTAAAGTATAGTGTTCAAGTAAACGTTTAAGCCTTTGTGAATTATAAAATTGTCAAATAATTGTGTAACATGCAATTGAAAATTGTAATAAAAGTGATTTTTGAGACTTTCGAAATTCTTAGCTCAAAAACTACGCATCGGAAAAAAACATGAATATGTTTTTTATTCAGGATTGGTAAAACAAAAAAAAAAATTGTCATTTGCACATTTGAAAAAAATTTTAAATGTCATAACAAAAGTTGATAGTTACTTCTTCTTGTCAGTATTTAGACTTTTCACTCTTAATGTTCTTTATCAGAGGATCAAAATACATAGAAAAACCTTGGTGGAAGTAAGGAGGCCCATCGGTTACGGAAACCTACTGGGCCCCCGTAATATACTCCTCGTATCCTTTATTTATGTTTCCTTGTTTTTCTTATTCCTCCCATTTCAACCAATATAACTCGTAACTTTCAAGTTGGTGTTTCTATTCCAATGTACTGGTATCTATTTTCCCCCCTTATTTTAAATCAATAACATTAACTACAATAATAGCAGCAAACGTTGCACAATATACGGCCCAGCATAGACGAAGAAGTATCGACGCCTCCTAGGAAAACCAGCACAGCTAAAAAACTGTGTTCAAAACCAGCACAGTTCAAAATCTTGTCCGGAAATCCGCACAACTCGCTTTGTTCGGGCGAATACAAGCACACCTCACAAATTTTAGATTAATACTAGCACACTTCAAATTGCTAGAGGGAAAACTAGCACAGCTCGCAAAACTCAGGCGAAAAGCAGCACTACTCGCAACGCTTGGGCGAAGAGTAACACAACACACTAGCTCAATTCGTTTTTTTTATTTAGTTGTAAATGTTAATTCTAATAAAAAAGTTTTATACGTGCTAATTTTTTAATTGTTTTATTAATTATAATTTATAATATCTACAAAGTGGTTTTAC
>NW_019379502.1:1988108-2004073 GCF_000648655.2 Copidosoma floridanum | reverse complement strand
CGTTTCTTTAAATTAATAATTATTTTTTTAAATTAATAAGCAATTTCAAAAATTCCACAATGTTATTTGAATTTGAATTTTTAAACTTTTTGTCGTTCAAAAACTAGCACCATTAATCCGCATGTGGTGGCGAGCGCCCCATTGCGGAAAAAATACCTCTTCAGTCACAGTGAAAGTACTTATACTAACCTATCTATAATAGAGGTTTCTTTATCTTCATGGGCAGCTGAAAATTCATGAGTTTGTTTACAGTAACATCCTCAATCTAATAATAACCTTGTAATAAATGTAAAAATAGTACAATCGAGATTATTTTATTCAGCATGAGTGTAGTTTTTATTGTAGTTGCATCGTAATTTTTGCATATACCATGGACGAAGGTGATGAAAATCGTAAGTATATTCATATTATCAAACTAACCTATAATGTATGGTAAAATATAAGTATACATTATTCGCTCAGATATAGAATATTTTTTTAAATTACTTGTTTAATAATTTATTATTACTAGACTTTCGGTGACTGAGTAACAGTGTACATGAAATGTTTAACATAGTTATTGATTGATAGTGTTTATTGACTATTTACACTACAGTACGTTTAGTCAAAGAGCTTCGATGGCTTAGTGGCTAGCGTGCAGCTAACCACCTAGTCTTATAGACTCCGAGAGGTTAAGGTTCGAATCCCGTCGAAAAATATCGAGATTTTTTTCTCGGGCTTTTTCGATTTGAGGAGTACCCTAGATGTCAAAAAGCTACATATTCGATTTTTTAAGACGATTAGAGGGCTTTGAATGACAATATCTGGACCTATACATGGGCTTCTTTTCAAGGAAAGCCAACACCTGGCCAGCTCGACGGTAAAGTCACTATTAGTGTTAATTAAATTATCAGTACGGTAATTTAGATGGTTAATGAAAGTGAATTTTTCCATATTAACCTGATACCAGCCGGGGTGTGCTTGAGACGATCGCTGCGCCCTGCAAATAGTATCTTGTAGGATGGATGGTGGCTGAGTCGTCTAAGGAGAACTTTGCGCTAGGGGCTTCGCACGAAAGATTTGCACGCTCAGAAGTTTGAAAGCAAGGTTTATGGTAAATCCCTCAAAACCCGAAAGGGACTGAATAAGAAATACGTACAATACTGTACGTTTAGTCAATACTCTCCCATTAGAAACAATGTCAAACGTTTCGTGTTCAGCCATGTAATGGAGTATCATCGCTTAACAAACCAAGTGAATAACGACCGACACGATGGCGCAGCAGTAGAGAGTCGCAGTTCGGTCGATCACCGAAGCTTAAGCAAGCGTTCGATGCGCTTAGTACTTGGATGTGTGACCGTTCCATAGTAACTGTTATACTGCGTTTCTATTTTTTATTCAACTGCAAACTTTTACTTTACTTGTGCCAGCATTCTCAAATCTTTTGCAAAAAATTTAAAAAATGGGGCTCCTGAAAATGATTAAAGATTCTTGTGAAACTATTTTACCAACAATTCTACAAGTTCTATTACATGAAATTAATATGGTATACTATTATCATGACGTTTTAGTTGAGTAATTAGTTTTTGATAAAATAATATACAATCACTACAGTTCTCTCAACCTAAATGTTTACTCATTGTTTATTAATTTATTCCCGAGTAATTTTTCGTGCAGAAACAAATCTTAAAAAACCATAGCCTATATTTGTATAAGTCAATATAATATTTGATAAGTACTTCCTTCGAAATCAACGGCAAACCATTGAAATAAAAGTTGTATAGTCACATTTGTCGGATGTAAGGATTCAAGTACGTAAGCCAATCAGTGAATTTATACAGACTCTTTACCGATACGATTAACCCTTTTAATAAATTAAAGTGCTGTCATTTAAATCTAACTAACGGAGAGGTAAGGTCGTATAACAAATAATAATAAGCAAGGAGCGCTTAACGATTAAAAAAACAGTTCATATAATTTCCTATCTTACTCTTACGTACAATTAAAATTTTTAGAAATAAACTCCGCCATGACTTCGATTTTTCATCACATTCTGATTTTCAAAATTTGAATGTGTTCCTAAAACAACTTTCAATTATTATTATAGTTGTCACTGGAAATTGTTGAAAATATCTGATGATTTTTTGTTACTCATTAAGTGTATTTTTTATGCAACAAATTTTTTTATATCATAGTAGTGTCCTTGAATTATGTGGTTTATAATTCTGTAAGGAATGCCATCGTATTCATTAAAGTAGCTGAAACATCGATGTCACGAAAAAACAGAGTTTTAATTAAAACTTTTTAAATAATAATTTCAGATTTTTTTCGTGGTTTCCTGAACCACACAACTTGACAAGAGTCCTTGAAAATGAAAGAANCGTCGAAAAATATCGAGATTTTTTTCTCGGGCTTTTTCGATATGAGGAGTACCCAAGATGTCAAAAAACTACATATTCGATTTTTTAAAACAATTAGAGGACTTTTAATGACAATATCTGGATCTATACATGGGCTTCTTTTCGAGGAAAGCCAACATCTGGCCAGCTCGACGGTAAAGTCACTATTAGTGTTAATTAAATTATCAGTTCGGTATTTTAGATGGTTAATGAAAGTGAATTTTTCCACATTAACCTAATACTGGCTAGGGTGTGCTTGAGACGATCGCTGCGCCCTGCAAATAGTATGCAGTAGGATGGGCGGTGGCTGAGTCGTCTAAGGAGAACTTTGCGCTAGGGGCTTCGCACGAAAGATTTGCACGCTCAGAAGTTTGAAAGCAAGGTTTATGGTAAATCCCTCAAAACCCGAAAGGGACTGAATAAGAAATACGTACAATACTGTACGTTTAGTCAATACTCTCCCATTAGAAACAATGTCAAACGTTTCGTGTTTAGCCATGTAATGAAGTATCATCGCTTAAGAAACCAAGTGAATAACGACCGACACGATGGCGCAGCAGTAGAGAGCCACAGTTCGGTCGATCACCGAAGCTTAATTAAGCATTTGATGCGCTTAGTACTTGGATGTGTGACCGTTCTATAGTAATTGTTCTACTGCGCTTCTTTTTTTTATTCAACTGCAAACTTTTACTCTACTTGTACCAGCATTCTCAAATCTTTTGTAAAAAATTTAAAAAATGGGGCTCCTGAAAATGATTAAAGTTCTTCTGCAACTATTTTACCAACAATTCTACAAGTTCTATTACATAAAATTAATATGGTATACTATTATATCAGATAAATCAGTCCAAAATGAGGGTAGCACCAGTCTTGCACCAGGTCAATAGTTAGTTAACAACCATCAAGGAATATTTGTTTGGTTAAGATGTTCTTCGGTAGACAAAGCATGGCCACGAGAGTGTGGTAACCCGCTTAATTGCAACCTTAAGAAGGCAGATTGACTCTATCGGTAAATGCTATCTCAGTTTTGCTGTTGAGCAAAAGAGCTGTATACAGTAAAAACCAGCGTATGGGTCACGGGACCCGCAGAAGAAACGAAGCTGCCTTGTAGTTATCAACTATTTTGTAAACGTTGACACGTGTACTCTATGACAACTATAGTTATACAAAAATTTGGCGTTCAATTTATTAAAAGGGATGATAGTTATTCTGCTGAATGTTAATTTTTCAGTTAAATAAGTCAAAAATATTGAAATATTTGTTATATTAATTATAAAATGTTTTGAATATTTACAATTTTTCTGAATTGCGTAAAAATATAATTTATGTTACACTTACGTCTTTAAATATAATAGCATATAACATTAAGAAAAATCTGACTAATTCATTCAATATAGATATGAAGAATTTTTAACAACTACGCGTTGTCAGACATTTATAAATTACGTACCGTGAAAATCTACAGCATTTATCTCTCAGGGACCTTAAAAAAAATGTTTTTAGTAGTTGTGAAACAAATACATGACTATTTACGTGAAGATTTTTGCAAAAAAAATAGAACTGTACTGGTTACTTTTTGCCTGTGAAAATTGTTTCTCCGAAACACTTTAAAAAGTATAAAATATTTTTATACTTTTAAGTACAATGAAGAATTGGTATGCAAACAGTAAGTTGTAAATTAAATTTTAGCCCGCGTGCATAAACTTTTTGCAAATAGTATCAGTGTTATTCGTATTCACTCCACGACAACGTTTATTACATTTCTTGATAAAATTTTTCCTTCATCGACAAAGAGTTCTCAAGACTTTCGTGCTATTTCTTCTACGAATAATAAAAACATGGAAACTGTGCCTTTGAGTTAAATTGGGTCAAAAATTATTTTTTTAATAGTAAAATTAACTGCTATTTAGCCAATATAAATGTCTTGCATCACTTCCTAATGTTGAAACGCCATCGCTTCAGCATTTTTTAAGTTTTAAAACAACTAATCGAAGTTTAACCTTTTCATTTTTAGTTTTGTTTCATCGTAGAAGCTTTGCATCGGTAAAAAATTACGTTTTCGTGAAAAAATGTTACAAATGTTCCATATCGTGTTTAGAGGAAAAAAAAACATTATTTTAAGAAAAAGTCCATCTGTCTGTTTGTGTGTGTGTATATGTATGTAATCAGTCATTTCTCTGGAACCCAATAACAACCGATTTTACTGATTTGGGGCTGAAAATATTTCTTTTTAAATTTCCATAGTGACTCAAAAAAATAATTTTAGTATTTTACGTTATTAAGGTTGTTATGACAATTTTATAGGATAAAAAGTTGGTTTTTCGTCTTATTAAGGGTAAAAAATTTATTATGAAATTTTTGCAGTAGTATAAGGTGATAGGGTATATAAATAGCTTTATTTACTATGTGGTAGATTCTTCATAGGGGTTTTTGCTCAGTTTTTATACGAGTATTACCAAAGTTTTTCCGAAAATATGGGTATTACTTTACAACAAATCTACAATATTTGTGAATTAATGGCTTAAGATTTTTTCTAAATCCATTTAGCGGTTGAGAAAAAAAATCATGTTATATACCTTATTCTGATTGTTATAATGTTATTTTATGCTCAAAAATAAAACTAACGCTTTTTTAAGGGTAACAAATTTTTCATGAAACTTTAAATAAGTATAATTTAACAGGGTATTAAATAATCATTATTTTTCATCCCACAGATTTTTGACAAGTTTTTTTGTAAAGTTTTTACGAAAGTAATTTTGAGTGTCAATCGAGACAAAATAATTAAATTTACTATTTTCATGTAGTACAATTAAAACTTTTTAATAAAAAAAAATTGTTTAATTTATCGTATGAGACTAAAATTTTTTTAGGAAAATAGTAAAATAAAACACATTTTAAAATTAGTAACTTATGAATACTGTACATATATTATGTAATAGTATGTTCAATTATCTTACTAATATATAAAGCAAAGTCGCTAAAACTGTTGTAATCGCTAACCGCGAAAACTACTGAACTGATTTTGCTGAAATTTTGCATACCGATTCTTGACGCTTCCTAGATGGTTTTAGTATGGTTTTTATCTTGAAAAATTTAATAACAATAGCAATAAATAAGCTCAAAGTTTTGCAAAAATACGCCAGCTTTTCACTTTAGTTTAGTAGGATCCGCTAGGTGGCGTCGACATAGAATCGAAGCTATCTGCAACAGAATTGAATAAGTGTGGTTATAATACGCCAGAGCGTCTCGAAGAAAGATACACTCGTTCTCCGGCAGTTCATCGAGCTGCATCGAGAATGTACATGATCGACGTGCAGCTGGGCATCCCGGTTACCGATGACGCTCTTCTCCAATGGGCAAGTGATCTAGGTCTACTATCACCCTAAACTTCCAGAATTGACGAGTGCCACCAATAAAAAATTTTTTCTAACCGATGACGTCTCCGGGGGAATACCAGGAGACGTGTCTAGCCAGAGCATATCCTGCTCCAACCCTTCAGAATTATGTGGCCATACCACAATCTGGCCTCGTGCCGTCGTAGAAGCTTATACCATAAATGTAAGCCAGGAAAAACAGCCCTAAGGGGCATGGGCAGCCATAACGGCTTCCTTCTGAGTGTTTGTGTCCCCAACGGCATCCCCACATTTCCCCGACTAACGATGAGCCGTTGGTGATCCGGAGAACAACCCAAAGATGAGATATTTTTTTATCAGCGGTGTACCTCCCTCATTTACGGTCTCCGTCCACAGAGACTCCGAGGGTAAGAGTCAAGCTACCCGCAGCTGGCTCTCCATCATCAAGAATAATAATAAGGAATGACTGGAAATTGTACCACTGGCCCTTTTCAGGGCCAATGTAAGCATTTCCGTTCTCTACTTAACCATCAATCTCATCGGTTTTTTTTAGGGGCCACCTAAGTGTAAACTACTTTGCCAACAAATACATTTTTACTACCATTTCCGGAAGCGGTTCGTCGACTAAAAGACTGTATATAAAGACCGGCACTATTAAATCAAGTCAGTCATTTACTGGCAGACGTCACGAGCAGAGTTGTTCGTCGTAAGGCTTAGAACCCTGGTGACCAACGACCCTATATTACCCTCTCGACTCTAAGCATTCAACCAGGAATCACCGATCCTCTCCAAGGTCTGCGCTGGGTGAACCTAACAGCTATGAAGGAAAAAAAACTTGAGCCAACGGGAGTCTCTAACAGGCAAGCATTACGAACTAATCTCTTCTAATCTCTCCACCTTAGATCATCAAAACAACTGAGTCTGCAAAAAAAAGGTGCTTTAGACACCAACGTCCTCGACGTTATATCAGGAGACGTTAAGAAAGAGCACTACAACTAGCCCCAAAACTTCGGACTTAGTATATTAATTTTCTCCCAATCAGTCTGGGGTTTCAACATCAGGCGAGAGAAGATCACCCTGAGGTATCCAGGCAGTCACAATTGTTGTTAACTTCAGTCAAGAAAGAGTATACTTAAGAAGTTCACCGGTCTTTTCTAGGGCCATCGGACGTTGAACTACCTTGCCAACAAATATATTAGAACTTAACAAAGTTGACAGAAAACAGCCTTTAGGGGTCACAAAAGTCGTAAGTATGCTAGTAGTCGCAACAGGGTATGTTGGGAAAAANAAAAAAATTTTTTTTCAATATATATTTTTTAGGAGTTTAAAATCTTAACAGCTCTAAAAAATAGCCCTTTTCGTAAATTATACGGGAGAAACTGCAAATCAACCGCTTCTTATGGCCAACGATTATTTTATGGCATAAGGAATGCATGGTACTTTTCAGCATAATTATGATTTTTTAATTCTTACACCTTATTATTTGACCAAATATACTGTATGGATTGCGAACAAATATGTTTTTAATAAATAGATTTTTGTTCTTAGAAGTGTCAGGAATAAACGTAAAATTTTTTTAACTGAAAAACGTTTCACATTACATGTCAACACACTACGGTGTTCCATTTTGTAAGTCTGGGGCGAAGCCGAGACGGGGGGCTGCTAGTATCTTATATTTGCTTATATCAAATAATAAAAAAACTTTAACATTTTCTTAAAATTGAAAGGAGAAAAATAGTAATTGAGGACGCTATTTGTTTTAGATTATATCAGTTCTGTCGACTCAAAATAGAAATATATAATTAAATCGTAACACGTCATTCACAAATTTGAGTCACAACACTCGGTTCAAGAATATACATGTCATAATACTTTATGATTACGTAGAATACGAATACTGAAACTTAATCATTGTGAAATTATGGGTCTATCTCTTTTTAATTACCTTACACTTAGAGATAATTATTTATTACTGAGAAATACAAATATGTAAAATGTTTGTAATATGCTCAGGACGAGAGCAACAGGGCTCAGATAAGCAAATAGTAATATTACTACATTAAAGTATAAGTCATGCAACCTGTTAAGTATATTCCTATGAAAATTTTGATGGCCTTAAAGTGAAGCTTCTAATAGAATTAGTTGAGTCTATGTGGTCTAGGTGTAATTGGTCATTATTTTAAAGAGTGCTATTTTTCATTAAAACTTTTTAATAAAAAAAAATTGTTTAATTTATCGTATGAGACTAAAATTTTTTTAGGAAAATAGTAAAATAAAACACATTTTAAAATTAGTAACTTATGAATACTATACACATATTATGTAATAGTATGTTCAATTATCTTNATTCAACTTCCTTGGTCAAATTTATACATCTGCTTAAATGAAGTAAATATTACTCAAGTAGTTGTATCTATAATTCACAAGATTCATTTTTTGTTAAAGCGGTTGTATACTAAATAATAAGTAATGTTGATACAGAGCTCTGACGTGTAGGATACAATTTTTTTGATAATTTTGAAATTTTATCGTTTTTCAAAATTAAATCTGTTTTAAAAAAAACTGCCTGAACAACAAATCAAAGAAAGACAATGGATTTAGTGTAGGAACTACTGGTACTATTTCCTTTAGCCATGAAATGTAATAAGTATGTTGGAGTATTGGAAAATATATTTTAATTATTTTGTGATGAATGCAGACGATGAATTGAGTAATTAATTGATTCCTGATTATTGACAAAAAATGACTGATATGAATTACATGATCTGATCCATTGCTNACCGGTGCACGAGAGAGTTCCAGGTCTGGATGACCGGGGATCTCCGCGTCCCAGGTTCGCTGGAAGAGGGACTCCATTACATTGCGCGCCATCGCCTTTTATGCCTGCGTTGTTTCCTTTTTAGTAGCAGGTTTTCCCTTGTTTAGATAAACGCGCTATAGCATTTTCTTAACGTACTAGACGCACATTTTCTGCGCGTGGCGTTCAAATTTGAATTCTCGTGATTCAAATAGGAATTTCTTACAAAACGAAATATATGTATATATAAAAAAAATGTGTACCGTTGAATTATCTATTAAACGGATTTCTTATCACAAGAAAATGTGACAAACGAAAGAATATAAATTCAAATGTAAATCGTAGATTATAAATTCTAATCGATAGAAGTGCCCACTTGCACTATAATAAAGGCTTCTTTATCTTCATGGGCAGCAGAAAATTTATAATCTTGTTTACCGTAACATCTTCAATTTAATTATAACTTTGTAAGAAATGTAAAAGTAGTACAATCGTGATTATTTTATTCAGCGTGAGTGTAGTTTTTATTGTAGTTGCATCGTAATTATTGCATATACCATGGACGAAGGCGATGAAAATCGTTAGTATATTTATATTGTCAAACTAAGTTTTAAGGTATGATAAAATATAAGTACACATTATTTGGTCAGATATAGAATATTTTTTTAAATTACGTGTTTAATAATTTAATATTACTAGATTTTCAGTGACTGAGTAACAGTGTACTTGAAATATTTATTATAGTTTTTGATTGATAGTGTTTATTGACTATTTACACTACGTTTTGTCAAAAAGCTTTGATGGCTCCGTATCTAGCGTGCAGCTAACCACATAGTCTGATAGACTCCGAGAGGTGAAGGTTCTAATCCCGTCGAAAAATATCGAGATTTTTTTCTCGGGCTTTTTCGATATGAGGAGTACCCAAGATGTCAAAAAACTACATATTCGATTTTTTAAAACAATTAGAGGACTTTTAATGACAATATCTGGATCTATACATGGGCTTCTTTTCGAGGAAAGCCAACATCTGGCCAGCTCGACGGTAAAGTCACTATTAGTGTTAATTAAATTATCAGTTCGGTATTTTAGATGGTTAATGAAAGTGAATTTTTCCACATTAACCTAATACTGGCTAGGGTGTGCTTGAGACGATCGCTGCGCCCTGCAAATAGTATGCAGTAGGATGGATGGTGGCTGAGTCGTCTAAGGAGAACTTTGCGCTAGGGGCTTCGCACGAAAGATTTGCACGCTCAGAAGTTTGAAAGCAAGGTTTATGGTAAATCCCTCAAAACCCGAAAGGGACTGAATAAGAAATACGTACAATACTGTACGTTTAGTCAATACTCTCCCATTAGAAACAATGTCAAACGTTTCGTGTTCAGCCATGTAATGGAGTATCATCGCTTAACAAACCAAGTGAATAACGACCGACACGATGGCGCAGCAGTAGAGAGTCGCAGTTCGGTCGATCACCGAAGCTTAAGCAAGCGTTCGATGCGCTTAGTACTTGGATGTGTGACCGTTCCATAGTAACTGTTATACTGCGTTTCTATTTTTTATTCAACTGCAAACTTTTACTTTACTTGTGCCAGCATTCTCAAATCTTTTGCAAAAAATTTAAAAAATGGGGCTCCTGAAAATGATTAAAGATTCTTGTGAAACTATTTTACCAACAATTCTACAAGTTCTATTACATGAAATTAATATGGTATACTATTATCATGACGTTTTAGTTGAGTAATTAGTTTTTGATAAAATAATATACAATCACTACAGTTCTCTCAACCTAAATGTTTACTCATTGTTTATTAATTTATTCCCGAGTAATTTTTCGTGCAGAAACAAATCTTAAAAAACCATAGCCTATATTTGTATTAGTCAATATATTATTTGATATGTACTTCGTTAGAAATTAACGGAAAATTATTAAAATAAAAGTTGTGTAATTACATTTGTCGGATGTAAGGATTTAAGTACGAAAGCTAATCAGTGAATTTATACAGACTCTTTACCCACATGATAACCACTTTCAATAAATTGAAGTGCTGTCATTTAAATCTTACTAACGAAGAGGTAAGGTCATATAACAGAGAATAATAAAGAAAGAGCGCTTTACAATTGAAAAAAATATTCATATAATTTTCTATCTTACACTCACGTACAATTAAAATTTTTAGAAATAAACTCCGAAATGACCTCGGTTTTTCATTAAATTCTCATTTTTAAAATTTGAATGCGTTCCTTAAACAACTTCCTATAATTATAGTTGTCGTTGAAAATTGTTGAAAATATCTGATGATTTTTTGTTAATGATTAGGTGTATTTATTTGTGCAATACATATTTTATATCATAGTAGTGTCCTTGAATTATGTGGTTTATAATTCTGTAAGGAATGCCATCGTATTCATTAAAGTAGCTGAAACATCGATGTCACGAAAAAACAGAGTTTTAATTAAAACTTTTTAAATAATAATTTCAGATTTTTTTCGTGGTTTCCTGAACCACACAACTTGACAAGAGTCCTTGAAAATGAAAGAAATATAGATCTGCTGAGTGGAACGCTTTTATTTGGTAAATATTATCACTGAAATCATAGATTTACGAGAAACGATTTTTACTAAAATACAGTAAATATTGTATATCAATATTATTCAATAAAGTATGCTGTGGTAATTGTATGCATTGATGAAAGGTAAACTTATTCAACTTCCTTGGTCAAATTTATACATCTGCTTAAATGAAGTAAATATTACTCAAGTAGTTGTATCTATAATTCACAAGATTCATTTTTTGTTAAAGTGGTTGTATACTTAATAATAAGTAATGGTCTAATGGTATGTGCTTACAAGTTTGAAAGAGCCTCCTTTTTACCCAAAAAAATGATTGTGTAAAGTTTTGATCACGTTTACGATGTAGTTTTTAGAATATGACTGATAAAAAATTGCTGTTATCCCGAAGATTAACATTAGCCTTATCGACAAGACAGCATAATCGTAGTTTTTGTCTGTGTGAAAAGTAATAATGAACGTTTAAAATTTGAAGTGAACTTAATTTAAAACTTCGCTGGAAGACGTAATTCTTTTTAGAGGCTTTTGCCGTATTGGCCTGGTGCACTTCGTTGAAGGGGAGAGCTGGTGTCAGTCATTTTGACATGCGTTTTTATGAAATAGAGGGTCTCGATTTGCTAACTGTGGCCACTGAACTAATTTGCTCCTATGAGATGTAACATGGAATCAGGATCCACAATGAAGGTAGCATCAGTCTTGCACCAGGTCAATAGTTAGTTAACAATCATTAAGGAATATGTGTTTGGTTTGGATGTTTTTTGGTAGACAAAGCATTGGGACAAGAGTGTGGTAACCCGCATCATTGCAACCTTAAGAAGGCAGATTTACTATATCGGTAAAAGTTATCTCAGTTTTGCCGTTGAACAAAAAAGCTGTATACAATGAAAGCCAGCGTATGGGTCTTGGGACCCGCAGAAGAAGCAAAGCTGCTTCGTAGTTATCAACTATTTTGCGAACGTAGATACGTGTACTCTATGACAACTATAGTAATAAAAAAATTTAGCGTTAAATTTATTAAAAGGGATAATATTAATTATGCTTAATGTTAATGTTTCAGTAAAATAAGTCGAAAATATTGAAATTTTTATTATATTTACTATTATTTTACAGTAACATCCTCAATCTAATAATAACCTTGTAATAAATGTAAAAATAGTACAATCGAGATTATTTTATTCAGCATGAGTGTAGTTTTTATTGTAGTTGCATCGTAATTTTTGCATATACCATGGACGAAGGTGATGAAAATCGTAAGTATATTCATATTATCAAACTAACCTATAATGTATGGTAAAATATAAGTATACATTATTCGCTCAGATATAGAATATTTTTTTAAATTACTTGTTTAATAATTTATTATTACTAGACTTTCGGTGACTGAGTAACAGTGTACATGAAATGTTTAACATAGTTATTGATTGATAGTGTTTATTGACTATTTACACTACAGTACGTTTAGTCAAAGAGCTTCGATGGCTTAGTGGCTAGCGTGCAGCTAACCACCTAGTCTTATAGACTCCGAGAGGTTAAGGTTCGAATCCCGTCGAAAAATATCGAGATTTTTTTCTCGGGCTTTTTCGATTTGAGGAGTACCCTAGATGTCAAAAAGCTACATATTCGATTTTTTAAGACGATTAGAGGGCTTTGAATGACAATATCTGGACCTATACATGGGCTTCTTTTCAAGGAAAGCCAACACCTGGCCAGCTCGACGGTAAAGTCACTATTAGTGTTAATTAAATTATCAGTACGGTAATTTAGATGGTTAATGAAAGTGAATTTTTCCATATTAACCTGATACCAGCCGGGGTGTGCTTGAGACGATCGCTGCGCCCTGCAAATAGTATCTTGTAGGATGGATGGTGGCTGNTAATCAACTGTATATTTCTTGTTTCATGTAAATAATGGTCACGTGACCATTTGCAGCAAATACAATGTTTCATTCCCTGTTTTACATCACCCGTATTTTTAAGATAGGATAAGAAACTTCTACTGATTATCAAAACTCACTTTGTTAACTGTTTTTTTACATTACAGAGCTACTTTTTTTTGTTTTTTTTTCTTTTTATAACTTTCTTTTTTTTTTTTCTTTTATTACATACTTAGAAGCAGTTTATATGAATTTTTGATTGTTATATACATTACATTTTTCTACTTTATTAAGAATCAACTAATCTGTTGTAATAATATTTTTTATTCTTATAAACAATAGACCAGTTGTCTCCTAAATGCAAAAAGTTATATTTTATGTAGATTTAGCTAATTGTTTTTATCATAGTCTTTATTATCAAAGATTTTGACATCGTTAATTATTGTTTTCTATATTATGGTGATGATGGGCCTACAGCTTCTTTAATGAACATGATTTTAGGTACACTTTTTTTATATTACACTACTCGTTTCTATTTTATTACATGGCCTGTCACATGATGCTGTGATTGAATTTTCAACATCCCAAATATTTATATACGTTTTTGATACAGATGTCGCAAGACTTGGAAAATGCAGAATTTTTTCGTAGATACGTATACGTACGCGTATCCAGAAAAAAAATGTGAAAGAATATATAACTTTTTTCCCACAGATTTTTGACAAGTTTTTTTGTAAAGTTTTTACGAAAGTAATTTTGAGTGTCAATCGAGACAAAATAATTAAATTTACTATTTTCATGTAGTACAATTAAAACTTTTTAATAAAAAAAAATTGTTTAATTTATCGTATGAGACTAAAATTTTTTTAGGAAAATAGTAAAATAAAACACATTTTAAAATTAGTAACTTATGAATACTATACACATATTATGTAATAGTATGTTCAATTATCTTACTAATATATAAAGCAAAGTCGCTAAAACTGTTGTAATCGCTAACCGCGAAAACTACTGAACTGATTTTGCTGAAATTTTGCATACCGATTCTTGACGCTTCCTAGATGGTTTTAGTATGGTTTTTATCTTGAAAAATTTAATAACAATAGCAATAAATAAGCTCAAAGTTTTGCAAAAATACGCCAGCTTTTCACTTTAGTTTAGTAGGATCCGCTAGGTGGCGTCGACATAGAATCGAAGCTATCTGCAACAGAATTGAATAAGTGTGGTTATAATACGCCAGAGCGTCTCGAAGAAAGATACACTCGTTCTCCGGCAGTTCATCGAGCTGCATCGAGAATGTACATGATCGACGTGCAGCTGGGCATCCCGGTTACCGATGACGCTCTTCTCCAATGGGCAAGTGATCTAGGTCTACTATCACCCTAAACTTCCAGAATTGACGAGTGCCACCAATAAAAAATTTTTTCTAACCGATGACGTCTCCGGGGGAATACCAGGAGACGTGTCTAGCCAGAGCATATCCTGCTCCAACCCTTCAGAGTTACGTGGCCGTACCACAATCTGGCCTCGTGCCGTCAGAGAAGCTTATACTATAAGTGTAAGCCAGGGAAAACAGCCCTGAGGGGCATGGGCAGCCATAACGGCTTACTTCTCAGTGGTCGTGTCCCCAACGTCATCCCCACATTTCCCCGACTAACCATGAGCGGTTGGTGATCCGGAGAACAACCCAAAGATGAGATATTTTTTGATCAGCGGTGTACCTCCCTCATGTACGGTCTCCGTCTACAGAGACTCCGAGGATAAGAGTCAAGCTACCCGCAGCTGGCTCTCCATCATCAAGAATAATAATAAGGAATTACTGGAAATTGTACCACTTGGCCTTTTCAGGGCCAATGTAAGCATTTATGTTCTCTACTTAACCATCAATCTCATCGGTTCTTTTTAGGGGCTACCTAAGTGTAAACTACCTTGCCAACAAATACATTTTTACTACCATTTCCGGAAGCGGTTCGTCGACTAAAAGACTATATATAAAGACCGCCACTATTAAACCAAGTCAGTCATTAACTGGCAGACGTCACGAGCAGAATTTTTCGTTGCAAGGCTGGGAACCCTGGTGACCAACAACCCTATTTTACCCTCTCGACTCTAAGCATTCAACCAGGAATCACCGATCCTCTCCAAGGTCTGCGCTGGTCGAACCTAACAGCTATGAAGGAAAAAAAACTTGACCCAACAGGAGTCTTCAACGGGCAAGCATTACGAACCAATCTCTCCTAATCTCTCCACCTTAGATCATCAAAACAATCGAGTCTGCAAAAAAAAGATGCTTTAGATACCAACGTTTTCGACGTTATATCAGGAGACGTTAGGAAAGAGCACTACAACTAGCCCCAAAGCTTCGGACTTAGTCATTTTTCTCCCAATCAGTCTGGGGCTTCAACATCAGGCCAGTGAAGATCACCCTGAGATATCCAGGCAGTCACAATTGCTGTTAACTTTAGTCAAGAAAGAGTATACTTAAGAAGTTCACCGGTCTTTTTTAGGGCCATCGGACGTTGAACTACCTTGCCAACAAATGTATGAGAACTTAACAAAGTTGACAGAAAACAGCCTTTAGGGGTCACAAAAGTCGTAAGTATGCTAATAGTCGCAACAGGGTACATTGGAAAGAAAACTTCAAATGGATCTAATAAATACCATTTGAGGCGTCAAGAAACTGACGCAGAAAATTTATCAAGATTGGAACAGCCAAAATCGCCAAACAAAGAATCCATTACGTGAGGAATCAGCTCTTCATTTTACCCTCACAGTAATCTCTTAAATCTTTAAAGATCTAAATTAAAATTTTTGAATAAGTAGAAAATAACTTTGTATTTTTGTGGCAATAAAAAATGTAGAGATTAAGCTCCAGGACTTTGTTGCTCTGGTAATAAAGTTGTGAGATAAGAGAAAAAAATTTTTTTTTCATATGAATTTTTTAGGAGTTTAAAATCCTAACATCTTTAAAAAATGGCCCTTTTCGTAAATTACAC
>NW_019379502.1:1861262-1987405 GCF_000648655.2 Copidosoma floridanum | reverse complement strand
GTTGAGTCTATGTGGTCTAGGTGTGATTGGTCATTATTTTAAAGAGTGCTATTTTTCAACTTAGTTTCCAAATTTGATTCATGTTAGTTCCATAAGATTCTATTATTAGTTTTAATTTTTATATTGATGCATTAAATAATCGTTAATTGTAATATGAAATACAGAATATTCTTACGTTAAAGTTTTTATTCATGCATTAAAATTAAAAAACAAAATTTTGTGATAACTAAATGAAGACAATATTTTAGTTATAAACATTTGAACAGAAAATATTTCGTAAGAAAAAGAAATTAAGATATGATCAAAGTTTGGGGGGTTGGAGCGCGAAGCGCGGAGGAGCGTCGCCCCTAGTTTACTTGAATTGAATATTAGTTAAATTTACCGAAGGCAACTAGTGTAACAAAGCAAATGTACCTCACCAACTTCAGTGAATCTTATTCAATAATATTTTTATTCAAATTTAGTCGGATATGTTTATTGATATTTCCTAAAAATGTTTCCTTAATAAATCTTCTAAGATTAATAATTTGTACATAATTTCTTAATAATTCTTTAGACATCAATTTCAACGCAAATAATAGTGCTAATTTCAATCTCGCATTTCATGGTATTAGCCGATCAAGAACTTCCTTCAATGACAATGAAACTTATAGTTATGATTATCAGTCATCTGCAGTTAATTTTTCAGGACTCAGTACAGACACCACAACAAATCAGTAAACTGATACACAAAACTGGAACTCTGAGGGTAAAAATCAGATTAATAATACTTTACTTTACAAGGGCGCAAAATACACGCATGAGCACTCAAAGGGTGAGGTTCTTATACGTTTGTGCCCAAGTCGCGTAAATTGTTCTTCTTATCAAGGGCACAAAGTAAAATTTTGCAACCGTGAGCAAACTTTGCGCCCCGTAAATGACTTCGTGCTTTGAGGGTAAATAGTAGAACGCGTTGGATAAGTGCTATGCCACCACGGATATTTTGTGGCCCAAAGAACTTGTGAAGCAAGACCCAAGGGGTCGTAGAGTAGCCCTGAATGGCTGGAGTTATGCGGCGAAACCTATTTGTCCTACTAAGGGCGCAGCATCCGCTCAAAAAAGCCCAAAGTAGGAAAAAATATATTGAACTTGTAAATGCAAACTGATAACAAGGGCGTAAAGTGCACAGTTCCACTGTGGGACCATGGTAAGAAATAGTTGTTGTCGTCATATAAGTGCCATAACCGCAGGGTCTATTTCGTTCCCGAGGGAGCTGCGATGCAGAGCCCAAGGGTTCGTAGTGTAGCCTCCGTTGGATGGCGCTTATGTGACAAATCCAATTTTTCCTATCGAGAACGCTGAAAATGTCCAACGGTCTTGAGGTAGGAAAATAAAATATTTAGTTTTTATGATACAATAATAAATATAGAGTCAGCAATATTTTGTCATAGTATGTTATTAATCAAATTTCGTTCATCAGCCTTCAACTTGAATATCATTGACAGTGTCAATCACACTCCTGCTCATAACAGTATGTTACAAGCTGAAGCTTACGATGCTGGAACTAATATTTACGTTTCCCAATTAACTGAATCTGAGCTTGTCGAAAGACGTACCTATACCACAGAAAATCAATGTACGAATGCACAATACTGGAATCCTGAAGGTAAAAATGTCACTTCAAACATCAATTTATACATTAATAAAGTTTTTTTATTTTATTTTCGAATTGCATAGTATTCGTAAAAAATTTTTTCTGTCAGGCTTTCACTTTAATACTACTTACAGTGTCAATCACCGCCCAGCTTATTATAGTAATAATGGATTAAACAATATAATGGACGGTACTCATACTAATACTTGGGTTTCTCAGTCACCTGAAGCAGAGCTTGCCAAAAGTGTAGTGATACTGAAGCAAATCAATACTACAATATACGAAACTGGAACTCCAATGGTAAAAAACAAATCAAATGAAACATTTCCATAGAAATATATTTAATGTTATGGGCCTAGAATAATTGTCTAATTGTTCATTATTTATAACTAACTTTTGTATTAGACTTTAACCTAAATACTTTCAATAATGCTTATCAATATCCCGTAAATTATAATTATAATGGATCACTAGCTTCATTAACCCATTCTGAGACTGATAGTCGAGTATTTCAACCGTCTGGAGAAAAGTTGGTTGAAAACAGTTCAGTGACTCTACTAAATCAACATACGGATACACAAAACTGTGATTTTGAAGGTAAAAATAAGATGTGATAATTATTTTACACAAATATCACTAGCTTCATTAACCCATACTGAGACTGATAGTCGAGTATTTCAACCGTCTGGAGAAAAGTTGGTTGAAAACAGTTCAGCGACTCTACTAAATCAATATACGGATACACAAAACTGTGATTTTGAAGGTAAAAATAAGATGTGATAACTATTTTACACAAATATGATTTTTGGTTATAGGCTTCATTATATTTTAATATCGTATCTTTTTGGTCAAAAAATTTTGTTTTAGACTTCAACCAAAATACTACCAATAGTGCTAATAAAAATGCTGCATATAACGGTGGTAATGGGTCAACTGTATGTAACGATATTGCAACTGACGATCACGTGTCTACGTTTTCTGATTCAGAGTTTATTGAAAACAATACATTTACTAAAGATTATTAAAGTACAGATGCACTAAACAAGAATTTTGAAAGTAAGGATCGCAAACTTAAGTCACTTGGTTTTGTTGTGGCTAATTAACAACTAAAAATTAAGTCTTAATTGACAATTAAAATTTATTTGGATAGAAATTAAGTACCATGTTTGTCCAATTTCATCTATGATTTAATCGAATCGTAGCTAACTTCTTTACACAAAACATCGGTGATTCAATACTTTATTTTTCGCTTAGATTCGTAATTATTTCAATAATCAATAATCAGCAACGAATATTCAACAAAAGTTCATCATATTATTATTACATTTTTATTTTTTTAAGAAAAAATATAGAACCACGCATATTTTAAACTAAAGTAAAAAATTAATAAACTGTATATTTCTTGTTTCATATAAATAATGGTCACGTCACCATTAGCAGCAAAGACAATGTTTTATTCCCTGTTTTACATCACCCGTATTTTTGAGATAGGATAAGAAACTTCTGCAGATTAACAAAACTCTTTTTGTTCACTGTTTTTTTTTATATTACAGAGCTACTTTTTTTTGGTTTTTTTTCTTTTTATAACTTTCTTTTTTTTTTATCTTTTATTACATACTTAGAAGCAGTTTATATGAATTTTTGATTGTTATATACATTACATTTTTCTACTTTATTAAGAATCAACTAATCTGTTGTAATAATATTTTTTATTCTTATAAACAATAGACCAGTTGTCTCCTAAATGCAAAAAGTTATATTTTATGTAGATTTAGCTAATTGTTTTTATCATAGTCTTTATTATCAAAGATTTTGACATCGTTAATTATTGTTTTCTATATTATGGTGATGATGGGCCTACAGCTTCTTTAATGAACATGATTTTAGGTACACTTTTTTTATATTACACTACTCGTTTCTATTTTATTACATGGCCTGTCACATGATGCTGTGATTGAATTTTCAACATCCCAAATATTTATATACGTTTTTGATACAGATGTCGCAAGACTTGGAAAATGCAGAATTTTTTCGTAGATACGTATACGTACGCGTATCCAGAAAAAAAATGTGAAAGAATATATAACTTTTTTCCAGTTCTTGTGCCATATAGGAAATTAATAATGAACGTTTCTATCATTTCTGAACACAATTTTCATGGATTTTCCAAACTGCAAAATACCGCCTGGCCTGTGAAATTTTAAACGTAATAATGAAAAGGGAATAAAATTTTGTTGTATGAAATTAGTTTTAGCTCCATGAGGTACATAAATTCATCGAATTAACGTAATTTCGATTATTTTCATCAGATATAATTTTTAACTAAGCATGCAGAATGGTTATAGTAAAATTCTAACTTTTATTATTATTAACCCTTTCAAAAATTATTAATCCCTGAATAATATTAGTGGGATATAAAATCAATAAAATTTCTCAAGTGGCTGAAATACAAGTAGTTATGAACTTTTGAAAAAATTTGTACACATTTTTAAATGTCATCATAAATGAAAAAAAAAAAATTCTAAACTGTAGAAGCACGCTCTTAAAAGATTCTACAGAGTAGTATCCCAAAGTTTTATCGGAATTCACAATTATCATCCGACAAGTTATCTCTAGCAATGAAAGTACAGAATCTCTTTTTTTACCTCAATTAAAAATGAAATCGTTTGAAAAATATTGAAAACAATTATGATTGCAAAACTATAACGATAGCTAAGCATTTTTTTTTTTGAATAATTTAATATAGACATATCATACCAACAGATTCGAACTGCGAAAAAAAAGCAAGATGCTGCTTCTGTATTTGGTGTAACCAGCGATGATAAGAGAGGACAGCATCAGAACTGCCCTTTTAAGTATCAGCAAGAATTAGTAGATGAAGTAAAAGGACACATCCAATGGTTTCCTGTAATGCATTCCCATTATTGCTGAGAAAATAGTAAAAGAAATTACTTGGAGCAAGGCTTGTCACTTGCTAACATGCATAGAATGTACTTCGAAAAAAGTGAAAAAGCTTGTGACAATCCAACACTCGTGAACATTCACAAGTATTACGAAATATTTAATCACGAACTCATTTATGGCTTTTTTTATCTGAAAAAGGACTTGTTAGTTTCTGTCGTAGTATAAAATATTGACGCCCCATATAAAAAACGTGTCCTTTTGGCTTGTAAAAGAGATGCAACTAGTTTATTTACAACACAAACAGAATCTTTTCAAAGTATGAACTACAAACCATGACCTTCTCAATTACAAAATAAAAAGTTTTTTTGTACTTAATACTATAACTACAAGGTTATAAAAATTCAACTAGCAAGCAATTGAGATAAGGTGGCATACTTTTTTACCTTTTTTTAAATTTGAACATCAAATATCAAAATGAATTTTTCCAATTTTTCAACCACTTTCATCATAACTTTGCTTCGAAAAATCAAACAGATGTGTTTAGAAATTATTGTTAGCATAACAAGTTCTGAGCACTAAAATCTCAAAAATAAAGACATAATTTCATAAATAAAATTAAAAGGTTTCAGCTTACTCGGTGCATAACTTCTGTTATTTACAAAATATTTTAAATACCCATGAATCGAATGAAAACTTTTGCCAACGATTTTTTCTGGATTTTTAAAACTCTTATGTACGACCGCCTAAATAATAGTGGATATACTTTCGACGCATTACTCTCCGATTTTGTTGAATTTTTCACCCNTATAATAATGGTAGTAGATTGTAAGCCTTGTTGAAATACTTTACAGATTGAAAAAAATCTTATGGTTACCTTTGTAATTTTATTAGGAAACAATAAGAAAATTATCATACTTGAGAAAGACCAGTGATTATTGATATTATATAATTTTATACTTCCAAAACCACTATAATCTAATATTTATTTATTAATATAAGAATAAATTGCAAATGTTGGTTATTTAATACATTATAATATATAAGTTAAGAGAGTAAGTACCCAGTTTGAAACGAATCAAATGTAAAATTGTTTAATTAACTGCCGAATAAAATTTGTTTTAATACAATTAACATAAGTTGTTGTTTGATTAATTAATCAAACTGAAATTGTATTACTCTTCTATAAAAAAAATGAGGTGTGCTACTTTTTTCCTGAGTTTGCGAGCTGTGCTGATTTTCGCTCTAGCATTCTGAGGTGTGCTAGTATTAACCCAAAAGTTGCAAGTTGTGTTAGTTTTAATCCAAGAAAATGAATTGTGCTGGTCTTCATGAAATGTCTTGAGCTGGCCTGATCTTCGCACAAGACTGAGGTGTGCTGGTCTTCCTAGGAGGCGTCGGTATAGAGGACTAAAATGCAAAACGCGTAAGCAACTTGAGCAATAAGAACGCGTGAACTTGGAGAAGTGAAGCGCTTTCAATAAAGTTTTTATACTTAAAAAAAGATTGTATCCGGTCTTTTTCAGCTACAAAATGAAAAAAAATGTGTAGAATAATTTCAATGTTTTAAGATCTGTTATACGAGTATTTTTAAGGTTATACTTCAGAAATATGTTTTGTTTTAATTTTTAATTTGATTTTAGAGCATTATTTTACGCAAAATTAGTAGGTATGGCAGTGAGGTTTAATAATATTTAAAGAATATCGTTCATAGGTGAGGCTATTTTTATAAGTACATTAGTAAAAAGTGTTATAAGTACATTTTTTTTTTTAGGAACGCCGTACGGCCTTCTCAAGTATACAAACTAGAAAATGAGTGAAAACAGCCGTGAAATTCGACTCGCCATTAAGTGCTTACAAGTACTAAAAAATGCGAAAAAAGTATGTGCCAACAATGGAGTCACTTGCTTAAGGTATCTTTCTTGGTTTTTAGGGTAGTGTAATTTTTTAAGGTACGAGTTATTCTAGTTTTAACCATGTTTAAGAGAATAAATCAGATATTTATGATGTTTGCGACATCCCAGTGAAAAATTTTACTGAGAGGGAATGACAATAAATAGTTTGGATGTTTGATCAGTGGTATTTTTGAGAAGTTTAACATCCGCTCGAGCTCTTGAAGCAAAGTTATGATGAAAATAATGGAGAAATTGGAAAAATTATTTTCGAAATCCAATGTTCAAAATGAAAAGAAAAAAGTATGTCACATCATCTNTTTTATACATAAGAAAACTTAGACTTCATACTACTTAAGTTATATTTTTTTTTTTAATTATCGTTAAGGTAGTTTCATCCCAATATATAGATATATTTGAAGAAAGTTAAATCCTTAAGTCAAACAGCATTCCATCATTCTGATATTAATATGTGGTATTGTGAACTATTCGAGGTTTGCTGTAGGAGTTTTTCAAAATTTTTTCTGATCTATTAATGAATTTTGATTGTTATCGATTTTTTCGTTCTGTGATTGGTTAAAAGTATTACGACGTATCGAGAGCAGAAAAATTAAAAAATGAGATTTTGAAAAAATAATTAAAGAATGATTGAATGATTGGGATTTGTAGATTAAATATTAATTTAAAATGTGTTAAAATGATTAATTTTTTTTTTTTTAAGTTACAAAAATAAATGATTGCAATTTTGAGGGGGTTGGCGCAAGAAGCGCGCAGGGGTGGAGCCCCTAGTTTATTTATTAGTTTATCGTGTAAATAAAAGGCGAACGCCATTTTCCATGCCAAATTCTTAATTATCATCCGATTACAATAAAAAAGAGCTAGATTACTTCTGTAACTAAATTCCTAAAAATTCACCATCTCTGATTTGCTAAAAAAAAACTTGTATTTATTGTTAAAAGCTATTTAACTACTAACGTTTTGTTCAAATACGTCGAGTGGACTGTAAAATTAACTGTTGGTTGTTTGTTGTTAGGAAGCCGGATTGCGGGATTTGAGAGGCCGGTTAAATAACTCTTCTACACAGCACTGTTGTTACAAAAAAATTAAATCCTTAGTACATCAAAGTTTCTTATTACATGATTAGTTTTGTATCAAAAGCTCTGAAACCAATGTTTTTATTTTGACGAAATTACAATTTTAAGCGAAAACTAAATTATAAAATGCTCCGAAATTTCACTCCTTTTCAACTTTGCACTCACTAAGTTACTATCGTAAATATTGAATTGAACTTAATAGTGGATAAAAACAAAAGAAAAATTAAAAGATAGTTTATTAACCATGCTATAGTTGCCGAAATAACGCTAAAAGGCTTCGAGTTTAATTTAGTTTAAATGTCACTGTTCGTTGTAGAAAATTCACTTATAATTTTATTCTTATACTGAAAAACTCACTTCTTTTATTATTAACGACACTATGCTTGATAAGGTAACTTATAACAGGTTAATTTCTGGTCCGTGGCCTTTTATTAGATGTAACAATTAGCGGTGTCTTACAACAGCGAGAAAGCGAACCACGAGGTAACCTTTAACAAATTTACCTTGTGACAAAAGCCGACGTAAACTCTTGCTTATTAACTTGATAGAACTTTTACTTTGTGTGATGTAAAGGAAAAGCCCAAGAGTAAGCCCAGCTTACCCACCTGAAGGCGCCCTTGCCTTGAATCGTGAGGAGGAGCTTTCTTCTCTCACCAAAACTTGATTGAACTTTCTCGCTTTAAGCTGCGGCGCCCTGGCCTCGTTCGCGTAGAGCATGCGAGACGTCTTGCCTCGATGGTGCGCGACCGGCAACTTGCGTGGTTTTCGCCTCGCGTGGCTTTCTAATCGTCGCACGGCTAACATTACATCGTGTGATACTCAGCGCCTCGTTAATTGGCGCTCACTCGCATTGTCTCTTCTCACCCCCCTTTTCTCGCCTAGTACTCATATCCGAACACGTTTTTTGCAAATTCTATAGACAAATTAATTTTCAACAACAAATGCGATTTTTTATACAAATTGAGTACGGTGAATTTTTAGGTATTATGTTAAAAAAAAATCTAGCTCTTGTTTGTTGTCATCGTACAATAATTAAAAATTTGGCATTGAAAATAGTGTTTGTTTCTTATTCACGCGATAAATTTATAAATTAATCAGGAAACAGTTTTTTTTAAATCAACAGTGTTTCTCGTATAGTTGACAGTACCACATATTAATATAAAAATTATAAGATGCTATTTGAATAAAGAATGTAACTTTTCTCAAGCATATATGTTGGGATAAAACTACCTCAAACAATTATCGTTCATCTTTAAAAAATTGTAAACGTCGTTTCTGACATAATTTTTTACTTAATTAATGATTCTTCTTCTGAACCACAACGAGCATTTTTTTAGTCAAAAATTTTTCGAAGTTAATATTCTTCGTTGCCTGATTGAAATGATTATGTTGTTTCAGATTTTAAAAATGTAATATTTTTTGTCTCACATACTTTGCATCATGTTCTTTGTCTAGGGGCTTGAAACGATCTTAAAATTTCTGAAAAAAAAATATAATCATAATGAATCTTTTTAAAAGTGTGATAGATGTAAATCTTTTAAGAACCTGTCACCAAA
Organism: Copidosoma floridanum; assembly: GCF_000648655.2. The sequence goes on along the minus strand of NW_019379502.1, from coordinate 1,978,329 downwards.
TTAACAGTTGAAAGGGCAAACAGCTTACGATTCTGATATTCGAAAAAAGGATGAAGTGCGCTCATTAATGGCAGCCAATGAAATTGCTGCCACACAAGATAGTACTATTTGTTGCGCTTATTTTGACCTGCAGAAAATTCTGAGCACCCCTAAATCTGACATCTCCATTATGTATTATATGTCGAAGCTAAGCATATGGAATTTTACCATTTTTGAGCTGGGTAATAATATTGGTCACAGCCACCACTGGAATGAAACGATTGGCAATAGGGGACCAAACGAAATTGCATCGTTCGTTTATAAATTTATAAAATCAAAGGCAGAAAGAGGAACAAAAGAAGTAAAATTTTAGACAGATAATTGCGGTGGCCAAAATCGTAATAAAAACATGTTTTCCATGTACATTAAAGCAGCCAACGAATTCCAAGTGGAGATCGTACATAGGTGAGGCTATTTTTATAAGTACATTAGTAAAAAGTGTTATAAGTACATTATAAGTACATTAGTAAGTATAAGTGTTCACACATGAGGAATTCTCCTTTTATTTTTCACTTTTCGGGGTACCAAAAGTTACGCCAATATTTTTGTTGAGTCCATCGTCCAGGAGCAATATATGAGCTGCAACTAGGCTCATTCTCTTGGTCTTTATCTTGAACACCCAAATAGACCTGCGGCACCCCCAAACTCTCACCCTGTTAAGAGCGGCAGCCGTAAGAACGCAACAACTTTCATCAAAATCGAGTTTCAACAAAATCGAATTATTTCACTCTTTCAACTGTATCTTGAATCTGGGAAAAATTACAGTATTAACTCTATAATCAATCTAATGCGCTTGAAAATACCTTTAATTCAAGCCATGGTTGAGTAAAAAATGATAAACTGGGCAGCAGTAATGGGGAATTTAAATTTTAACGTTTAAATTAATTGTAACTACGGTCTTCTACTACTTTTTAGCTTTTACTTTAACCGACCGTAGCTATCCCTGTATTCAACATTTTTAGCTCTACTTAGGTTTAAATTGAAAGTATTTCCACGCACTTTTGACTGCTTTTAAAGCAAATACTGTTACTTTATCTAGAAGCGAGTTATAGTTAAAAGAGTAGAAACATGATTTTAACAAAACATCCGATTTTTGTGATCTTGCGTTCTCACTGCTGTAGCTTTTCCCAGGGTGAGAATTTTTGGGTGTCGTAGATCTATTCTGGTGTTCAAGATAAAGACCAAGAGAATGAGCTTAATCGGAGCTCATTTGATTGCTTCGGGATGGAGGGATCGACGAAAACATTCGCGTAACTTTTGGTACCCCGAAAGTAAACGACTAACAAGTGAATATATTTATTCTCTCATTCTCTCATTCCAATATATTGGTCGTGCCTCAAAACGATAAAATACAAGTTTTGATAAGTACATGCCACAATTTTACTTTGTGTTTTAATTAAAAATAGTGCAACGACGTATTGGTTTTAAAAATAGTTTTTTGCATAAACGTAGCCACTTGTATTATCATAAACCAGGATTCTCAGGATAAATAATAGTAATTTTTTATATGTAAAGTACAATGCACACAACTTTTCTATGTAGATTTCTCGAAGTGGGACACACACAACCCGATGGCGATTCTACGCATGCAAGGATTGAAACTCACTGTGAAAAGAAAAAAGCAATTTTTACGCAAAACAAATGGGCTCGCCTTAAAGATGAGTGTGAAATTTCAAAAAAGTACACGGTAAAGCAAATGTGACAAGATTCTATTTTAAATTTCGATGAATTGTTGAATAAGTTTAACTGGAAAGGCCATAAAGATGACCAAGTTACGCGAAATTAAGATTGTTTCTTATAGTACTTCGATCCAGATTAAATATAAATTTGCTGATGCTTACCAAAGAGTAGGAACTCTTAAACGATGTCACCTTACGAAATGTAAACGCAACAATTCTATTAAAAGCGTATGGTTCACGATTACCTTTCACTCAAAAAAAAAAAAAGATGACGTAAATACTATGTTAAAGAAACATCTTGTACCACGTGAATTCATCGAAGATTTTCAAGAAGTACTAAATATTTAGGTTACTAAAATGAAAGTTATATTTGAATTAACTAATTTACTCTGTTGTAAAAACTAATAATTTATCATTTTCAGCATAAGTCACTTTTTCCAGCCATAAAAAACTCACTTTTTTAGTGATGTAAACACGATACAACTCAACTCTTGTAAGTCTAACTTAGGGAAAAAAAATCTTTTTTATTAGTTCTTGAGTATATAATAATGGTAGTAGATTGTAAGCCTTGTTGAAATACTTTACAGATTGAAAAAAATCTTATGGTTACCTTTGTAATTTTATTAGGAAACAATAAGAAAATTATCATACTTGAGAAAGACCAGTGATTATTGATATTATATAATTTTATACTTCCAAAACCACTATAATCTAATATTTATTTATTAATATAAGAATAAATTGCAAATGTTGGTTATTTAATACATTATAATATATAAGTTAAGAGAGTAAGTACCCAGTTTGAAACGAATCAAATGTAAAATTGTTTAATTAACTGCCGAATAAAATTTGTTTTAATACAATTAACATAAGTTGTTGTTTGATTAATTAATCAAACTGAAATTGTATTACTCTTCTATAAAAAAAATGAGGTGTGCTACTTTTTTCCTGAGTTTGCGAGCTGTGCTGATTTTCGCTCTAGCATTCTGAGGTGTGCTAGTATTAACCCAAAAGTTGCAAGTTGTGTTAGTTTTAATCCAAGAAAATGAATTGTGCTGGTCTTCATGAAATGTCTTGAGCTGGCCTGATCTTCGCACAAGACTGAGGTGTGCTGGTCTTCCTAGGAGGCGTCGGTATAGAGGACTAAAATGCAAAACGCGTAAGCAACTTGAGCAATAAGAACGCGTGAACTTGGAGAAGTGAAGCGCTTTCAATAAAGTTTTTATACTTAAAAAAAGATTGTATCCGGTCTTTTTCAGCTACAAAATGAAAAAAAATGTGTAGAATAATTTCAATGTTTTAAGATCTGTTATACGAGTATTTTTAAGGTTATACTTCAGAAATATGTTTTGTTTTAATTTTTAATTTGATTTTAGAGCATTATTTTACGCAAAATTAGTAGGTATGGCAGTGAGGTTTAATAATATTTAAAAAATAGCAATAAAAATGTTCATAAATATTCGTCTTACTAATGGTTGTAAAATTATGTACCACAAAAAACGAAAAAAAAGGCTCGAAAAAACAGTTTTTCCTAATTTTAAGTATATTCCAGTGTAAAAATAATTTTTAAAATACTGCAATTTGAAAAAACGGAAAAAATTAAGAGAGAAAAGTCACATTTCCTGATTGTGAAAGAGTGTGTCAGTGTGCATAATCTGAAATGTAACTTTTTTCAAAAAGTAATGCATTAAATTATCTGAAATTTTGACAGAGTCTCTAAAATAATTAGACATACGCCGATCCTCTTAGAATTTTTAAAAATATACAGTTTAAATTATGAACTTACTCAACATATGCAGATTCATAGGTTAAGTAATGCCGTTTACGACAAACATCAATTTTTTAAAACACAACAACTGCAAAACTGCGAGAAGAGCCGTGTTGACCTTTTTTATTTTAGAGGACCACTTTAAATTTCAGATAATTCAAGCATTACTTTTTAAAAAAAGTTACATTTTAGATTATGTACATTGACATTCTCTTTTATGAGCAGGAAATGTAACTTTTCTCTCTCAATTTGCAACGGATTGCATTGACTTTGGATTGATTCCTCAAAGTACCAGCTTGAGGGCTCTTCTCTTATTTTGTATTTAAACAGCTAGATAATTAGTTATTAACCATGATTTCTTACAAAAGAGAAGTTGGTAACGTAGAAACTACGGCCGATATACTGAATCTCCTTAAAATGAGCATTCAATATTCAATTTAATTCGCCTATGTACGTAGATGTTTTATGTATTTGTGTTTTATTTCTACTTTATATAATTTCTTATAAACCGATAGATTATACGTATTTATACATGCATACATACATACATACATAAATACACACACAAACACCCACACACCCACACCCACACACACACACTCATATATATATATAATAAAATTTCACGAGCAGAGATAAAGAGAGACAGAAAAAATTAACATTTTAAACATTTTTATTTCTAATATTTTAAGAAGTACTTAAAAAATTATATCAAATATCATAGCGTGTAACAATAAATTTTTCATTATTTTTTATTAAGTATTGACACAGTGGAACTTTGGAATTATCTGCAATATTTATTGAACATTTATTATTAGTACTGTTTACACAATGAGCATGACAATACCGATTAAAATACAATTTTTGAAATACGTCAACAACAGCAAATTACTTTTCATGGTAACATAAATCTGTTATTCTACTGATTGTTAGACTATCGTTTCTTAAGTTTCTTACCATCACAGAGTTTGGTTTAAACTCTTTTCCTAGTATGTTAATGCTTTTTAGGCAATACACTGGGATATACATACTCAAACCAGGATAAAATGCTGGAATTCAATTCTTGAATCATTTGATTTTAATAGCCCTAAAGATATTTCATTTGTATAGTAATGATCAACTACACGTCTATATGCAACTTGTAGCTGATTCTTTATTTCCACTGATATGGGCCCATTTACATAAGACTGGATTGCATGCATTGTGTCTTTCAGTTTTTTCTTTTTTCTTTTGGAAGTTTCAGATGAAAAGTGTACAGGGGGCCCGTTTAATCTAATCGTACACGCATAGTGTATCCATAAGTGCATTTTAGGTTTTAGTTTCCCAAATAACTTGTAATAAAGACGATTATGTTATTCTATCAGCCGCTGGACGTCATCTATATCTACTAATCTTATATCAGGTGATGTTAAAGTTCTGACGATTCTTCGTAAATACAAATATGATTTTCAGTGCTCATTTTCAGATGGAATCACATCGCCAATCATTAAAATGAGATTTCTAGTGAGACAAAGTATTTTTGCTGAGGTTTGTTTTATTTTTGTTTTCTTACGTTTTTTTCCAGGAGTACAGTAAATATATCTTGGCTTGTTTGGCTTCTCATGATCTGCGTACGAAAAAGTATCGATATACGTTCATTGACAAAATCAATTGTAAGAATTTTTTTGAGATCAATAATCTAACACACTGGACACTGTGTAATTAGCAATCCCCTAACTTATGTCATGGACCATGTCAACTAAAAAAATGTTTAGTGACATGGTAATCGTTAATAATGTTGAAAACACATTTTTCAACAATCCCAGTTTTTTTGCATCATTAATGTTAATACTGGTTTCGAAAGACTCTATAGTACGTACAAATTTTGCATCTATGATAAACATTTCATCGCATATAATTTTTGGGGCTGAACAAATACGACAATAAACAGAGGCTGAAAAACTCTGTCGGATACCACAAATACTGTTGACATCTAGATTATCTCCCAAAATCGAAAATATAACCGCTGAGCAGAGTTATTTATGTTTAAAATCATTCCATTTTCTGATAATTCAGTTAACTCTTCGATGGTTTTTATAAATACATTAGCATTTCCAAACTGTTTCAAATGTTTAGCACGAATAATAGCACGTAAGATAATATTGTCAGCTTTAGATACATCTTGACGAGCTAAAGTTGGTAGAAAAGCGTATAATCCGCCAAATTTTTGTTCACCTGCATGACTACTTGGAGCATTACTTACCTCAAACTCGTCAAAATAAAGCATTATTGGATACACCTTTTTATTCTCGTATTTTGGTATGTATTTCTTTCTCCATAGTTCGCCATTTATAAAATTATTAAGAACATTGTTGCTATCACTTACTTCCTGATAATATTTTTTCATATTAATATGAATATTTGCTGTGCTTAAAAGCATTTTCAAGCTATCTTTTAATGAAATATGTACCGCATATACGAGCTTTCTAATTTTAACGCTGATTCCATTTTTTACTACTGTAGTATCCTCTTTTGCGATTTCAAATTTGTTTGGTCCAACATATACGTTTCTCACGACACATTTCTTAAACCTTTTGTGTTTTGTTAGACAATCGTTTAACATATTTTTGTTTTTTTCTAACAGAAACTGGACTTTATTGTAAGATTTTTCGTCCATCTCAGGTCCCATATCTCTTTCTACTTGAGCTTGCAGGAATGGAATGAACAAATTGTTGTTGAATTTATTAAATAGAAGTAGAATATCGTTCATCGTGTCTCTTGATAACAATGGATTGTTGTATAATTCTAACTTGAATTTCAACATTTCTTCATCTAAGATACGTTTAGAGCTATAATACGTATACTTAAAAAATTGGTTTTCCATTTTTTAGAGATAAATTACAGTAACTTTCTTACTGTTATTACTGCTACCGTCACTGCTGCTTACTTTGTCAAATCTCATGCTTCTGGAAGTGATATTAAATTTACTGTCATTGAGGAAGTTTTAACTGTATAAACAGCTTTTTCTAAAAATAACCAGGCATTTTCAGCTACTGTAGAAAATGGTTTTCAAAATACCTTGACGGCTCTGTATGTCAAATCAACTGCTTTACTTACACTATCTCCTTGGTAAGACCAAATTGTCAATAACAACGTGGATTGGTTGAATCTTATTAAGGCTTTTACCATGAACTACTACATCAGGATGAATCTGCAAACAATATTGTTCATGAATTTCCTTTAATTCTGTAGCAGCTTCTATCAAAGAATTTGTATTTTCACCCTCATTCTATATAAGAAAAAAATATTTTCGTAGATATGAATATTATTTCAGCTATTCTTTCAATTATCATATGAGTAATTTTATGACAAAAAGATATCGATCTTCAGAATTGCAATAAAGAGCACTACAAATAGTAAAGTTACGAAAGTACAGTTAGCATTAAAGTAAATATATGCAATATTGAAAATAGCATTTTCTTTTATTTTCTTGTGTTGTAAGATAAATTATTTACGACAGTTACCTGAACATTAAAAATAAAAAAAATAAAAAAAACATTTTTGAACATCTATCTTGCTGGTCTCCAAGAGTGTATGCATTTTGATTTAGATGTTGTACGAGTCACGCGCTTAAACAGATATGGAAGTACAAGTAATTATACAAAATAATTAAAGTAAAAACTTATATCATTATTCATCAAGGAAGTTTGTGATGTGTTTGTTTTGCTTTAGAATTTCTTTCAGTTATGGAATTTTTTTGTTTTTTGTAAGACGAAAAAATTTACCCGCAATTGTTGGCCAATTCTTTGTAAAATTTTTTCCATTACACGCAACCGAATACTCAGCATCAATCTGTACAGTAAAAATATGCTTACGTATCTTATTTATGCTTATAAATTTAAATACATTAAAAAATAAAAGACTATAAATTCTTACCAACATATATCCCACAACATTTATCAAATTCGGGAACTTCGAGAATATATCAGAATAAGACAAGCTTTTGTAAATCCCAGATATTTCTTCTATAGCTGTGGACATCCATTTAAGAATGTATGATTGATCAATAATTTTTACTTGAGCAATATATTCTATTAACTCCTCAAAATCATTGGTTTCTATAAGAAAATTATAACAAGAATTTAGTTAAAACTACTGGCTTGATACAATTTTTTACGTAGAAGTGAAGTTAGACTTATAATATTTAATTTGCATTGCTGTGGTTGGTTCAAATTATTATTGCAGTAAGTAAATTGTACAATGGTAGTTTTTGTCGAACAAGTGCCATCGTCTCTGATTTTATTTTGCGGCCTGATGGACGTCAAGTAACCGTGGTATGATGGCACTTATGTGGCGAATCCTATTTTTCCTACCGAGAGAACACCAACCTCTCAAAAACGCTCGAGGTAGGAAAAAAGCATTTTTGCCCTAAATTTTTCAAAGATACTAAAAATTTTTTTCGCCTTCTCACTTTAAACTACCACTTTCGTGGCTTGATTTTCGGTTTTCAGTAGTTTTTGGGCAAAAAGTGCATCAAAGCTTAGGGACGCTTGTAACGGTGTTTGTAAGTTAAAGGATTTCGCGCCTATGTTCGAGGAGGGAGGCATAGAGAAGGGGGAGGGGCGCCGCGATAAGCCGCCGAAAGTTGGGTAGCTGGTTGCTTGCGCTCCGATTTTAAGTACAGAAGTTAATTGATTCTGGGAGAGTCCTACGCCCGCACCAACTGCAGAGAGGCACGACGTCAGAGACCGCAGCCACAGATCCAAAGAAAAAACCGTGTTCTGGTTCATCTCCTAGAGGACCAGGAAAAGCAGCTCGAGGCCCAACCCGTGTAACAACCACAAGGGAAGGACCTTTTTCCTGCATGGTCAAGGAGATCCCTGGCAGAGTCCTACACCCAAGACGTCAACTACGGCCAGCCTGCTCGGGCTGTGCAAAAGGTACTATTTCCTCTGTCTCTCTGCGCTGGTGCCCCCCAAAAAGGAAAACAAAATACGTTAACGCCCCGACCAAGAAACATAAGAAACCGCGCTGTTAGATTATGCGATATTCCGGTTTTCTTTGTATTCAGTAGAATTTTGCGATTTATATTTAATGTGACGCGTCGAAATAATTGACTAACGATGAATGCTGTAAGCCGTATTGTAGCTATAATTCAGAGATTTGTTTATGAATAAACCAAGAAAGTGTAATATAATCTAATATAATCTGTTCACGTTTATTTTTCATACGTTCTCACCAAAATTCCTGTATCAAGAGTCTCTCAAATTTCTTCATAATCCAATAAAACATCTTTACCATACCATACTGAATATATATTGTGTTGTCACATCACCTATTAATCACACGCTCTTTAAGTCTTCCTAATCACTTTCTGCTCTTGCACAGGTAAATGTTTTTGGCCTGGGGGCTGAAAGTACTTTACTGTTTTTGGATAAACCCAAAGGATATGGTGGTTATATTTTCTACCTTATTGACGAAATATACTATTTCGTAACTCGTTTGAAAAAGCTTATTTACGAATTTCGTTTCGGCACTAGCTAAAGGAAAGTTATGAAAATAGCAACAAGGAACTAGTTTAAAATTTTAAAGACTACTGTCTTCGTAAAATTAACGAATTGTAACCACGAGATAATCGCTTTCCTATATGTTTTAATGTAGGTATGAACCACCTTAATCACTAAGTTTTTCAGACGTACTGCTTAAATAAAATATTTTGTAGGTACTATGAGCAGTAAAAAATATTCTAACGCAAATCCGCAAACTTCCTTTTCTTAGAAGTCTGAACAACTAAGCGCCCAATAGCTATTTCTCGCTCTCTTTGTTTGGTGTAAAAGGTAAATAGAGCTCCACCAGCTCATTTTTCAATTGTTAAGGGAAAGTAAAAACTGTCTGGTAGAAAGTTTGGAAATAATTCAGAAGCCGAATTTGCTAATTATTTAAATCTCTTTGGTGTAATGCTAATGTATATAAACCAAAACAAAACGTAAAGAATTAATTCAATTATTCGTATAGTTAATGCGGTTCTCATTTTCACTATCATGCATAAAGTTTTACATATTTAATGTGTGATACTTACTTGAATAAATTAGTCCTCTCAAATTCATGGAAAACAATTTAAATACCTACTTTCGACTTGTCAAAGTACGTGCATTTCTTCGATTTTAATTAATTTTCTTAATTGCCTGGTACGCTTTTATATTGGTAGCAGGCCAACAAAAATACACCTTCTGGATCATTACTCAATATCTGACAAACATAATTATCAAAAGAAATTTGACAAACACCTATGAGAAATAAAAATAGAAATAAGTATTGGCTTTACTCTGTTATAATAATATTGTAAAATAAGGGTGATAAGCGTTTCTCATTCGTGTAACATGCTGTATCTTTAAAAACGAAAAGCTTGGACTAAGATTTTACTATCAGAAAGGTGACGCTCCGTGCTGTCTTGAATATTAAATTAAAAGTTTGTGAAGATAATGGTTTGTTTATTATTTTTAAAATAGATTAAAATTTATGTTTGAATAATTTTCAAAGAAACCGCTAGACTTCAAATGATTCTTTAATTTATCTGATTATATTTCTGCCCTCAGTTAAACAATAAACCAATAGAAAGAAATTAAAATAAAAGCACCGTGAGTATGTGAGTTGACGATGTTACAATCTTCATTATTATGTACGTATGATAGTGAACCCTGAGGAATGTAAGATTGATTTGTGTTCAGCGACTGAGAAAAGATGGGTTTAAGTAGTGTTGGACTTTCACTTGACATAAATTGACTGTCACTGCTGGTTAAATAGGTAGGTGTCACATTTGAGGGTTGCAAAGCAGAATTATACATGTATTGATACGATGCGCGCGGTGTCTCGGTTGGCTAGGTCGTGGATTGGCACGCTGGAGACCGTGGTTCGATTCCCGGCCAGTGCGACTTTTTCGGGCAAGTACCTCTGTGATTTTTCACACGTGCTTTTTCACCATGCAGTGCTCCTCGTGGAGGGTTTAGGCGACCTTCTTGCAGCAAAAATTCCCTAATTTCCCCCTGCCCTCCTTCTGTAATGGGAGGCCTCCCATCCTTTTCCTTGTCCCTTCCCCAAGTGCTAAGTGTCCATAGTAGTGCCCTTTTCAAAAGGAGCTTGACGTAGAGCACTATAATATACAAAAACAAAAACAAAAAAAAAAACAAGTATTGATCATCTATAGCTAGAAATTATGATAAGAAAATCATAAAAATGTTCAATAAAATATTGTTTGAAGTATTCATCTCTGTATATGAGAGTGTCCGTTACGTACCAAGTCAAATTTTTGATCAGCCACTCAGCCACCTTTTGAAAACTCTTAGTTATATGCAAAAATGAGAATCTGGAGCCTGAAAAACAAAAAACTATAGAGTTAACAAGTGCCACCAGACACATCTTGATTTCCTAGTCAAATAGCACGGAATTTTACTTTATAACCTTGTTTGATTTTTCTGACCACTTTCAATATATTTTTAGATTTATAAATCATACTATTAAATTACGTATTGCTTAAGCTTGATAAATTGTTTTTTTTTTCAGCTTAAAATTAGCAAGCTAAAAAAGTTAGATTTTTTTTAAACGTTTATTTTTTGGAAGGCTTCGAAGATTAAAATTAAATTTTTTGAATTTGCACACTTTAAGTTGAAAAACGTTAATTCTTCAAGTCCAAGTCTCCAAGTGATTTGTAATTTAATTTTATGATGTAAAAATCTAGACAAAATACTTAGGGGTTAAGAAAATCAAACGAGGTTAAAATGTAACGATACCATGCTATTCGAATAAAAGATCAAGATGTGTCTGAGGGCACGTGTTAACTTTTAAATGTTTTCGTTTTCCAGACTACAGATTTTCATTTTGCCATATAACTAAGAGTTCAGAAAGAGTGGATGATCAAATAACTGTATAGGTAAATACGTAAATTCTAATGTGCATGTATCGAAGGCTTTTCTTATATGCACAGCTGATTCAATGAACAGAGAGTCTTCGTATCTATATTCAGGCAATCCGCTTTTTTCTTTATCGGACTTCATGAGCCGTATTAGAGTAGGCCGTCGATATGGATGTACGTATTATATACATGACGTACGCATATAAAGATTTGGCACACGAAAAAATTACATAAAGTGGAAATAAGACACAGACACATAAAACGTCTATGTACATAGGCGAGTCAAATAGGACATTTAAATGCTCATTTTAATGGACAGGTTCAAAAAAAAAAAATATATGGTACTTCTTGAAAAAAAAAACAATAATAATAACAAAAACAAAGAAAAAAATGGCGTTGGCCATCATATAAATATTGATATTAACGCATCAGTAAAGACACACCGAGGTGAATGAACACTTCTGCAACAACTATATATTTACACTATTATTTTTCAGTCAAATATAAATGCGGTTATTATCCAGGAACTGACAAATAAGCCTACGCTACGTGTAAACAATCAAAAATTTTCCCTTGTTCGATACAAGTAAGTACTGGGCCTAAGGATAACACAGCTCCAAAAAAAAAATCGAAAGTCTTAGTGCAGAGACCTGACATACCCTCCTATATGTAATCAACCACGCTGAATTTGAATCCGAGGTCAATTTTACTCTATCACATCAGGATTTTTCATAACCTCAAAATTGAAGCCCAAAAACCTCATAACACATAAACCATTTAATGCCCGAGTATCTTAACCCAAGTAACGCAATAACCTTATAATTCGATCATCCCTAAACTCCATTAACCCCAAAACCCTAAAACCCAATGACCCCATAACCTCTAAACCAGATGAGTAACAGAGGTTTGAGTCTCTAGTGCTGAGATGTCTAGGTCAATGTTGAAAAAGAAAATTTTTTTTTCAGTGATACAAAAGATCCGTTTAACTCCTAATCTATGGCGTTATGGAGGTATAGGGCTATAGAATTTATTAAGTAAAGGGGTTTCAGAGTTATTGATTCTTAAGCTCTAATGACAGTGTGGTTTGGCGATATAATAGTTTGAAACTTCATTTTCTCTTCTAGAAAGTGCATAAGCCTCTTTTTCACTAGTTTTTAGGGTTTTAGGGTTATAAGGTTGTAGGGTAACAGAGATACTGGGTTATATAGGGTTATGGGGATGTATAGTTCATATTTTAATAAGTGATAAGGTTACGGTGACTGACGACTTAAGGATTTGGGAGTTATTGGGCTATTTTTTCTGGTTTTTAGGGTTTCATGGTAATCATGTTTTAGGGTTAATGGACTAGTTAGTTATGAGGTAATACGGTCATACAGTTAATGTTTTAAGCAATTATGTAGTAAAGGGGCCTGAGGAATCAGGAGATTCTCTATACGTGGAGAAACACAACATTGACCTAGACATCTCAGCACTAGAGACTCAAACCTCTGTTACTCATCTGGTTTAGAGGTTATGGCGTCATTGGGTTTTAGGGTTTTGGGGTTAATGGAGTTTAGTAATGCAAGACAGCATTGAAGGATATGTAAAAATCCTAAAAATTTAAGAAAAATCCCAAATGAGAAAAAAACATGGATAAGATGCTTAATGACTGTTACGGTTAGGAAATACCAGTACTTAATTGTTAATTTTTACATGCCTGAGGTGCATAGTGGATGCGGACGGTAATGCTTAATTTCCTAACACCAAGACACGCCAAATCGTATACCTATATATTTACCTCGTTTGTGAGGTTAAGAAATGCGTTATACAGATTTCACAATAACCTCGCTCAGCTTCGCCTCAGACGTTAATTTTTCCCCATAAAGTCTGGTTGACCTCACTAACTAGGTACGTGATACAATATTTTAATATAAAATACGATTTTGAATATTTAATTACATTATTGGATCATAAGTTTTGCGATTGCGTACCAAGATGCATTATGTGCATATAAAGTATACCCAGGACAGTCTAATAAAAAAACAAAATACACTTACTTGTGAAGATTTCTTACAGTAGCTTTCACGATGCAATGAAAAACGTGTAGTAAACAGTGAGAAACTGATAAATTATGTACAAATGCATATACGTACGATGGCTGCACTGAAATCACTGCATTTATAATAACAAAGAAAAAAAATCTGCTATTTCAAAGGTAAGAAGAGCACTCTGTATTTTCTTCTAGCTATACCTATACTAAAGACGACGGAAAGTGCAAATATATATATGGTACGCCGTGCGGTATACTGAAGCTGTACTTGTTTAGCTCGCGTGCCATGCTGAATCAGCATGGGCTCAGAGCTAATGCAGTACTGTTGAGTGGAGAGCACCATTAGTATACGTGTTATGCATTTGCAGCACAGAGACTCTGGCTTCCTCGGTACGTCGCACCATCTCATTTAGTACGAAGCATCTGTATACTAGTTTTGCATCTCTCGACGCTGCGACTGTACAGTTTTGGTACTGTTTTAGGGTGCACAGCTAGTATGCTCGAACAATACGGTGGCTCACGGTCTGTATTTGCACCAGAATTCTCTGGGTGTGATAAAACAGAAAAAACACAAGCTGGAATTATTAAACTGTAAAGGTGAGGTATAGATAAAGATAAATATAACAGGTATCTGAAAAAAATTTTCCCTTTTTGATAAAAGGTAAGGGATTAGCTTCTCTTTACCCTATGATAAAGTAATCTCATAAAAATATCTGAGTTAATGTGGGGGAACACAGGGGTAAGTGACCCATATTGATCCTATGGTGAAGAATCTTTACAACACATTCCTAGTTTTTGTGGGGGTTGTGGAGTGATCAAATCGCCCTGTGTGTACCCTTATACAACATATTAAAAAAAAAAATTTCCAAGTTTTTGTAGAGGACTGTAGAGGGCTGTTAAAAAGAAACTGAAACTTCGGAGCGGTGTGGGAGGAAGGGTGTGGGGAAATGTTACACATTTGTTGTTTGATAAAAATTGCGAAGAAATTTAAATAATTTTTTCTTATTTTGTAGGTGAGAGGGATGAGAGATGTGGGGCCGTCAGAAAATAGAATAATTATAACGTTTCCTAAAAATATTCTCAGTTTTTGTGGAGGATCATAGGGGGAAATGAAAAGAGTTTTACCTAATTTTATGAGAAGATGATGTGATGGGGGTTTTAGTGGCTACTAAATTTGTGAGAAGGTTGTGGGGGCATGGGGATATTTTACACATTTTTTTTTGGGTTTAATTGACAGAGAAGTAAAGGTAATTACCCCTTGTTTTTTAGGAGAGGTTGTGAGGGGCCCATAAGGGGGTGTGGGGGATGTGTGCTCAGATCCATCAAAATAATATAATGGAAGGCACATATACACACACATCTTACATAGATATTTCTTCCTATATTAAATAGTCATTCAGGCGGAGCTCTCCACACCCTAACAAAAATTAATGATTACCCCCTCTCTCTGCACCTCACCTCCCCTTAATTTGTTCTTGCACATTTTTTCCACCCCTCATTCTCTTTCTTCAGTTTTCGTGGCCCCTTCAGCCCCTTCCGCTGCTCTTCAATTTGTTCTTACGCCTGCTCTCCCTTCTTCCCTTTCTGTCTTTTTAGGATTTTCTTGCCCCCTCCTTAGCCTCTTCTTATATACAGTCAAATTTTTTTTTATTTCCAGCTAAAATTTATCAAATACAATCTCGGTCAAAGATTCCTCGTAATAATAATTCAGTTTGGTAGATTATCTTGTTTTTTTACACTGCTCATGACGCAAACAGTTGGACGTGTTGATCTTTTTTGTTTTTGTTATTATGTAGATGTGTGTATGACATCATATACGTACGTGTAATTACAAAATTTTATATTATGGTAAAATGATAATAATAGTGGAGATCATCGCCAACCAATTTTTTGGTGGAACTATAAAAGTGAGCCTTATATGAAAAATGACATTTATAATCTTACTAATAAGTAAAGCTAAGTCGGTAAAATCGTTGTTGTCGCTAACCGCAAAAACTACTCAACCGATCTTGCTAAAAATTTGCGTACTAATTCTTGACACTTCCCAGATGGTTTTAGTATAGTTTTTATTTTGAAAATATTAATAAAAATAATAATAATTAAGCTCAAAGTTTGAAAAAAAAATAAGCTAGCTATTCACTTCAGTACAGTAGGATCCGCTAGGTGGCGTAGAAGTAAAATCAAAGCTACCTGCAATAGAACTAAGAAAGTCTGGTTATTATATGTCAGAGCAAAGTATCGAATACCACATTTGATCATCGGCAGTGCATAAAGCATAGAGCTGGGAATCGTGCAGCTGCATTTTCCTGCTACCGGCAACACTGTTCTCTAATGGATAGAAGGGCTACGGCACATGAAAGAGTCCATAGCGATATCCTCTAATTATTTGGCTGGCGCTGCTCTACGTTTTCAGTTGTTTGCCACCATTAGGGGCGTACAACATTTTGAGAGGTACTAGGGGAATCTGGAAATAACCATCTGCAACCGAGCAAAACCCGCCTTATGTTAGACTTCAAAAAATGTATACGCCTGTTGGTCGTACTGGTTGCATCCTCAAAGAAATCCAAAGTTAAATTTCATCAGGTTTCTAAGAGTGCTGCAACCAGAGTCTGGGGCAGATACTTCCGTTATGACCATCAGGTGCCCCGACTCTCAATTATTCCTTCCAGATCCAACCGTTCAGAGGCAGCTTCAGCGATGGCCGCATTCACGGAAAACCTCTAGGCGGCGTTTCGGCTGTCTCCCGCCTGGAAACGCGTAATAGCTGTGATATGGGGAGGGGCACCAACCCCTGATGGCCAAGCCCCCTAGACCGCTCGTACCCTACTTTGACAATTTGTACTTTCAACATTCGCCAATGGCCTGTTCGACAAGACTTTGTTGCATCTGCTTCCTTACGGAGGCGATTTTTGAAAGCGTGGAAGCTTGTCCAGATTAGCGTTTCTAAGGCAACGCTTGTCCTTATTGGCAGCATTATTTTTGCAGCCGGTTTTCAAATTTGGCCCTCAGCCTTCCAGACGTGTTCTACTACGTGTTCCATTCCTTACTCCGAACTTGTAACCAGGTCAGCCTATCTCAGTGGAGAGAGACCTCTCCAACGATCCGATTTTTCAGTTCACGACCTTAACGGGGTAAACGGACTGGCCGTGGTGTACTTCTGACGACACATACCGTTGCTTGACGTTCTTGCGTATTAAGTCTTTGAACCGAGTCAATCTGGGCTCTAATCGTAACAAGGCCGTGACCCTTTCTTGTCATTAGAGGGATCATCCACTCTCAGCGTCCTGAAAGAGCAATGCCACTGTCGTTGGGGACAATACGAGTGTCAGACAATTGCTCAAAGCAATTTTCACCGTAAAGGGATCCAATTACTAACCATAACTGCGTTTTTGACTCGTCTGTATACATGGCACTAAGAGTCACGCGAAGATTCAGGTTTTAGACCATAGACACCCCGCTGCCCCCAAACACAGCAATCTTTGCGCATATACATTTCTGGAAAGATTAAAGAGACGTCACTTCGCAACCAGGTGGTCAAGCCAAGTCCTGGGTCTCTTTTCATGCAACTTTACCCCACTCACGCCCTAGTGGGAGTCCTTGAAGCATCAAAGTTGATTACCGTATTCAGAAAAAATGGCGCTCGTCTCCCCTGACCAAAGGTCACTCGGATGTGCCAAATTTATACCCTGACTTAAGTGAAGGCCCCCTGGGATTTCCGAGACTAGGACGCTTGTTTCCAAGCCAACTCGTTCGGGAGTAGCCGCTTCACTTCACCTTCAATCAATCTTGTCAAAACATTTTGATCAAGGAGGAGTTACTCCCGTACTGGCCGCTTTGCAAGTGTCTTCACTCCTAATACTCGCAGCGTTGTCTATTCAGCACCGCGTTGGAGGTTACGGATGAAGTCCTTAGTAAGGGTATAACAAAGAATTTGCTTCCCCATGGTTTCGCTAAATTCTCTAATGGACAAGCGATTTACGTCGAACTCCATCCTGAACCACTAAGATTGACGAGTGCCACCAATAAAAAGGTGTTCTAAATGCCAACGTCTTCAGCGAAATGCCAGAAGACGTGTCTAGCCAGAGCATAATTTAATCTAGCATTTTGGGGTTTCATGGACATTCTTCCAACCGTCCTGGGGCTACTAGAGCAGATTTTGCTACAACAGTAAGCCAGGGAAAACAACCTTGAAAAGATCGGGCAGCTACAATGGCCTCCTTCTTAATGGTCGTCCCAACGGTATACTCACAGAAAAAGTATTTTCTGGGCCTACTTTCACGATGAACAATGAGTGGTTGGTTATCTGAGGAATGACCCGAAGACGAGATATTCTTTAGTTAGCGGTGAACCTTCATCCAGCACAGTCTCCGTACACAAAGACACCATAGGTAAGTGTCAAGCTACCCGCAGCCAGCTCTTTATCATCAAGAATAATAATAAGGAGTAGTTAGAAGTTTTACCACTGGCACTTTTTAGGGCCATTATAAGTATTTACGTTTACTCCTTAACCATTAATCTCATCGATTCTTTTGAGGGCCACCTAAGGTTAAACTACCTTGCCAACAAATACATTTTTATTTCTGGAAACGATTCGTTGATTAAAAGACTATGTTAAGCCGTCCACTATTAAACCAAGTCAGTCATTCACTGGCAGACGTCACGAGCGGAGTTGTTCGTTACAAGGCTGGGAACCCTGGTGACCGACGACCCTAAATTACCCTCTCGACTCTAAGCTTCAATCAGGAATCAGCGATCCTCTCCAAAGTCTGCGCTGGGAGAACGTAACAGCTATGAAGGAAAAATAAACTTGAGCCAACAGGACAGTCTCTAAAGTGCAAGTATTACGGACCAATCTCTCCACCTTAGATCACCAAAACAACTGAGTTTACAAAAAAAAAGTGCTTTAAACAGTAACGTCTTTGGCGTAATACCAAGAAATGTTAGGAAAGAGCTCTACAACTAGCTCCAACGCTTCTGACGTTGTAGTTTTCCTCCTGATTAGTCTGGTACTATAATAACAAGGTAGAGAAGATCACCCTGAGGTATAGAGGCAGTCGAGTTTGCTGGAAACTTCAGTCATGGAAACTTTGAGTAACAGAAGAAAAAGTTTGTAAAAGTAGGAATTTACACATTATAGTGTCATTTTTTGGCTCAAAGTATAACTGATGGATGGTATGAAAAAGTCTAAATCATACCTTAGCCAAATACAAGACGGCGGATTTCATATTACCGTGAATAATCCAATATGGTAGCCCATTTTTTGTAAATTCTCAGATTTGCATTCAATTTGGTATAATAGGGTTTTCGGGGTAGTGGATTACGATACCCAGGTCGGATGTCCAAAATTCAAACTGGTAAATCCAATGTGGCAGACGAAATCTTTGAAAGAAAACACATTTGATGACATTATTTTTAATATAATTGGGTTTTGGCAGTCATTAATTACAGTGACACACTCAGAGATCGCACTCTCGATCCTACCGAGAGCTCATCCATTGCATCGACATTACAAAACCCTTGATCACACTGACGTCTTTGACCATGTGCTTGCATCAATGTTTAACATGTGGTTGTTTTCAGGGCACCTCCACGTGGTGACGTGGGAGATACTTCTAATTCATAAAAATGAATAGCGGTTTAGGTACTTGTAGAGTAAATATAGATGAAACGAAATACGTTTGAAAAGTGTACCTATGCTGGTTAACAACTTTTTTACAGCTATTTTTGGAGATAAATTTTTTGCGGTTTTTGCTGTGGTTCGCGAAAAGCTTAGAACTGATTTTGCTGAAATTTTGTGTGTATGACAAGGACTATAATATTTGCCTCGTGTTTAAGTTTCAGCTCTAAATATTGTACAGAATGTGAGTTATTGAATTTCAAAAAATGGCTCAAAGTGGCAGTTTTTTGCGATTTGCGAAAATACGGCTCATCTAAGTTTAACTCAACGCGGCTCATTTTGTTCGTCTTAAAATTGTTCATCTTTTTTATTAAATGCTTTTTCATGTGCGATTCTGCAGTTTTCTTCTAGACGCAAAAAACATGTTTTGGCCATTTTTGCCATTTTTTTAAAGCTTTTGATGACATGTCTACTTGTTAAATTCTGCGTCTATTTGTTATCACGCATTAAAACTACTAGCCTAGTTTTCTCGAGGTAGACAGAATTTTTGGGATATCGTTATGATTTTTAGCTAATTTTACCATACTATGTGCCATTGTTGATAGCTTAGAAGCCGAGAGTCAAGCCAAAGTTAACGCTGGTAGGTACATGATCAATGAAACTTATTGCCAGAAACTCCTTTTAAAATAGATATGACTAGTGAACTGAAAATTTTATATATGTGCCCAGCAGTATTTGGTGAAGTAAAGTGTTTATTATTTTTTATTTCATTTTATTTAAGTTTACGAATGAATAAAGTATTTTTACTTTTGACGTCATCATGCAAAATAGCGAGTTCTGCGGGACAAAGTTTGGATTGACACAATAAGTTTAATCGTAACCACAAAATTTATTAAGATATTTCAGTTACTCAATTTGGTTACAAAAACTTTTCCTTTTCAGGAGCTGTAAAATGGGTATCAGATATACGGCATTTTTTCTTTATAAGTAACTAAAATCGATAAATAAAGTTATCGTGGGCAAAAAGTAATGCCGGAATTTAAAAATATAGCAACAATCGATATTTGATTATTAATTACAAATTTTTATTGCATGACATAACATCACGTAAATAGCCTAAAACTCAGCTTAAGTGAGAAGTGTAGATTGTTTGATTAGAGTGCGAGTTACTCCGATACCTATGTATAGGGTGTTTCACGCGAACGTCCTAAGCCCGCCGTGCGAGCTCTAAAAGTCACTGTTTTCAGCTTATTTTCTCGGCCTTATTCCTATCCTAAAAAAATAATGAAAATAGTATTTTCGATGTATTTTTCAGTCAGCTTTCCGATAGTATGGTTAGTTTTCCGAAAAAATTTAATTTTCGCTGGAAAAAAATACAAAACATGCTATATCTGGAAAATGGCATTTTTAGTATTGTTTTTGATAGGCTAGATAGAAAGCTGAGGTTTTTTTTTTCATTGAAAACGTCTTTTTGCACAGTGTGCTCTCATTAAAAAATTCGAGTAAAACAATACCAAAGAGTAGACGTTCAGCCGTCTGAACGCGTGCCAAAAGGCCGGCGCCACGCCACGCTCCGATATCTGATACTCATTTTACAGCTCGTGAAAAGGAGAAGTTTTTGTAACCAAATCGAGTAACTGAAATATCTTAATAAATTTTATAGTCACGATTAAACTTATTGTATCAATCCAAACTTTGTCCCCCAGCCCTTGCCATTTGGCATGATGACGTCAGAAGTAAAAATACTTTATCTTACAAGGCTCTAATGGAGGATTGCTGAAAAATGAGGAATTCCTAGAAGTTTCCAACTTCAAAGTTGTGAGTACTTTTTCTGCATTAACGAGTCACTCAAATTGACCAAAACAAAAAAAATCTGGTTAAGAATCATGTGCTTACAATGTATAGTATTAGTCATATACTAATTATAGTAATAGTCCTATATAGCACAGTTTCTGATGGTGATGGTGACTTTAAATGTAACAAAGAAAAAATTGTTCGTACAAAGAATCAATCTATTAAATAGGGTATAAAAAATCTTGTCCCTGACACCGCTGCTAATCTTGATAATAAAAGTGTGAGTGAAGAAAAATCAAGAGCTGCTGAAGTTTGACAAGAAAATGTATTTGAACCTTTAAAATCATCAAATAGCTGTGAATCTCTAGTTGCTCCTCAGGTTTTAGTAAGATTTAAAATACATATTTTCTAATGGAGGTACATAGATAAAACTACAATAAACTGTCAATGTGACCTGGTTACCCACGGTTCAGCAGCCCTCCAACTTAACAATTTTTCTGGCTGATCGAATAGCTGTTCAGCATGTGGATACTGGTTTTAGTACTAATCCCAGTTCACATTTGTATTCTCTTAACCTTGAGCAGACAGGCTATGATATGCAACGTAAGACAAGTATATTAAGTGATCAAAGGTTTCGTACTTATTTTTTTCACGCACAGCATTTATAATTATCAAATGGATTGCACAAAATAAATTAAGAGCTTGTAGAATGAATCTAGCCGTCATTATTATGGGTGGCTGTGATCATGGAAAATAATATTAACTCTGCTGATAAGATATTGGAGAACAATAGCAGCGGATTAATAAGCAGTCCTAACAAATACAAAGATTCTATGAGAGCTCTTGACTTTAATCCATTTCAGTTTCACTTTAAATAGTATTTAAATGATTAAGGTACGTTACTCTTACAATAGATTTATAATATATAGTAAAGCATTTTATTTTTTTACATTACGACACATTCCTGCTTCTACATTTTTTTATTATTTCGTTATTTGGCCTCTTCATGTACATTACCATCAGAAATTTTAGCAAACTAATTTTTTATCGTTATTTAAATGAAGGTTAGATGAAAATCAGTACAGTAGCATCCTGATATAGCCAAATAGCACTGCCTTGCTTCAGAAGATTATCTAACTCTAATTAATGAAAAGTGGAATTAGAGATTTGTAACCTTACCATTAAGAACCGTCTAAAATTATTTGAAGGGCTCGCCTTGCTTGCCTTAGGACAAATTTTATTAATTACCCTAGTAGCGCATAGTAAGTTTTAAGAAGCAGTCCTGTGCATTTCTTATGCCATTTTTACGTGATTGCGTAAAAAGTGCACAAATTGGCTCCTCAAAACTTAGGTTGTGCTACTAGGGTAATTATACTTAAAAACGATTGTATTTTTAATTGCCGATGCTTGTTCGGCTAAGAAAAAAATTTATCAATGAAAAATTCTAAATACATTTGGATTACAAATTGCTGATGCTTGCTCTCCCAAAAGCTCATTTTATTGATAAATAATACTAAAAAATTGTTGATTTTATAGTCACCAATGTTTGTTTGCCAAATAATATATTTATTCATCAAACAAACTAAGAAATAGCTAGGCTACTCATCGCTGGTGCGTGCTTTTTGCACTGGCTCGTGTGATTATCAACAAAGGAAGACTCACTGTAAAAATGTTACGAAAAAAATTTCTTACAAAATTATAATCATTAAAAAATATAAAGAAAAATTGATTGACAACTAATTTAGGGCATTAAAATAAATATACAATCAAAGGTCTGTGCTTATTATCCTATTTATCTTTACTTTTGTCTCTAAATTTTTGATTAACTCTTCTGTTAATCTTGCCGTTGTCTTCATATGATTTCTAGAGTAGTATGTTTTGCTATTTTTTACTGATTTTTAACGTTTTGCAAGCTTAATATATTCTTCATTGATGAGTTAAAAGAACAAACAAATTCAATATAGAATAATGTGGAAAGAGGACAATGCCATTGCTATTGAGAGGTTATTAATCAAAACACTGAATTTCCTTTATTTGATTTACTAGTATTTAGATGTACACAGTCTTACAATCGATCTGTTGCGTACTCTGGTCAAGAATCGTCTGGGTAGGTACACATGTTGTACATGTATGTCCCCACATACATACTGTAGATATTGCTCATCATTCATACACATACACCTCCGCAAGGATACTTCATCTTCCCCCTATATAATATCATATACTACAAATGTGTATTACTTACTTGAAAGCACATGCTTTTGGTTATGATTTCTTTCCCATATTATTTCTGGTTCGACCTCTCCTAAGTAAGTAACTCCGGTAACCAACTTTTTTAGTACTCGCCCTTTAGTCTGAGGACTTTCCCCCACTACAGTCCGTGACCGTTATAATGCTGCCAATCTTAAAATAAGTTGTACAATTTTCGGCTTAATTCCATGTTTGTCTGCCTTAGAGCTAGTACATCATATTTTCTGAATCACATTGTTTTAAATGTGAAAATTGAATACGTAGTTCACGATTTAAAAAATACTTTTCTGATACTTGATTTGTCACCGAGGGAGGTGTATTTCCGTAATCTATTAAAAATTGATTAGTTGCAGTGTAAATCAAAACCATTTTTTCTGATACATTTTACTACTTCATGTTTAAGGTATTAACTAAATTTTTAGCTGCCCCATTAGTGGCTGGATAAGAGGAGGAAGTGTTATGTCTCATGCCATTTTGTCATTTAGTGGCCCTAGAAAATCTGCGCGTATTCTGTGCCATGGAGTAGTTGGCTAAGCCCACAAAGTTGAGGGTATTTTAATAGGATTTTTTTGTGTTTGTGTTCATCGTATATACCAAATTATCCTCTAAGGTTGGCAAAACGAACCCGCAAGCCGAAGACTTTATTCTTTAATACCAAAATGACTAAAGTTCTCTTAAAATTAGTTTTTATAATTTTTCTTGCACACACACTCTGTGGTCCCATGAGACGCAGTTATTTTCTATCGACATTGTTTTTTTGTTTATGCCAAAAGATTTTTAACATGTCATTATCGGGTTGTTTTGCCGTCTTTATATAAAGTAATAACTTTACACAATACTATGTCTCGTATATACTTTTAAGTTCGTTTCCAGTCAAGACTAGCGAAATCATAGCTATTAATATTATTTCAAAACATATCAGGAATATCATTAAAAATTTCTATTGTCTCACAGTTTTCAGTTGTTTCTATTGGTAATCTATTTAACTATTCAGCATTATTTTTACTACATTTTATATGTCTTGTATCGTATTAAAGGGCAGACTAAAATGCAGCCCATCTTTACAGAGTGCGGCCACTATAGCAGGAATCGATGTTTAAAGATGGAAAATTTTACTAAGTGCCGTATTATCAGTTTTTTAAATAAATTTGTGTAAATAAATAAGTATTCATGAAACATTTTTATGCCAGTTATAATTGATATCCCTTCTCGATCTAATTGAGAATAATTACGTTCACTAACCTGTAAGATACGACTAGCGCTCCGTACAGGGTGGTCTAACATACCAATTGTATATGGGATAATATAGCAGGAATTTCATATAGAGATGCGTTACAAGTTAAAACGATTTCCTTATTTGGATTAAAATTCACCAATAGTTTTTCAGATGTTAATTAACATGTCTTTTAAAAATATCATCAATTGAAATTTTTTACTTTTTTTAACTATAACAATTTTGGTCCAATAGCTGTGTTAATTGTTTTAAAAAACAATAAATACATTGGCCTATAGCTAGCTGATAAATATTACTTTAGAAGCTTGTGGAGCTAGATAAAGTACGAAAACACTAGTTTAAAGCGTTTTAATTACATCTATTAGAGTGGCTTGAATTGAGCAGTTTGATTATCAATTTCAGCGTTGCAGTCTGAACTAATTGGCTTATTACTTGGTTCGGTTAATTTATTTTTGTTTTCATCTCTGATTTTATCCCAGGAAAAGAATTTACAGTTTTGTTTGACGTTTTAGCATTTCCGTGGTTAGCTATACCTACCAGAGAGTGTAACTACTGCCTGGCCAACAAAACCATTATCTAAAACTTGGACACCAAGACACATAAAAGTTTTACTGATTTGTTTGAGCCAAATTCGCAAACCATGTTGCCTCCTCAAGATAAGATTTTTGATAGACAAAAAGCGTCATAAAATTAAAAAATAGAGCTGTAAGAAAAAAGCAATTGGATTCCAGACAATGGATAGTACGCTCCTTTCATGGTTTTTTATGGTGAGGTTACAAATTTTTAATCCCACACTTCAATAATTGGAGTTTACTTTTCTTCTGTAGCAAGGCATAGGTGTGTGGCTGTATCAGGATGCCGTTGTACTGATTTCCGTCTCACTTACGTTTGAATAATGATAAAAAATTAATACATTAGAATACCTGATAGTAACGTGTGTAAAGAGGAAAAGTAACACAACGCTGTTAAAATGTAAAAGTAAGAATGTGTCGTGATATAAAGAATAAAATGCTCTACTATAAATAACAAATCTTTTAAAATATTGCTAAGCAACGTACCTTGTTTATTCAAATACTATCCCAAGTGAGACGGATATGGATTAAACTCTAGCGCTCTTACAGGGCCTTTGTGTTTGTCAGGACTGCTAATTGAACCGTTGTTAGCGTCTCCAATATCCAATGTCAACACAGTTAATATTTTTTTTCCCATAATCACCCCTGCTACCAAGCGTCAGATGATAATCAGCTGATAATCACATGTAATTTTGGTATCATATTCACCTGGTATTCATCCGATTTGCTCGTGATCGTAACCTGATTTTCACCTAATTTGTAATTCATGATAATCAGCTGATTATCGGTTAGAATTTAGCTGAATACCAAGGGAATATTATGTGAATATCGGGTAAATTCTGTTCAATAAGCTTCCAGCAAAGCTGAAAATCAGGTGAAAATTAGCTAAAAACAAGGTGATAATAATGAAAAAATCTGGTGAATATCAGGTGAATATCATGCCAAAATTTTAGGTTATTATCAGCTGATCATCATCTGACGTTTAGCAACCGGGGCAGCCACGCACAGTAATGACATCTACATTCGTTCAGGAAGCTCTCCAAATTGTTTTATGCAATCTCTTTAGTAATTATGTTTAAATCAAATTTTGCAACTCTACGAATATTTTAGCTGTGTGTGAAAAAAAAGTACGATACCTTTCATCCATCGGCATACTAGTCTTGAGATGCATACCATAAAATAGATGATTTAGATTAAAAAAATAAAAATCCAAACTGGCATTTGTATTGAAACTAGCATCCTACTGATACTGTATACTGTAACCTCTTGGTTCTTGATCAGGTTGTTTGTTCTTTTTGTCGATTTAATTGCCTTGTTTACGCAGGAAACGTAATCACGATCTTGTGATCGTTAACCACTGAGATATTCTCGTTTCTCAGTAATCCGATTGCGAAAGCTGGTCCACAAGCTTTGTTATCATGCAACCACAGTTCTATTGTAGTATGACTTAACAAATGTAAAGTACAAGATCACTAGAAAAAAAACCCTTCATCTCAAAAGTGTCCCTTCCTCATAAATGTCAGTTGATATGTCATCGGAGATCTCATCTGCCATGTCATCTGATATGTCGTGTCAATATGTCATCTGTAACTTAACTGAAAATATTAAAGTTGATAACAATCTATTAAATTATGTATAATATGGCTCTCTTGTGTGCCAAAATGGTGTTATTATCCACCTGAAGCATCGAAGATCATACCTAGTAAAGCTTGAAAGCGTTGAATTTTTTTATTCAACATTAAAAAAAAAATTCTAGGTGACACGTCAGGTGATATATTAGCTGATATATCAGATGCCATATGCCACCTGATGTGATATCGTAATTATTTCAAAATGTAAAATGAAAATAGTAAAAATCAACTCTTTTGATTATTAGTTTTTTAAGTTGAGTTACAGATGACATGTTGACACCATATATTAGCTTACTTGGTAAATGGTTTCTTAGATAACATATTAGCGGACGTTTATTAGGCGGGGCACCCAACGGCTAAGGGGCCGAGTAATTATGACTACACGAAACAATATATGAATGAGCCTTCATTTGCATGAGAACCTCTGTTGTAGCAGAAGATGCTACGACACTGTCGGCAGCAACTACCGTATAGAGACTCTGTGATTCATATGGACGGAAAAATCTAATACGTGTATACATTTTTATGTCTCTTTCTGCTTCTACATAGATATATCGATGCCTTGGACGAAGACTATGCCCTGCTTCGAAACCTGACGAAGACTATGCCCTTTCTCTCAGTCCGGACGAAAATTATGCTTTTTACCCTAGTCTGAACGAAAACTATGCCCTTTTGGGAAATTGGACGAAAACTATGCCCTTTTGGAAAATTGGACGAAAACTATGCCCTTTTCTGGAGTCCAGACAAAAACTATACCCTTTTTTCTAGTCGGGGTGAAGACTATTCCATTTTTTTTCGAGTCTTGATAAAGATGTTGACCATTTCTGGAGCCCGGATGAAGTGAAATTCATTTAGTTCACCTTAAATTTGTGTTTGTTATTAGATATATAGTCAAATGTATTTATGTTGTGATTGTTGTCTACAGTTGTTGTAATATACGCTTTATGAAATCTTAAAAAGTTCATTTTTTTTTTTTTCAAACACTTACTAAAACTCCAAATTGTGAAGCCACTAGACCTGCTAAGAATAACGATTACGTGTTGTTTTTTATGAACGCGTCCGTAGATTCATATGCATGTGAATATCAATGTGAAGATAAAATTTATAACACAAATACTTTGACAGAAGTATCGCGAAACCTTGAAATGTTGAATCGTTTTCAGGAACTTCGTATTTGTAAGCTTCTTCCAGTGTAATAGTATCCGCTAGCCACCAAAAGCATAAAGCAGCAAACCTGGAGGGATTTTTTTATGGGAAATAGAACACAAGATGGGTCAGTAAACAATGTTTGGATGTTTTTTAACTTATTTTTCGTCCGGACGCGGGCATAGTTTTAGTCTGGACTCAAAAAAAATGGCACAGCTTTCGTCCAGACTAAAAAAAAAGGGCATAGTCTTCGTCCGGGTCGTCAAAAGGGAACGGGGCATAGTTTTCGTCCAGGACCAATTAGGGCATGGTCTCCGTCTGAAGCGTCGATATCAGCTCTTCTCAGCTGTTTGCATTAAGTAAAAATTTTAATTTTTCGGTTAGGATTATTAAAAAATAATCCTCCAAATTTTACATCAAAAATCCGATTGACTTTGACTGTTCGTTAATCTTAACGGAACATAGCAGCGTTAGTTAAATAATGCCACTGGTACCATCAACCATCCAGCGTTACCGTGGTTCACGTAACTTAACTATTGGCTTCCTTCGTACGGACGAGCAACTTGCATGAGAACCTCTGTCACAGCAGAAGACGCTACTACACTGTTGGCAGCAACTACTTTATACAGACTCTGAAATTAGCTTCAGGAAAAAGTACGCCCCCCTCACTTCTCTCATTCTTGTATGCAAATGGTGGGCCCTACTTTTCTGCCATGTTGAAATTTTCTGTGCTACTGTTGCGTGTTAGGTCTATTGTTTATGCGTGACTTTAGGTCAACTACTACCTTAAATTTGTTGATAATAAAGTTTATTAATGAACACAAATTATTTCTATAGGATATCATGGCTATGACCAATCTGATTCAACATTAGTAAAAGAAGCTACAAATCTTGGTTTCCCACTGTTGATCAAAGCTGTTAGAGGTGGTGGAGGTAAGGGTATGAGAATTGCTTGGAGAGAGGAAGAATTTTTCCAAGCTTTGGAGTCGGCCAGAACTGAATCTTTAAAAGCATTTGGAGATTCGTCCATTCTTCTAGAGCAGTATATTACTAGACCAAGACACATTGAAGTACAAATATTTGCTGATACCTATGGAAATGTAGTTCACCTATTTGAAAGAGACTGTTCTATTCAGCGGAGACATCAAAAAGTCATTGAAGAAGCTCCTGCGGTTAGCATGCCAAATTATTTTTAATAAGTTACTTTTTTGATAAAAAAATTGGATACAAATACAGAGTAAATTTACTTAAAGACTCTTATTTAACATGAATATTTTTATCATATGAGCTTTAAGATATTTATTTGTAGTGAAGTAATTTCCTTGTCAAACAAAAAAGTTGCTTAACTTATATCCGAAATTTCGAAAACTTAGTAGAATTTTTATTATTTCACCTTAAATAAAATCGTGATTTTTTCATAGAAATCACTAAAGTAAGAAAACTCAAATTTTCACAAATTCTATAGATGTATGTACATAATTCATAAGTGTTCTTTCTTATTCCCATGAGTTGACTGTGGGGTAGGGCTGGCCGTGATGGTGAAAAGTTTGATGCCTGTTGTAAACTTTAGTGCGCATTTTGGTGGAACTTTTAATTTTAGCGCCACAAACTATCAAGGCGTAAACTGACGTCAATATAGATATCACTATACGTATACATCAAGGTATGC
Organism: Copidosoma floridanum; assembly: GCF_000648655.2. Next base: position 1,949,013 of record NW_019379502.1, on the reverse strand, counting down.
ACTGAAGTTTGCGAGAGGCATAAATTTTTTCGCCATAGCGTCCAACGTCGCGTATGAGGGTAATTATGTATTGTCAGATAGTGACAGTGTGCTCATTCACGAAGATGCGCTAAAATGATGAAGTTTCCAAAATTTTTCGCTAAAATTATATGTTTAAAGGTAAATGAATTCCTGCTTGGTTAATTTGTAATGAAAAATTTATTATTATATACACTTTATTTAAGTCTTTGGGCAAGGATTACATTGCTATGCAGGAAATAGTTCATACTTTTATTTTTGAGTGTTAGGCGCGCTGGTGCACACACGCTCTTTACAACGCTCTTCTATATTAAATATATTAAAAGTAATTTTTACTCCAATTTTTACTCTTATAACTTAGTTTTTCATCATATTAACTGGTTTTATATTGTTTGGCACGCCTGTTTATTCGTTATATAGTAGTCGCTGTTAATTGGTTCCTAACCTTACACACACTCGTTTTAGTAATGCCTAACCCATGCATTGAACAATCAATGATGCCCTCCACTACTAGCGCTACAGAGTATTTCTGGACTGTATCTCTTGTAAGCTCTACCGATTGTGGCCTCCCTAGGTGTGAAACTTCAACAGGTAGTGTCAGGTAGATTATATCACTTAATACATAGAGAACGCTGCATAAATTATCACTGAGTGTGGTTCAACCTAGGATCTCAAGTAGTATTATCCAGGTAACAGTAAAAAAGGCTATACTCTTGACCTATTATCTAACATTCATATTCTACCAGTGCAGTCTAGTGATTACCTGGTCAACACTGACAAGTATAATCCACCAGGCTTTTTTGAAACCTTTTACGTTAATCTGTTTGGTCAAAAAAAATTTCTCTGCTCATTGGAACTTTTTAAAAGCTGACTACAACCCATGAAACGATGACCAAAACTCTACGGACTGGTTTACTGTCTTAAGTAACTCTAGTGTCGATTCTATTGTTAGTGTTTTTTATTCCACAGTATGCAGTGCAATCAATAACTCAGTTCTCATGATTAATCGTTCTAATAGTTTATTCTTTCCTAGAAAGTTTACTCAAAAACTTGAAGACCTTGTATTTACAAAAGAAACGTGCTCACTCAGTCAAAAATTTATAGCTATAAATAAACTTCTTTTATATTATAGTGTTTAATGTCCGGCTCCTGTAATGGGCACTACTTGGGGCACTTAGTACTTGGGAGAAGTAAGGGAAGAGGGATGGGAGGTCTTCCATTACTGGGAGGGGGGTAGGGAAAAATTAGGCTATTTTGCTGCGAGGATGTCACCTATATCCCTCCTCGAGGAGAATTGCGTGGTGAAAATGCACATGTGGAAATTTACAGAGGTACTTGCCCGAAAAAGTCGCACTGGCCGGGAATCGAACCATGGTCTCCCGCATGCCGACCCACGACCTGGTCTACTAAACCACTGCGTTCTAAAAATGACTGGCCATCTATCTGACTTTGTAAAGTTTACGCGCATTAAATCTTTATGTATTAGTACATCTACGCAATGTTATAAGGACTGTATAACTAATGTCGAAAATAGTATTTTGTCCAGTCCCAAAACATTTTCATGTCCATAGAATCTTAGTAAATCTTATGGATTGTTTGTAAACATATACGTCTCCATGACTTAACTAGCTCTAACGCAATGGGGACGGCTACACTAAGCTACAGACTTATCACCATACTTCCCACTTAAAAATATTTATCTGATGCTATTGTCACACATAAGCTATGGGATTCGCTACTTTACATAAACGCTAATCAGTATGGCTTTGTCTCACAAATTTACTATTACTAAATTCCTTCTATACGTTGATGTAGCTTATATGATGTCCCTATGGTCCATAAACTCAGCATAGATGGCGTACTGTAGGTAAGAGAAAAATGGCGTCACATTGACAAAAATGTACTATCCGTAATCTTCTGACTTCAGCGTGACGGATATGTTGTCACATAAGTCCACATTACCATATATTGTCGTCACTTATAGTAATAGTATTGTGTCAGTGACGCCATTTTTCTCTTAGCTACAGTACGCCATCTGTACTGCGTTTGCTGATCGTAGGGACCTCATATCTACTCTAAGGCATTCTATTTAGTTAATCACAATCGTCTACTCAGTAAGCTCTATAATTTTGGGATTCGTGGTGATATGTTATCCTGGCTTAAGTCTTATCTCACTAACAGGGCACAAATGGTCAGAGCTGATGATATCATCTCCAATGCCTTTCTCATGCTGTCAGATATCTCTCAAGGGTTGCATTAAGGGCCTTAACTCTTTATCTTGTTTGATAACATGTCTGCTGTACCCAATTGCCATACTCTTTTCTATGCTCATGACGCTAAAATCTACACTCCTATTAACTCTCCTTACAATTGCAATGCACTTTAGTGAGACCGCGACGCTGTAGACTATTGATGATTTGAGAATAGGTGATCGTTCTGCGCCAAGAAATGCAAGATCCGCTGTTACAAAAACTGCAGAAATAATAATTTTACAACTATGTCATCTCTCTATCATACATTGGCATAGCTAGGAATTTATCTTAGAGGGGCGGCATTCAAATATATATCTGTCAAAATGATGTATATATATATATATATTGTGACGTGGGAAACCGACGTCACGGTAGGAAGGTAAGTCATAGTAACAGACAAGAGGTGAGGCGGCACTATGCACACCAACACTACCCCACCCACGGCCCTTGTACCGACCTATCCCTTCACTTATCCCTACTATAGGCAGCACTGCCAGCCCTTGACTGTGTGCAGCGGAGGGTGTGTGTGCGCACCGACGCATACACAGGCAGGTAGCTACAGTATCAGGGAGCACAAATCGGCGGGGCGACAAGAAAGGCACTCTCCGTCTTGTCTGTTTTCCGCCGGGACGTATTATCCGAGGGCTTCGCAGCATTACATAGTTATACAGGTGTGTGTGCTAGATACGACTGTGTGCTGTACCGAGCGGTTACCGGAGGTGCACAACAACGGCTACCTGTTGGCAACCCGGACTGCCACAACGACCTTCACACACACGCTGTCAAGGACTACTGGGTTCGAGTGCCAACCCCTGCTCGTCGGATCTCCCGGTGCCCGAGGATAGTGCTACAGAGAGACCCCTGCTGTAGCAAAAGAACAGTAGGCCTATTTCCTATTTATCCCGTTCCTACCGTAGACAAGCATTGTGCCGAGCAGCAACTGCCGGACCTGCACCTGCAGGGCTAAGGTTGTATAGAGTCAGGCCAAGTCGGAAAGTCGGGCAGAGAAAACATTGTATAGAAATAATAATAAGTTTTAGGTTATTAATTAATGCAAATAAATGCTTCAATGTTAATCTAGCCCATGTATGTATACTAATTGCCAGCTATCTCTCCTATCCGCTTAGCCCTATAGTAAGTCATAATAAAGAATAATTTTATATGTGCCGTGTCTTGCTGCTGAGTGCAAGGTGAGTAAGGCACGACACATCACTATATACATTGTTACGGGGTGCACGATGCGTATTAACGAGGCGGAGTCTCTTTACTTCGACCGGGCCTGTGTTGCCCGGATACCCAACGGTGACACTCCCTGTAAAATATTTTGCGGGTCTCGTTCGCCGAGACACCGCTGTGGGATCAGATATCGTGGCTGCCTTGAACGTCGTCGCCTCTCGCGACGACTTTAACACGGCACAACGGGGATCGGGCACACACAGAAAGGAAGTAGCACTCGCGGTTATTTTCTTTTAAATTAAAATGTATATTTAAGGAATATGATATAACTACAAGAAAATATTCGCGAATGTGTGTGTGTGTGTGTATGTATTTCTTCGCACGTCGAGCGCGATTGCTCGACGAGCTCGCGGCGCGAAAACGCAGACCGAGCAGACCTACGCGGGCTAATTTAGGGCCGCTGCCCTTTACAACAGACTGCCTGTCGGCAGGTACTTACGCGGGGCGGGAAGGTCGCTTCTCGCAGCTGCCTTGGATAGACCGAACTAGATGTGGTTGGTGTGATCTCGCAGAGGCCAGTAGGCGCCCCTACTGGCTGTGTGTGGAGATCAAGGTCGTCAGACCGGGACTTGGTCTGCCCTTGTCGTCGGGTTCCAGAGCCTGATCACGACACCAACACTTTTCGTGGCGTTGACTTCACACCACCACTTCTCACAGGAACCAAAAAAAAACGAAAAAAGCAACAGGAGACGGCAACACGGAAAAACTCGCTTCGCGCGCGTTCGCTGGCCCAAGCTAATCTATCTCTCCTCGTTTCCTTTCCTGGTTTTCCTCTCTTTTCCCTTACCCCTACTTTCCCACTTAGGTCCCTTGAACTCTTTTTCCCCCTTTCTCTACCCGCCCTAGCCTACTAACTTGGCCTAACGGTGGGGCACCGTTACAATATATATATATTTGAGCTCGTCGTTGGCTCAGTGGTTAGCATGCTAGCCTCCGAAACAACACAGCTCATGGGGTCGTGGGTTCGATTCCCGGTCGGGGTACTCAGATTTTTTTCTGATGGTTCTTAGCGGGTATCGAATTCATGAAACCGACTTAGGATTAAGATTTAGTTTTTAAGATGAAAAGAAAAATAATAAAGCGATTGAAAAATAACGAATTGTGACGAGCTCTCGATAACCGGTCCTGCGTGACCGGGGAGATAAAAAAAGATATGATATGCGAATAATAAAGAACGAAAAATGTAATGACAAGCGAAAATGAGAGAAATGTTGTATAAAGATACGATGAAAAAACGACTTGTTAAAGGACAATGTAAATGTTGAATGAATAAAGACAGTGTACATACCCATCGTAGGTCAGTACACTATAATATAAAAAATTTATACATATATATATAACGTGTTTGCGTTTGTGTATATACCCCTCAAACGCCTGACCCAGCTGTGGCTACACTTGACTCGAAATCATTCGAACACTCTCTTCCAGCTGTTTCTCTTGTTGTGCATGATTCATACTTCCATATGGTAAATAGTAATAGTACTTATTTTAATGCACTTCGCACATCAAGCAACACTAGTGTCACCGCCATCGCGCTATATTTGTATGTATGCTGCCGCAGCAGAGCCCGCTTAAATTTAAATTCATGTAAAGAAAATTTACTTGAGTTCATTTTACGTGTTAAAGTAAATTAACAATTAGGGACTGAAACGTTATCATGTACTTTTTTTCTTGAGTAATGAATTTTATAGGGAAGTGACAAGTTTTCTAGGAGGGTGGTGCCACTCCCTCCCTCGCCCCCACCTAGCTACGCCAATGACTATCAATTCGAATGTGTGACCAGCATAACTGATCTTGCTATCACGTCCAAACGTTCTCTTTCATTTAATTCTGATGTCCAAAGTACAGTCTCTATATTAAGCTCAAGCCTTTAAAACTTTAGAACTTATGAAAAAGTTGTAAGTTTGCAATACAAATTTCTTACGACTTTTATTCTTGACTGTCATTACATTTGTTTTTTCTTTATTTCGTTAGAAGTATCTTAAAAATCAACTGAAAAAAGCACTGTTTTATTTTGAATGTGCTCGCTTAAAATCGTCGAAGCATGCATGCAGGAAGTGGGTGTGGCCTCTAGTAGTCGCTCGTCAAGCCACCAGATCTACTGACCAGAGAGAAAAAAACCGTTCGTGTGATCGATGTTTAAGATTCTTCTAATAGGTAAAAATAAATGGCGTTTTAGGTACTTGTAGAACAAATATAAAAGAAAAGTAATACATTCGTTATTATATTGTTTTTTGTGGTCGCTGTAAAAACGAAGTAAGCTCATTGTAAAAGCACATAGATGATGACATTGTAGTATTAGTGTATCGAACATAATACTTAATTTTTGTGAACTAATGTAAACACTTGGGAAAGGAAAAAAAATCAATTAAGTAGTCCTGCAGAATGGAACAAGTACGTTAAGAAGACTTTTTTTCTTTTGTTAAAACAAGGACAGTAAGAATTTACCTGTAAAGAATAAACTCAACATTCTATTACATAATATTCATTCTAATCAATGACGTATCTAGCATAATACCAGGAGACATATCTAGCCAGAGCACAGTCTGCACCCACTCTTCATAGTTGTTTGGCAGTCCCACCATCCCGCCTGGTGCGGTTAGAGAATTTTTGGCTACAAATGCCAGCCAGGGAAAACAGCTCTGAGGGGCACGGGCAGCCACAGGCTACCTTCTTAGTCGTCGCGTCCCCAACGCGCTTACCCACACGTTCCTGTCTAACGATGAGCGGTTGGTTATCCGGGGAACGACCCGAAGACGAAATATCCTTGAACAGCAGCGTACCTCCCTCCATCACAGTCTCCGTACATAGAGACTCCCAGGGTAAGAAGCAAGCTACCCGTAGCCAGCTCTTCATCATCAGGAATAATAATAAAGAATAGCCTGGAAGCTTCACCACTGGTGCTTTTTAGGGCCATTATAAGTATTCACGTTCCCTACTTAACCATCAATTTCATCGGTTCTTTTTAGGACCCACCTAAGTGTAAACTACCTTGCCAACAAATGCATTTTTACTACCATTTCCGAAAGCGATTCGTCGACTAAGAGACTATATTAACTAAAGACGGGCACTAATAAACCAAGTCAGCCATTCACTAGCAGACGTCACCTGCGGAGTTGTTCTCCGCAAGGCTGGAAAACCCGATGACCGACGACCCTATATTACCCTCTCGACTCTAAGCATTTAACCAGGAATCACTGATCCTCTCCAAGGTTTGCGCTGGGCAAACCTATAACAGCTATGAAAGAAAAAAAACTTAAGCCAACGGGACAGCCTTCACTGGACAAGTATCACTAACCAATATCACCATCTAAGATCACCAAAACAACTAAATCTGCAAATAAAAAAGGTACTTTAGACACCAATGTCTTCGACGTTATACCGGGAAATATTGGGAAGGAGCACTACAACTAGCCCTAAAGCTTCGGACTTTGTAATTTTTCTCCCGATCAGTCTGGGTCTTCAACAGCAGGCCAGAGAAGATCACCCTGAGGTATCCAGGCAGTTACAATTGCTGTTAACTGCAGTCAAGAAAGAGTGAACTTAAGAAGCTCACCGGTCTTTTTTAGGGCCATCGGACGTCGAACTACCTTGCCAACAAATATATATGAACTTAACAAAGTTGACAGAAAATAGCCTTTAGGGGTCACAAAAATTGTAAGCATGCCAAAAGTCGCAAGAGGGTGAATTGGAAGAAAAACTTCAAATGTATCTATAAAATACAATTTTACTTAGGCGTCAATAAACTGACGTAGAAAATTTATTGTCAAGAAAGTGAGCTTTGAGCAATCAAAATTCCCGGCTTGCTCACACATGCGCCGCCTTATGGAGACATCGGGCACTACAGTCACTTGAGCTCTTCGTGGTCGTCTGGCGACGCTCACTAGCCCCACTGCTTCTTCGGCAGCCGACCGATACACTGTCTCTCTTCTTGATCGCCACATTACAGCTGTTATATTAATTTTACTGTATCAGCCTAAAGCAGACCTTGCTGTATTACGTGTTTAAAATACATTGTGAGATTAAATCTTTTGTGCCTTTTCCTTCGCGAGTGCCTACCGTCATCTCAGAGCCCACTACTCTGACAGGTTATGGTCCCCACCTTTTTTCTCTCGAGAGGACGAGCCGGCCTTGCCATGAAGGGCTTCAGAGGAGGAAAGCAGTGAGTTTTTTTTTCTTTTTCAGAGTTTCTTGCTTCAGAGGTTCCAAGTCGTGTTTCCTGTGTCAGGGTGATAATGTGCGTGAGCGAATGGTGCAGGGCACAGTGCTATTAAATTTTTTATTGTCCTCGTGCGGCCAGCGTAGTTCAATGTAGAAGTGCGTGTTGGTGGTCGACATAATAAAAGCCCGCGCGAACACCACGATCACGCAGACCTGAGCGAGGCCGCCATTTTTTGGCGCGCACGGGCCTCGAGAGCTACATGCACGTGGACAACATACGCGAATTCTTGCTTGAAGAGAATAAATTTTTTCTCTACTCAGAGTACGTTTCTTTTCCTATTAATTTGGTGCTGTCAGTTTGTTAAAAGTTACATCCTTCGAATAGGTGTATGTACCTATAGGTACGTAACTTGCAAGCGGTGCTGCAAGTTAATAAACTCCCGCAGCAGTTGACCTTCTTAACTATTGCGGAGAGGGGCTGTTAGTTTTTCCCGCGAAGCTTCGGTTTTACATGCGCGAGTGCACCTCTTTCCCACGTTTTTTTCGAGTTATACGCCGTGCGGTGACACGAGTTGGGAGGGAGCGCGTGTGTGAGATTTGAGGTTAGCGGTGCTAACAAGCCAGGTGTTGATTCCAACCGGACAGGCAGTGCCGTCCGTGTACGAGAACACGCCCACATAATAAATGCATGCATGCATATTAATTTCTTGTTTGGTTTATTCAGATGTGTGTCAACAATAACAACGAGGGCTGTTTCTTAGCTGAATGAACAAGACCAAGAGTCCCAAATAAATGTAGAGTCTAACTTTACCGAAACACCTCCAAGGGACAGTCCTCAAGATTTACCAGTTGACAACTCAGAGGAAGGTGAGAATATTTTTTTCTCCTACTTGTTCTTTCCAGAGTATCAGAGTTGTGAATCATTTATATCAGAGAGGCCTATCGAGGTGCTGGCAATATAAAACCAGCAGCTTCAACTTCTGCAAAATCCAAACAATCTAGAGACATGATTCACAATTTTAGAGTTGTCGGAGAAGACGACTACCCCTTAACTAAGACCAGAGGACACTGACAACACCATTCAGCAACCAGAGATTGTTGAAATCAGGAACGTTGGAGCTGAACAAGCAGAAGTAATCCAATCTTGGGATACGGCAGTTTACAAACTTCTAATACTGTCAACAAAGATGGAAAGGGCGGCAGACGCCATGTCCAGTGTAACAGAAAAGATTCCGGAGTTTGTTTAGGCTGCCAACCTCATGACCAAAGCTCTCAATCTAGTATCCACTAAGATTGACAGCTTGACACGTGCCACAGAGTCCATCCAGGACTCTCAGAGAGCCCATAGAAACTCAGAGGTACCACCTTTATTTAACTCTACCATTAACGATCAGAGGTTTCAAAGAAACACGAATATGAGTGACTTTACTCTCCATAATAATCCTCTCCCAACTCCCTTTGGTAACATTAATCAGAGACCATATAATCGAGATAGCTTAGATGACACTGATAGACTGGATAATCTAAATAATTCACTAGACAATCTCAGAAAATCAATTGATTCAAATAAGAATACTTCTAAACCTTTCTTTAAGAAAAACTACATTCTGACTCAAAAAGGGTCTTTCAATGTTTGGTTTGATCACTTAACTTCAGAATTAAAAACTAATGATCTTTCAGATTTCATAGAAAATAGTAACTTAATTGATAAATACACTCCAGATGAAATCGAATTTAAGAAGAGTCTAGTTAGAGAATTGCTAATTAATCACTTAGATGAATATTATCACAAGAAGGTACTAAACATTGTAGACCCTAGAGAAATTATAAATAAATTAAAATCCTTTAGAATGGCTGAAGCCAATATAACAGCCTCGTCAGTCAGAGCCAAACTATATCGTCTTAAAATTACAACGAAAGAGAAAGTCAATGACTTCATTGACAGGTTTGATCATATAGTAAGAGAGTATGAAAACTCAGACGGTATGGTACCTCTGACTGAGGAGGAAAAGAGGTCAGCCTTTTACCAAGCCGTGGCAGACAAATTCTCAGAGCTACGTACAGCTAACATGGTTAGGCGACAGACCACAAGTACTGAGATGAGTCTTGAAGAAATGAAGACAAGTCTAATACAATTGCAGGCAGAAAGAAATCAATCAGAGTCGAATTCAGAGCAGGCCAGGGCCAACATGGCTACAGGCAGTCAGAGAGTCAACGATCAGGCGAATAAGGACACTAAGTGTTTCCGATGCAACAAACTCGGTCACAGACTCATTAACTGTCCTCTAAGCCAGTATGGACTCTGGTACTGCTTTTACTGCCAGGATTTCGAGTACCACAAGGGAGATGCATGCCCAAACAGGAATCATCCTAAAGATGGGTATGTTAAAAATAATTCTAATGACAATAATAATAATAGAGGTAAAAACAATAGCAAGCTCAGAGGTAATGGTAGAGGCAAAGGCAACGGTAATTTTAAATTCAGAGGTAATGGCCGTGTAAATAAAAAGCAAGGTAACATGAGTACACAAGCCAAACAACAACAGGCAACCAAATTTAAGGCTATGTTAACAGGTAATCATATAGATAACTACAGAGGTAAAACTAAAATATCTTTTATTGCTGATTCCGGAGCAACTCATCACGTTGTTAACAAAGGAATTATTCTAACAAATTTTAAGAAATGCAACAATGAATTCATCAGAAGTGCAAATAAAAACGACTCAGCCAACATCATTATTGATGGGAAAGGCGACTTAATTTTTAAACTAAATTTAAATGAACAGTTTAAATTAACAAACGTGATAGCTGCGAAGGACATCTCCAACAACTTGATCTCCTTAAGACAATTTGCCGATGCCGGTTTAGGCATCTATTTAGATGACAAATATCTAGAAATCTTTGACAAGGAAACGGGAAAAATATATATCTCAGGCGTATATGAGAAACCGAACTGGATAATAGAGTTAGAAGTTGAAAATCAAACCACTGCAAAAACTAGAAATTGGAATAAATATCAGTTCTCGGCACAGATAGTCTCACTGGATGAGTTCATGACACAATCTCAGACTGATATTGTAGATATTCTCAACAGTCAAAATTCAGAGTCTATGGATGAGTCTATCAGTCCAGAGAATACCCAGTCTGAGATTGGGAGGGAGAAGAAAGATGAACTCAATACTTCAGAAGAGCAATCAGAAGATCATACTTCACTAAAGCCAAACAATCTGTTACTGAAAAAAATCTACATTGATTTAGACAACAGCAATTCAGATGAAATCGACAAAATTATATCAGATGTAAGTTCCAACAACATTATTAACATTCAGAAGAAGTTAGACGAAGGCCTGATGTGGCACATTAAATTGGGACACGCATCTTTAAAATATTTAAAACAATTACAAAAATCTGAGGACATTTTATCTAAAGTAAAATTCACAGATTCAATAATGGACTGTGAAACATGTAAATTAGCCAAAATGGAAAAATTACCTTTCACAGAGGTTAGAGTCAAAGCCAACAGACCATTAGAAAGAATACATGTAGATACAATGGGTCCTATAAAACCAGACTCGTACCCAGGAGATAACCGTTTTATCATAGTCCTTATAGACGATTATTCTAGATATGCCAAAGCATACTCCGTCAGAAACAAAAACCAGGCAGGTGACTGTTTGGAAGAGTACCTCAAACATGTCAGAAGTTTATTAGGTACAGATGCCAAGGTTTGTTATATTAGAACAGACAATGGAACAGAATTTACTGGAGGAAAGTTCTCAGAGGTTATGGAAAAAGAAAAGATAGTGGGGGAATTCTCTCCACCACACACTCCTGAACTAAATGGCACTTCAGAGCGATTCAATAAATCTATTCAATGGAAAATTAGAGCACTCATGCTCGATTCAGGACTACCCGCTAGTATGTGGTCATTGGCTACTGAAGTGGCCACTCATATATACAACAGAACTCCTCATTCAAGTATTAATTCCGAAACACCAATAAGTAAAATGAATCAGAATCAGAAGTCCCATTTAGACAAAATCAGACGCTTTGGGTGTTTAGCATACGCTAAAATCCCAATAATCAAAACAAAATTCTCAGAGAGAGCACTCAAAGCCATAGTAGTAGGTTTTACCCTAACAGGGTACCTGTTATGGCATCCAGAGACCAAGAAATTCTTCATTTCTCGAAATGTCAAGTTTAATGAAAAAATAGTATATAAAGACATCAGAAGAAATACAAAACTCAATGAAACCGAGATCTTGGAAAACTGGAATTTCCAATCAGAGACAGAAAATGACAAAACTCTACATTCTGAAGACATACTAGAACCTAATCATGCACACGAGTCTAGCAAGGCTAGGAGAGGCCGACCAAAGAAAAGAGAAGCTGATCAGACGACAGCAGAGATCGTGCCAAAGACAAGAAAGCTGCCAGACAGAACAGCTAGAATTAACAGACCAACATGGTCCCACTTGAGGTTGGCGCAAAAAGATACGTCTCCTGACATCAATTTCACACTAAAAGGAATTACCGACTTAGAAAACATAAATTCAGAGGATGAACTGACTTATGCTTTTATAGCCAGAACAAATCAAGATCCTATCAACTTCAGAGAAGCGGTTAATTCAGTTGATAAAGAAAAGTGGTTGGAAGCAATCACTGATGAACTCAAATCCATGGAATCTAACAACGTGTGGGAAATAATAGATCGACCCTCCCTGGACAAAAATGGTATTAAAGTACACACGATAGATTCGAAATGGGTATTCAAAAGGAAACTGGACTCAGAAGGTAAAATAACTTACAAGGCAAGATTAGTAATCAGAGGTTTTAAAGACAGGAGGGAGTACGAACTCAGAGAAACTTATGCCCCAGTATCTAGACTGGCAGTTATCAGAGCAGCACTAGCTATAGTCAACAAATACGACCTAGACGTCTGTCAGATGGATGTGAAGTCCGCTTTCCTAAATGGGACACTAGAAGAAGACATATTTATGGAAATCCCAGACGGAATAGAGTGCGAAGGAGAATTCAAGAGCAAAAAGGTCTGTCGGCTTAAAAGATCGATTTACGGTCTTCGAATCAGCCCAAAGAGATGGAATAAACGTTTCACCGAAGAAGCATTAAAACTAGGCTTAGAAAAAGACATAAACGAACCTTGTCTTTTTACTTGGCGTAAAAATAATCAGATGATTATTCTAGTACTGTATGTAGATGATATCCTGTTAGCTGGAAATGACGCAAGTAGATTAATGGCAATCAAATCTAAACTCTGTACAACATTTCAGATGAAAGATTTGGGAGAACCAAAACAGTTTCTAGGTATAAAAATTTCCAGAGACCGAAGTCAAAGAATTTTAACACTTTCCCAATCAGAATACACGAAGAAAATTTTGGAAAGATTCAACATGCTTGATAGCAAACCTCAGAGAACTCCAATGGTAACTAGACAAGTAAAGAATAGAGAACTTAAAAATTCAGAGCTTACTACTGCAGGAGTAGCGCAGCGGACAAAAGCTCCATATCGAGAGGCAATTGGAAGTCTTCTCTATCTGGCAGGAGCTACCAGACCAGACATTTCATTTGCAGTTAATTACCTATCTAGAAGACAATTGGAACCCACTGAAAATGATTGGAAAGATGTCAAAAGAGTGTTCAGATACATCAGAGGTACTTTAGATATGAGTTTGATATTCAGAGGAAAAGAAGATAACCTATATGCCATGACTGATACCAGCTTCAGAGACTTGGAGGATTCTTCAACAACAGGAGGTTTTATTATAAAGCTTTTTGGAGACACTATAAACTGGAGAAGCCACAAACAATCGTATGTAACTCTCTCTACTTGTCAAGCTGAATATTTAGCTATGAGCGATGCTTGTCAAGAATTGATTTCTCTGGACAAGGCGATCAGAAACATGATAGGAAAAACTTTATACCCAGTCACAATTTGGTGTGACAATCAATCAGCAATAAAATGCACCCAAATGGATGGTTGTCATAGATTGAAAAATTTCGACGATGACATAAAGACAATTCAGAGTCAATTAAAAGAGAGAGAAACCACGGGTTCAAAGAGCCACATGGCAAATACTCATGGAGATTTTATTAAATTCTGTGTGCAACAAGACAAAGTTAAAGTTCAGTGGATCTCGTCTTCAGAGAATGAAGCCGATATAATGACAAAACCGTTGCCCACAGAAAGCCACAATTACCTCAGAGATAAAATACTAAGTATTCAATGATCGACTTACAATTACACGAATCGCTCATTGTAACTACTTATATTTATTTCAGATATGTCAAACCAGGAAGACAATGATTCCATTGAGACCACCGAATCATAACTTCAGAGTAAAATCAATCTTCAGATGTAACTTTCAGAGTTGATTGGATCTCAGACGAAATTCTAGATTGACTCAAAGGGAGGGAGTGTCAAGAAAGTGAGCTTTGAGCAATCAAAATTCCCGGCTTGCTCACACATGCGCCGCCTTATGGAGACATCGGGCACTACAGTCACTTGAGCTCTTCGTGGTCGTCTGGCGACGCTCACTAGCCCCACTGCTTCTTCGGCAGCCGACCGATACACTGTCTCTCTTCTTGATCGCCACATTACAGCTGTTATATTAATTTTACTGTATCAGCCTAAAGCTGACCTTGCTGTATTACGTGTTTAAAATACATTGTGAGATTAAATCTTTTGTGCCTTTTCCTTCGCGAGTGCCTACCGTCATCTCCGAGCCCACTACTCTGACATTTATCGAGATTGAAACAGCAGTGTTAAAATAGACAAATAAAGAATCCATTACGTGAGAGATCGGCTGCTCATTGTACCCTCACAGCAATCTCTGAAATCTTTGAAGATCCTACTTGAGATTTTTAAATAAATAGAAAATGTATTTGTGTTTTTGTGGCAATAAAAAATGAAGCGTTTAAGGTCCAGGACTTTGTTGCTCTCGTAATAAAGTTGTGAGATAAGAGAAATAAAAATTTTTTTAATAAAAGTTTTTTGGGAGTTTAAAATCTTAACAGCTTCAAAAAATCGCCATTTTCGTGAATTGCACGGGAGAAACTGTAAATCAACGGCTCCTTATGGCGACCGATTATTTTATGGCATAAAGAACGCACGGTACTTATCAGCATAATTGTTTTTTTGAATTCTTACACCTTATTATTTGACCAAATAAACTATATGGATTCTGAAAAAATATATTTTTAATAAGAAGATTTTTGTTCTAAGATGTGTCAGGAATTTGTGTAAAACTGAAAACGTTTCACATTACATGTCAACACACTACGGTGTTTTATTTAGTAAGTCTCGGGCGAAGCCGAGACGGGGGCTGCTAGTAGGTTATAAGCCAGCTGCATGACTGGTGCCGTACTGCCGTTATTTTACCCCCAAAGCAAAGTTAAATCTTGTGGAAGAAAAGGAGTTCAAGGGGCTGTCGACCCCCACAACATACAGTGTTAAAGTGATTTGTGGCACCAGCCTTTCCCTATAATCTTGTGCTCTTAGTAGATAAAACTATGAGGTTGTGTGAATAATTTTTGTATGAATCATAAAATAATAAAGGAAGATTTGTAATTGATAGTTTATATGAATAATTGTATTTAAGGTTGATTAAATAAAAAGGACTATTAATAAACAAGTCGATCTTCACTTTACTCGTTTATTAGAAACGTTTCGGCCGTTTCGGTATCACAGTACCTTTTTCAGACGTGTGTACAATAGGACTAAACGATGTACTACACTTATATTCAAAACATATACACTTATCGTCAAAGTTCCATAACAACGCAAAATTACATACAAATAAGTACATAGTCAACATAAGTGCAATTATATACAATACATATTTAGTAATGGTGAACTATTGAGATTTAACACGTTATTCAATAAAATGTCTGAATTTTTTGATTGATTAATCTCTAATGCAGCTAATAAATCTAATTTTTTTTTTCACACGTCTGAAGAAGGTACTGTGATATCGAAACGGCCGTAACGTTTCTAATAAACGAATAAAGTGAAGATCGACTTATTTATTAATAGTCCTTTTTATTTAATCAACCTGACATGGATCTTCATCATGTGACGACCAATACCATTATACGATTGTATTTAAATTTACAAAAAAAAAATGTATTTTATTTTTTTATAGTTAATGACATACATGAAACTAAGTTTTATAAAATAAATATTTNACAGCTCAAAAAAATTTATTTTTTTATACTTTTTCTTAGATATAAAGAAAAAAAATTATGTAAAGAAATTGTCGTTTTCATATTTATTTTTTTTCGCTCTCTCTCTCTCTCGCTCTCTGTGTAGTACACATATCAGATCCACGATATATCTGTAGTATGTATCTACAAGTAGATATGTTAAAAGTCATAAGCTTTGTGTTTGTATAAGCAATGTTTTTGCCTTGCGTTTCAGCGATATTATCTCAATGTTTTGGACATATTCAGGGGGTAAGGGTTGTATACGCAGGGAGGCAAAAAATTCGGTATACTAATGACAAAATAGCATTTATTATAATTCTAAAATATAATTTAACAATGAGGAAAAAAAGGATCTCACTGTAGCTTATCTGAAGGGAGGGGTTAAATTTCGAATAAAGGCAGTTGACGAAATGGGACGGGGGAGAGTGGTACAAAATCGTAAAATTGTCTATGGTATTTAGGTACAATCGCGATCCCTTGTGAAAATGTAACAGTCTTACAACTAGTTGTCGCGTTACACTTTTTGTTAGTGGATTCTCACTGCATGATCCTGCTAAAACAGTTTCTCTATTAGAATAAATGAATAAATTATCTTTTCGTTGTCAACTTGCTCACTTGGTGACAGTCTGTATGTTATAAGAAGCTTAAATTATTTGGTAATGGACTGATTTAAGGACTGTCACATTATTATTTTGGTTTTTTTAGTGCTTTCACTTGCGTGCTGGTGCACACATGAAAGTTTCACCAACGAATCTTAATCTTATAAATTTATTGCAGGTTACGATAAGTTAGGTGACATTAATTGTGAGGACAGCAACACATCAGGTATTGATAGTTATGACTTCAAAAAGAGTGAGAATTCAATAGAAACGAAAGGTAAGTATTCTTTTCATAACAGTGATGTGAATCCTGAAAATTTTCTTGAAAAAGAAACTATGTGGTTTAGTATTATGAGTCTTAAGTATATTGGATATTGAGAAAAAGGCATGTATAGAGGATATAGAGTCCGGAACAGAAATAAGTTCACGCGGCATGTACGGCCCACTCACGTTACCGTAGGCCCAGTGTACGGTCCAACTAGCGGGCCATACATGGCCTGTATACCGCGTGTGATCAGGTACGAGTACGGGAAGTCCACGGTTACCGTTTGTTACGTCTCCATGTACTGCCTGTATACTGCCCATGTACTGCCCGTGGGGCTGTATACTGAGAATAGCTAGTAGCTAAGAATAGGCAGAATAAATTGCATGCATTATTTTTTTATCTTCAAATGAGCTATCTTTGAATTATCACTAACATCACTTGGGTTAAATTTTTCAACTTTATATATGTTTTGGTCAGATTGACTTCAAGTAATGTTTTGTATGATAATGGTAAAGTATTCTCAATTAATTCAAATTTTTGAAATAAATAATTAATATGTCTGTTTGGAGGCTTATAATCTTTCGCATAATCTTTTGAAATTTCTGCGATTGATTGCTTGCATTTCAAATTAATTTTATTGTCACTTTCAACATCAGGTTCACTTTCACGGCTACACGTCTCAAACCTATATTTATGATCATAATCTTCTTCTTCACAAGCACTTTCATCACCACCATCTGCTTCTTGTAGGCGTTCACCATGTTAATTTTCAATAATATGTTTATCTTGTAAATTACTTTTAACAACATCCTCCTTCACATGAATTTTATTAGTTGCTACGGTTTCACTGTTTTTATTTTCATTACCTGTTTCTATACTTCTTTTTCTAATGTATCTCATATGTAATAAATGTATATTCATACGTTTATTTATTCGGTTATCCATTTAATACACTATTTAGACTAATTTACAACTTATAATAACAAATAATCTCGAATCATGGTAACATTACTTAAATCAATATTTAATGAACTTTCTATACATACATATATATATGGTAGGAAAAATTTAAAAATTATTAAAATTTAAAATTATATTAAAAGAATTAAAGTTAACATTTTGTTTACTATGTATACTGTACGGACCACCTATGGTCAGTGTACGGACAGTACACGGTACCCGTCTCTTATGGCCAGCGTTGGCCGCGATGGTCAAAAGTTTGCTGCCAACCGCAACCTTCAGAGCACTTTATTGACTCAGCGCCACCACCGGCAAAGATGTGAACTATCGCTGATGTATACATAATATGATGTATATAAATGCATGTGGATAATTTGTGATTCTAAGGTATATGCATGCATGCACTGTCAGGCACTATGCACATTGTCACAAATAACGTGAAGTGCCAAGTTCAGGGCCAAGATGATTAAACTAAACCACTGAGCGCTAACTGGCTCCTTGGTTTAGTTTTTTTCTTCATGATACACGGACTAAAAACTTATTACTTTTCAGTTAATATCTGAGCTGATAAATTTGGTGACAGTAATAACAAGTTTAATAGCCAGGAAGTACATGCCAAACTACTAAGAGCTTTTACTCAGCTCTCAAGAGTGATAGTATATGGGCCTAAGAACATATTAGCTAGCTGGTGCTAGACTAAGGTTGTATATTTAATAAGGAAAAAAACAGAACTACTGACATGTAACTGGGTGTCTTAAGAGGTGCTTTTTGCACATCCATGTGGACCATACAAAACACACCACTCAGTCAGTGACCAAGCTTGTACTATAAGTCAAGTTGTTGTAGTTTAGTAGCAACGCAGCATAGTCCAGACCGTTAAGAGCTACCTGACTCTCATAAGTACTAGGGTATGTGGGCCTGAANACCATACAAAACACACCACTCAGTCAGTCACCAAGCTTGTACTGTAAGTCAAGTTGTTGTAGTTTAGTAGCAACGCAGCATAGTCCAGACCGTTAAGAGCTACCTGACTCTCATAAGTACTAGGGTATGTGGGCCTGAAAACTCATCAACTAGCCATTGAATAAGCTAGTATATTTCGACGCCCCAGGCGAAGACTATGCCCTAATTGGCCCTGGACAAAAACTATGCCCTTTCGACGTCCCGGGCGAAGACTATGTCCTTTTTTATAGTCCGGACGAAAACTATTGGTCCCCGACGAAGACTATGCCCGTTTTATTCGAGCCCGGGCGAAGACTATGCCCTTTTCTCAAGCCCGGACGAAAACTATGCCCTTTTTTCTGAGTCTGGGTTAAAAATATATCTTTTTCTCGCGTCCAGACGAAAACTAAATTAAAAAACACCCCAATATTCTTTACTAACCCCTCTACTAGCTACTAGTACGCTGGAAGAAGCTCACGAATAAGAAGCTTCTGAAAACTATTTAACATTTTCAGATTTCCATTATACGATTGTATTTAAATTTACAAAAAAAAAATGTATTTTATTTTTTTATAGTTAATGACATACATGAAACTAAGTTTTATAAAATAAATATTTGCTTTAACACATTTTATGTTTACTATTTAGTCATTTTCTAGTGAAATACATAAAGTGTACTGCCCCAGTTAAAAATTTATACTTTCGAAAGTATCGATAACCGGTACTTTCCAAGTAGCACGTCTGAATGTATTTTCATCACTTGCTTATATATTACTGATTTTTGATGCGAAACTACTGTGTAATATACGTTCAAACTATAAATAAATAATAAAGATCGATAATCAAACAATACAAAAGAGTTGTACTTTAATATTTCTCCATAATCATATTAAGAACTTATGCAGGAGCACTTGAGTAAATTTCATAATATCCTCCACTGAAGTTGTACAGTCGCTGGTTCTAAAGTAAAATTCCAAGTTTTTGGGTTCAATGCACTTCTTACAACTTTCAGCAATCAATTACTTTATCTTATCTTACAGTTCATAACTTACTTTTAATGTAAATTTTTTTTTAATATAAATTTTTTGGGGGTTTAAAATCTTAACAGCTTCAAAAAATAGCCGTTTTCGTGAATTACACGGGAGAAACTGTAAATCAACGGCTTCTTATAGCCACCGATTATCTTATGGCATAAAGAACGCACGGTACTTTTCAGCATAATAATTTTTTTGAATTTTTACACCTCATTATTTAACCAAATTAACTATATGGATTCCGAAAAAATATGTTTTTAATAAGAAGNAATTACAATAATTATGTTTGTTACTTATTATAATTAACAAAAATGTAGAAAAAATAACAAATTTGGAAATAAAACATAGAAGAGCCTTTCATACTCATTAATTGCAAATTATTATGCTTATAAAAACATTCCTGAGATGTATTATTATTTTATAATGGTGTATTATTATTTACAATTATTTATATAAATGTAAGCAACAACTACTATATAAGTATATTTGACTATATATCTAATTACAAACACAAATGTAAGGTGAGCTTAAATGAATTGTATTTCATGACTGTATGATGATTGTATGACTTGCGTAAAAATTTTTTCCAGAAAATAAAAGTCATGAAAAATGATTGGTGTATGTCATCTTCTGATTAGTGACTTAAATTAGAGGATAAATTAATGCTAAGTTTAAAATAGTTTGACCTTGAAATTGTCGTTCAAGGGCAATAAACAAGAATTTTCTAAATATTAATTTCGACGTAAAATCTGAAAATGATTCTAAATCTGTGATAAAAAATAGGGGTATTCATGTATATAAAAAAATTGACCTTCAAATGACCATGAAGGACAAATTCTAGGTCAAAATTGACTCCACCAATCGATGTTCCCCTCTAAACCTACCATTTTATATTCTGGTTAGTTTTTGATTAGGGGATTTTTGACGGACTTATTCCCTTGAATATTTAAAAATGGGGCACCCGGTATATATTCTCCGTATTGAGAAATATTTGTAAACAGCGGCCCTACAACGTAATTTCCGAGAAACTGTTGTATTTTTCTATTAATAAAGTGAGCTTGATGAGGTTGTTGATAAGACCAACGAAACGTTGCTCAAACACCAAACGTGTGCTTATTCACTGACCGTCACGAAATCATGGAAACAACTAAGAGCAGAACAACATGTTCAGTAACCATTATAATTTAGAAACAATTGACTCATGGTTGATACATTCGATCCCTCTCACTATTTTACTACTCCAGCCTATACTTGAGATGTTATGTTAAAAAAACGAGAGTAAGTTTTATGAATAAAAACATAAAGTAAAGTATGCTTTAGTTGTTAATTAAATGTCTGAAGAAGGTAACGTTCCTTGGAATCAAAATTTTTCATCTCAGAATTTTTATGTAGTATAAATTACAATGTCGTATGAAACATACTAAAATTTGGGATAAGACCGTTGGGATAAGATAATACCCATCTTCTTACTAGCTCAAAGTTCTGTAAAAAAGCACATTTTCATTTATATACACTGTTGTGATAAATATCTAATGCATTCGTATCCGAAAGCAAGTGGATATCTTTTTCTTGACGACGTGTTACAATATACTACTACGCTGATGCTTATGCAAACACAAACCCTTATTAGCAAACTTAAATTATTAGCATCATAGTGAGTAGTAGTAGCTCAGTTGGTTGGCAGAGATACGGGTGTTCAAGTGGAATGTGGCTTAAAATCCCAGTCGGTGCGTCTCTTAAAAAATTTTTCCCTAATCGTTTCCGTCGGGTATTCATTTTCAAGCCTTACGGCCATGGTCCTGCACTACAGGGGGAACCCGGGGATGCGCTCCGTGGACGCCCTGGATAATTGCGGGACCAGTTGGAAAAAGTTTTACGGGCCATAGAGGTGTAAAGAGGAGGATGTTACCACAAGGTGACCTAGGAGTGGGCTCCATGGGCGTCTTGGGTAGGTGTGGACCTCGTTAGGAAACAAATGCGGGGATTAGGGGTAGAAATACGAGTAACTGGGGTTTAAGTTGGAAAAAGCATTTTAAGGATTGTGGACTGGAGGCTAGAGGTTATAGTTGGGGTTAAATCCAACATTAGAGTAAATCCACACGGTATCTTGATTAGTTTCCCGCGGAATCCAAAAATTCTTATGTTTACCATCCTGCTTGTACTAATTCTCAAATTGAATGTGAATTTCGTGGGGAACGAATCCAGATACCGTGTGGTAGCGTTTACTGCTCGCGAGACTTTATCCCGCGTTGCAAGTACTGAACGCTACATCCATGTATATATGCTGTAAAAGTCTGGTGGTAAGAGATTGCTCGTAAAAATCAACTAAAGTAAGTGTATGGGTAGAAAAAAAAGGACATTATAGTAACATAAGTTATCCCGCAATCGCTTTCACGTCCCGTTGCTATATAAAACTGACAAACTACCGTCTCCAACCTCCAAAAGCTGATTTCAGGTTACATTACTATTAGTGTGGGAGCTAGGTGAGTTCTCATGGCTTTTACAATTAAAATAGTCCCACTGAAACATATTTTGGGCATTTAAATTATTTTAATACTTGAGTGAGGCATAATCCACTAGAGTAAAAACTTTTTTTACAGAAGTGTTAATGAAACGTTCTTCGTACTTTCAATTTGCTTTCAATTTAAAAATTCAAAAATTGATTAGTATATGTTAAAAAAGGGACAAGTATACATCAAGAAGGAACTCCACATTATACAGCAAATAAAATTGGACGCAAATTGCTTATTCCGAATCTTTGTACATTATTTACATAGCAATGAGAATATCGGCTATAAAGAAATTTGACAAACAATTTTTAACTGCGTTTTTACAAACTGGACTAATGAAAAACAACTGCTATCGCCAGTAACGAGGACAGTAAGTACTATTGTCCAGAGAAATACAGAAAAATAATGGGTCGAGATAAAGAGTTCGGCACTTATTATGAAGTTGCGATGTTTTCCAAAGTATACAAAGTCACTGTAGAGACCTATCAAAAAATTGACGAAAATACTATTACATTTACACGTAGATTTGATTTGGAAAGTGAAATAAGTGAGTCTACCTTAAAACTGTTATTCAGTAGTCGGAAATACCTTGGTCATTGGGAAGTTTTTTTGGAAGATCAAAAATTTTAAAGTTACAGTAAAATTAAAATTAAAAAAGATGACGGATATGTTAAAGAGACTGGTGATGTTGACAATAATTTTAAAAGTAATAGTGAAATTAAAATTAATAAAGATGCCAAAAATATTGAAGTAACTGTAAATGTCAACGAAGATTTAGACTTTCAGAGTGATTTACGGAGTAATCACGGATGAGTAAGTTCTGCAACTTTTTTATTTGGAGATAATTCTTATACCAACAGTTATAATCAGAGAAGGGACAATTATAGTATTGAGAGTAAGAAGGCTTTAGAACTGGTTACAGATAGTTTATTAAATAATGAAACTTAAATAAATATTAATAGTACATATAAAAAAATGTAGCAACAAAACTTAAAAATGATTTCAACCAAATAGGTATACAAAAATCTGTGACTCATATTTGTGGTAGTAAAGAGCCAAAAGTGATCTCTAAAATTAAAGCAGGAAATGATAACCTTAGTAAAAGCTCTTTTGATTGTCCATGGAAATGGAGTCCCAGACTGACAAGTTCGGTGGAAGAGAAATTGGAAACAGACAACAGTAAGTAAATTTTTATTAACGTTTATAAATCTGGTATTGTCTGGCAGTGCACCCGAAAGTATCATAACAATGGTGATGGTACTGTCTCAAAATTAAGGAAAAAAAAGAAGAGTTAATCTAAAACATCTTAAGATGGGAATTCAAGCCAATAAGCCCAAGTATTTAATCTCTAATGATTCAATAATCTAGCAGACAAGTCAATAATTGATTCTTCGCAAAAATTATTCAAAGGATTAGCAGTCTCTCCACAGTAAGCCACTAGCAGGCTTGCCTGCACTATTATTTGTTGAATGATTAATTTACACCACGAAGAGCCAAACCTTCGAAAGATAATATACTTAGCTGCTATCAAAAATAACTTATGTCGTTGGGGGTATACTTGAGATTATTTGGGGTGATTGCTTGCCAGTGCTTTTAATATTTATTTGGCTCATTATGAACTCATGCGATAGTTATTTAAGTGAATAAAATCAAGTAATCTACTAACCTAGCTAGTATAGTTCTTCATTTTTAATGACAATCAAATCAGTTATAAGAGTAGCTAATAAAATAAATATGCGCTCCCTAATGCTTGTATTATTTGATGCCATGAGTTGTATTATGAAAAAAGCTAAAAAAACCAGATTCTCCATTTTCCTCATAACATTCTGTGATAACTTAATAAAGTCCATTATAAGTAGCAAAATCTAACATGCTATCATAGCTTTTCTGTTTTTCATTTATAAGCTAACTTATATACTACAAAATGGTTGTAAAATAACAAAGGTATGTACATATTATTTACTTATTCTACAATAACACATCATAATCAATTAAATTCTCTTAAAACCTTCTGTTATTTNCTTCTCGAGTCATTGGGTTATAAGCGCATGTAATATTAATTATTATTTTATCAGCAGAAAGACTAGTAAGCGCCCCGGGTCATTGAATGACAGGCGCTTGTGTTTATAATATTTGTTCATCAAATAGAGTTGCCAGCAACAGCCCTGAGTTACTGGGTAATGGGCGCTCGTAATATTTATAATTATATGATTAAATGAGAGGCCAATAAGTGCAATGGGTCGGTGCGTGGTAGGCACCTAAGTTATAAATAATTATTTATTTAACTAATTCTCCAGAAAGCCCCTCAGGTGATTGGGTGATAAGCGCTTACATTGTTAATAATTATATATATATATTGAAGTGGTCATCCACCTGAAAAAAAATGTCGGAATTCTGTGTAGAATTAATTCCAAATACTTTCAGGAAAGCCATACGGCATTCCACATGGTTTAACATATGACATTACGTAAAGGATTTTAGCTGCCATGCCATATGTAATTGTGATGCCATATGTAATTTTATATAGAAAAACACGTGGAATTACTAATTGGAAAAAGAAAAAATTTCTATCATCTAGAAATAACTGCAAAATACCATTATAAGTTATTTGCAGTTAAAAATTCGTCTTACCATCCGGATGATAACTCCAAAACAAGGTGTTTCGGGTGATTTTACTTCTACATAAAAAAAATTTATTTTTTTATTCTTTTTCTTAGATATAAAGAAAAAAAATTATGTAAAGAAATTGTCGTAAAAAAATTTATTTTTTTATACTTTTTCTTAGATATAAAGAAAAAAAATTATGTAAAGAAATTGTCGTTTTCATATTTATTTTTTTTCGCTCTCTCTCTCTCTCGCTCTCTGTGTAGTACACATATCAGATCCACGATATATCTGTAGTATGTATCTACAAGTAGATATGTTAAAAGTCATAAGCTTTGTGTTTGTATAAGCAATGTTTTTGCCTTGCGTTTCAGCGATATTATCTCAATGTTTTGGACATATTCAGGGGGTAAGGGTTGTATACGCAGGGAGGCAAAAAATTCGGTATACTAATGACAAAATAGCATTTATTATAATTCTAAAATATAATTTAACAATGAGGAAAAAAAGGATCTCACTGTAGCTTATCTGAAGGGAGGGGTTAAATTTCGAATAAAGGCAGTTGACGAAATGGGACGGGGGAGAGTGGTACAAAATCGTAAAATTGTCTATGGTATTTAGGTACAATCGCGATCCCTTGTGAAAATGTAACAGTCTTACAACTAGTTGTCGCGTTACACTTTTTGTTAGTGGATTCTCACTGCATGATCCTGCTAAAACAGTTTCTCTATTAGAATAAATGAATAAATTATCTTTTCGTTGTCAACTTGCTCACTTGGTGACAGTCTGTATGTTATAAGAAGCTTAAATTATTTGGTAATGGACTGATTTAAGGACTGTCACATTATTATTTTGGTTTTTTTAGTGCTTTCACTTGCGTGCTGGTGCACACATGAAAGTTTCACCAACGAATCTTAATCTTATAAATTTATTGCAGGTTACGATAAGTTAGGTGACATTAATTGTGAGGACAGCAACACATCAGGTATTGATAGTTATGACTTCAAAAAGAGTGAGAATTCAATAGAAACGAAAGGTAAGTATTCTTTTCATAACAGTGATGTGAATCCTGATAGTAATGGGAAGTATGATAGTTCGAACAAATCTAAAGCGCATAGTCAAAATGAAAATTCAATGAAGCAAAATAAAAAACTTAAAAAAAAAAAAATAAAAAAAAATAAACAATCACAAGAATCCAGAAAGTTCCATCTTCTCTTTTAAAAACCAAATTCTGAGATACAAACCCAGACATCATAAGATCGGTGTTAGAGCTTTCAATGCACACTTTTGAAATCACTTACTCATTACGTTTTTATGGTAGTGTTCGGCAAAATATGGGAGAGACACTTTGCTGTCTATGTACATTGTAACGATGCACAGTTTAAAATAAAATACAAATTTTTAGTATGACATCTTGATGATACTTTTACAACTGTTGATATTTCGATTGCAGCATTAAAAAAAATAAAATAAAATAAAAATACAACGTAACAAATGCGCGAGTTTTGAAAGAAAAAGTGGATCCCAAAGATGTTGTTACGTCTGAACTTTTATAAGTGAAGGAAGGAGCTCGTAGATTCGTTCTACAAACAAATAAATTTAATTTTTGTTCGTCAGAAACCAGCCATCGGCCCAAAGACCTTATTTGCTTTTACTTACAGTACACTTTTCTTTTGAATCATTGATTCGGCGTTGTGGTGTTAAGTTTCACCGAGCGATATGTATGGAGTGGTGTACGCTGAGCTGGCGTTGACCTACTGTTTGAGTTTATGTCTTATGTCTTACAGTAGTAGCGTATCTTATTCGTCTTTTTATCTCACGTCCTTGTAAAGGTCTTTGTCATTGATCAAGGTAAGAATTATCTGTCAATCAATTAGAATATTGAATTTTGAAATGTTTCAAATTATTTAGATATTGGAATATTTTCGATTTAAGAAATTAATTTAATGAACAACCAAGTTATGTTTTATCTCATGATTTAATAAATTTGGAAAAGCCGGAAATAGTTCATTTTACAAATAGTATAAATAATAAAGTTTCAGATTCGCATTTACAATATTTATACAATTTATAGTTTTTCTTAACTTAACTTACTTCTATGATCGTTGGTTAGCCACTGATTGCGTGCACGTAGTCGCAAGATCTTACAAGGTTGACCGCAATGATGATCCTAATTCTACATGAGACTACTCGTGGTGATGACAATAATTAGGCTGCTGCTTTTAACGTCGGAATCCAAGTTGACGGTCCCTTCTTTCTTATTCTTCCTTAATTCACTTTTTAAGCTAGTCTAAAGTGGTCTGGTTTGCTTGAGCTTTTCTCACACAGCTTAGTCACCGAGCTAAGTCTTACATCTGCTTAAAAGACGCAACAGAACTCACTCGCCAACCTTTATAGTTACTTTGGAGCACTTACTGAAAGAGAAAAAGCTAATATTGTTACGTGCGAGGAGTTTTTATACTCTTGCGTTTAAGGAGGACGCGTCAAGTTGAGGATCTGAACGACCAATCAGAGCTTAACGTAGTTACCCTCGACTGACACGAGCACAGTCATGGTGCTATAATTTCACAGTAATTGATGGTTAAAACTGCTGATCTCTCGGAGTTTACATTAAGTACAAGTTGCTGTCGAAATTGTACATGATTTTTCTTTTGTACATCCACAGTAAAGAATGTTGCAATTGTTGATTAATCACATTATTTGGTGTACTTGTGCGAATTAATTTTTAAAAATGAGCGTTTTATAAGATTGTTTAAGGTTGTACGCTTAGTTCGAGTTTTGCGATGGTAGATTGTTTCAAAAGAAACAAGTTATATGTCATGCGATTGCAGAAGCAGGTATGCTGCTTGATGGTTCGAGATCGCTGAGCTTTTGCTTTTTCTAATTTAAAAATGAAACTCTGTGTTTAGAAGTAATAAATATTAAGTAAATGACATGGGATGTCACAATGTAATTTAAAATATAGTCAAAGTTTCGGAAAGTCTATTACAATGCCAAATGATTAGATAAAAAGTACTGATATAGAATGAGCTTGGGATAGACATATGCAATTCTAATCTTTATTGCCAACCCAATTAGTCTGGGAGCTGACCGCAAAATCACTTAGCTCATAGAGGTCCGCTTCAAAGTTTGCAATATAACAGGATTCACACTTGTCTAGACAATGGGCAACTCCATGGGTCGCGTGCACGTAATAAACAATATGGTAATTTGCAATGCAAAAAACGGCCCCGCACTTCATTCATCAATGCCCGGTCAATTTTTGAGGTACATTGTAGGTTTATTCATACCTTTCAAGAAAAAACGTATTGCCCAGTGAGGGGCTTGCAGTAAGCAGGGTTTCCCCTTTGCAAAGTACGCAAAAAGGTTGCAAGGTGTTTTTCTTTGATGGTGGACATATATTGCTTATGGGTTATGTCAGCGGAGTGTCACAGAGCACATCGGAAACATGGTTCAATAACAAATGCCCGATCTTGCAAAATATAAATTTATTAGAAAGACTTGAGTTGTGCTCTGAGGCGTTAAACAAAATAGATAGAACAGAAATCAAAATATAAATAATTCTTATGCCATTTATAATTATATCGGCGAAAAAATAAATGACTCTCAATAATTTTATTCTGCCGTTCTATTCTCAGGAAGTTTAGAAAAAATTCTATACTTCTATGCTCAATATTATTACAATTTATATGTCATACAAATTTCAGCTGATGAAGTTACATTACTTATATCCGATACATTCGATGTTTGTTTTAAATTGTTATGTGATAAATGAATTTAATTTCCTGTACGTTTGTTTGTCTTAACGTTTCTGAATTTTTCTTTGCTTTAATGTTTGTTTTAATTTTTTTAGTAAATACGAAATTGAATTTATTTGTCTGAATATTATTTTAAACATGAATTTACCACTCTCCTCTGCATGCTTTATTATATTTTATTTTTAGTGTCCTAAGTATGACAAATAAGAAAAATGTTGCTTAATATTGGCTTGAAAAAAGCCGATAAAACGCTAAATTTTTTCACATTTCTGAAACAAGAAACTCTGCTTATTGCAAGCTTGTTGCTGGTCAACCTATATTTCCCTTGAAAGTCATAACTAAACCTACAATTTCGCGCAAAAATTAACCGGGCATCAATGAGCTAAGTGCGGGGCCATTTTTTTCGTTTTCCCCAAAGGGGAAACCTTGCTTACTGCAAACCTCTTGCTAGGCAACCCATTTTTTCCTTAAAAGGTATACGGTCTCACAAAGAATTAAAAAGAAATATCCCCAGCTAAACAATAAAAAAACATTTCTGCTCGAATGTTTTTCCGCTCTGTCAACCTGCAAAACTTTAAAAGATTTTGATATAATTTTTAAGTATCCATCGTTAATACTTTTAACAGAAATGGAGGAAAAAGCAAATGAAAGAATAAAAAAATTAGGAAACATGATTGCAAAAAACAAAAATGATAAAAATCTTGAGGAAAATTTGGACGAAAAAGAAGAAAACAAAAAAAAAAATTAAGAAAAGTATGATGAATATCAATCAAGCAAACAAATCAGATTCCATGTATCAAAAATCTGGATCTTATAAAAAGTTGTGTCCACTATAGAAGAAGAATTGGGAAGTGATGATGTGGAATAGGAATCAAAAGTGGCGGGCAAGAGTTACTATTGTCCTGGTTTTTAAAATGATATTTTAATTGAATGGATAGCTTATATACCATTACGGCCATGGATTAAGATACATTTGCACAAAGTGTCGCACGCATTACAAATGCTTGTATGGAGACTACACATAATACTTATAAAGATACTGTTTTAAACGACACCATAAATACGTCGATCAGCGACGTTATTCGATTGTTGGAGAATTATCGAAAATACGTATCAAGCGGAATTTATTTGAAATTAGATATAAAGAATAACAAAAGACACAGTAAACATATCAATAACCGAATAGTGGAAAAAACAGAAAAAGAATAGAAAGTTGAAAATAGGTCACCATAATGCTACTACAATGCGAAAATTTTGCGAAGAAAAAAGAGAGAAAAATCAAACTAAATTCAAAGCTAAAATGATTTTATGTAACGGAAAAAAGTTAGTTATACAGTCCAGAGCTTAGAAAATAAAGAAAATTAAAAAAAATTCACGCAACAAATATTTTTTTATTCTTTTTTTAAAAAAAATTAAACAATATCAGATGAAAGAAAATCGTTAAGAAAGATAAAGATGAAAATGAAAAAAGTATTTTGACTGAAAACGAGTGCATAGAAAAAAGAATAAAAAGTAGAAAAAAAAGAAAATGTTTGATCTGAAAAGGAAATGTGGCAAAACTAAAAAAAGTGAGAAGTATAGAGACGAGTGCGTAATATCTGAGCAAGACAACGATAGTAATGAAAACAGTGGCTATCGATATGAAAATAGTAATAAGCAAGAGAGACAAAAGAAGATACATTTTGGAGGCCGGAAAAAAGTTATCCAATAATACTGGGATGCTTTCATTGAAAATCATCGTATGTTGACACGTGTCAAAAAAATTAAAGAGTCTCAGTACATCAAGAATGACGTCATGCAGTCTACCGATGACGCCTACTTAGACGCCTTGTACTATATTGACAACGTCATTCAAAGGCATTAAGGGTGCTAGGACCCTGGCTCCCGACCAGTAGACGACCTGACTACGACGGCGCAGGCCATGGCTCAGCAAATCCAGCTACCCAAGATTGAACTGCCTAATTTCAATGGAAATCCACTTCAGGGGATCAGCTTCAAGGACCAGTTAAAAACCTTGGTGCATTAAGTAGGAGGTCTGGGTAACGTGAGAAAGTTTTTATATTTAAAATTATGTTTGATCGGTGAAGCTGTAGAAGTTATCGTGAATGTTCCCCCAACTAATGAAGGATACTTGTTTGCCTTCACCAATTTAAAGAATCTCTACGATAATACTCACACACTGTACAATGTAGGGCTACATGAGTTAATTAGTGTAGAGCCGGTGAAATCTTGCTAAGACCCTTCAAACTCCAAGTCTATCATTACCTTCTTTAAACAAGTAATACGGGCCTTGGAAGGGCTCCGCAAGCTAATCAATGAGTGGGATAAATAGTTCGTTTTTCTCTTGTCAGAGAAGTTAGACAAGTTTACTCGCGTTCAATGAGAGATATCTCTGAGCGATAAAAATCGGTGCCTACACTTAGACAGGTCGATAATTTTCTGAAAAATCGCATGCGTGCTCTCAAGGCTGTTGCCCTAAGAAAAATTAGAATCTTGAAACTCCTCTGGCATTGAAAAACGAATTACAAGAACAATAAATCCAAGAGTAAATTCGTGTGCTCCCTTTCAACACAAATCAGACAATCTTTGTACATATTTTTCCGATAATCACCTCCTAATCAGGTGTAGTAATTTTAAGAAACAAAACCCCATTCAAAGAAAAGAGCAGATCATACAGGCCAAGCAGTGTTTATTGTGTTTAAAGGCTGGATATGATTTGAAAACTTAGAATCATCCTATCGATGCAATGATTGAAATGGTAAGCATCACATTTTGATGCCCAATGTTTTGAGCAAAACCCCAAAAATGGATCGATCACAGCTTGGCCTAAATCGATAATCATGTGTAGCTGAACATGGTAACGAATTCAATGATTATACTCATAATATTATATTATACTATATTATATTATATTATATTATATTACATTATATTGTATTATATTATGATAATTACCATTATTCTGATAGCTTAGGCGATCTAGTGATGAGGCACAAAATTATTTAGCTACATGTCCACCTTTATCCAATAATTTTTTTGTACCGATGTTGGTGGCTTTGGTGAAACTTGTTTATCAGTCTGGTAAATCGTCTCTATTTAGAGCCCTCTTAAATACAGCTTCAAATTCGTCTTTTATCTCAAAGCACGTGGCCCTGTCTTTGAACTTATCTAGAAGTCTGATTAAAAGCATCTTATTCGGTATAAACTCTTGTCAAGGTGGTCAGATAAAGGAAGAAGTTAACTGGTTCATTTCCCCAATCAACAATAATGAGCCAACACTATCGCTTACTGCCCTGGTCTTGGATAAGTTAATCCATAACACACCAAGTATCAAAGTGCTAAACCTTCACTGGTCCCATATTTTAAAGTTGAAACTGGCTGACCCAACTTTTGCCACTCCAGGCCCAGTTGATGTCATCCTGGGCGCTAATCTCACGAGTTTCTTATTTAAAGATAACACCCACCCCCCTCCAATACTAGAACCAGTGGCTAAGATTACCATTTTTGGTAAAGTTTTGTCTGCTGAAATTGGTCCTTATCAAGTTTTCCAACCTTTTAGTTTCCCTCGGGATATTCAGGAATTTTCATGTTGCGTTGAATGTGCTAAAAAACTTTTTTGGGAGTTCTCTTTTTCTACACATACTTGCATTAATGAGAATCTCATTACCTGCCTGCCGAGTAATCCTTCTACAAACTATTTAAGTTATAATGTCTCCCATTTTTAAGAATGTATTAATTCCAAGTTCTGGGAGGTTGAAGACCACCATGATAGTCCTATCCTTGCGGAGGAAGAAAGCAGATGCGAACAGCTCTTTGTTAGTTCAGTTCAACGCAGTCGTGAAGGTTGATATGTAGTTTCACTATCCTTTAAGCTTGACCCTGAAAGGCACCTGCAATCAAACCTCAAGCTTGCTACTTGACTTATCCTCAGTTTAGAAAATCGTTTGCAAAAGAGTTCGGTACTGTCGTTAAAATATATTGAATTTATTTTTTAATATAAAGAGTTAAACCATATGTCTAGCTCATCCACCCCCCTGAATGATAGTTATCTTTTGTCACATCATGAAGTTTTTGAGACATCGGATCTTCATAGAAAAATTCGCGTTATGTTTAATGGTTCATCCATCTCTCCATCGGGTTATACTTTAAATGATTGTTGACACGCCAGTCCCTAGGTCCAAGCTAATATTTGGGCAGTTTTATCTCGTTGGCGCATGTTTAAGCATTTATTAACTGCTGACATAGTGCAAATGGTTAGGTAGATCCTCATTAATTCCAAGGATCGTAAGTGGCAACGAGTTCTATGGCATGACAGCCCCAACCTGGCTCTTACTAGTTTTGATCTGCATACTGTGACCTATGGTCGTACGTCCGCACCGTTTCTTGCTTTAAAAGTCTTGAAGCAGTTAGACCTGGATGAGCAAGCCTAATGTCCCTTGAGAACTGATGTTGTGCTTAACAATTTCTACATGGATGATTTTTATGTTGGAGCAGATGATAAATCTTAAATTCTTATTGTTTAACAAGAATTATTATCCATTCTTAGGGCTGGCAGATTATTACTTGGTAAATGGGCATCTAATGCATTGGACTTGTGTAAGAAGGATGAACTGAAATCTAAATGCCTGCCTCAAGCTGAAGGTGTTTCAGCTTTAAGACTTTAATGAAATTCTCAATTAGACACCTCAATAAAAATGACTCTGTCTTCCAAATCCTCTAAACCACTGATCAACGCGTAGTATTATCAAAAATAGCTCGCCTTTTCGATCCCCAAGGCTGATTTTCTCCAGTTTTGATTATTGCCTAGATTTTAATCCAAGATACCTATCTTCTAAACCTTGATTGGGACAGTTTATTGCCTGATACTTTGGCAACAAAATGGATTGAATTTTATCAGGCTTGTCCAGTTGAAATCTATAGAGCTACCAAGATAGCTTGTCACCCATTCTGAAAATGCACCGCATACTGGGTTGCATGGCTGTTAGCAAGGAGCGTACCTTTGCAGTTGCAATATATTTACATATTGCCTCACCAGATAAAGCCTGTCAATCCCGTTTGCTCGTTGCTCAAACACGTGTGGCACTAATTAAGATCTTAAGCATCCCAAAGCTGGAACTCTGTTGAGCAAAATTACTAGCCAAATTACTGGCTCGGGTCAAGTATGAACTACAACTTGAATCAATAAAGACTTGTCGATGGAGTGATTCACGAGTTGTCCTAGTTTAGATTTTTGGACATGCATCTAAATGGATCCCTATCGTCGCAAACCGTATTTCTAAAATTCAATTTAAATTGGCATCAAAATACTGGAATCGCACTGCCTTTGGTAACAATCCAGCTGATATTGCGACCCGAGGTATTACTTCTATTTAACTGAAAGAATCCAAGCTATGGTTGCATAGTTCCGATTAGCTTCAAAATCCTGACCTCGATTTATCTCCCTCACGTGTTGAAATCCCCGATATTGCTCCAGAGGTGGAAGCCAAAATAAGCACTTTAACGGCTCATCTCAATAATGATTTTGATTTACTTGTAAAATTTTCTCCACTTACCCATTTAGTTAGAGTGACGGCTTACATCCTTTGGTCTTATTTCAACCTTAAAAATCCAAGTTCTCACGTCGATCTGGGTTATTGTCTGTTTTTGAGCTTGGTCAGTCTCTTGATTATCTGGTCAAACACTCGCACCCAAACTTTTCAGGATCAGATATTTTAAGCTTAAAATCTAAGATTAAGTTATCATCTCAATCACGGTTACCATCTTTCAAACCATGCTTAGACGATTCTGGATTGCTTGGATCAACAGGGCGTATAGGAAATGCACCCTTGCCTTCCTATAATGATAAGCATCCATTCTTGTTGTACAAAGCTTGCCCTTTGTCAGCTCTGTTAGTTAAGCACACCATTAAACCCTTCATGGTGGCCCACTTGCAACTAGGATGTATTTAATAGCTCGATTCTGGATTATCCATGCATGCCCCCATGTTCATCGTATAATCGCTCGATGTGTTCGGTGTGCTCGTTATTCCGCAAGCCCAGCTCAACCCCAAATGGGCAACCTTCCTCTCTGTAGGGTCAGGGGTATAAGGCCTTTTTTAACTTCTGAAGTTGACTACGCTGGTCCAGTTCGTATTTTGATGTCTCGAGGACATGGACAAAAGTCTCACAAAGATTATTTCTGTTTATATGTACAGCAACAAAGGCCATCCACCTTGAATTAGTATCTGACCTTACTTCTCCAGCATTTATTGCTGCCTATCAGAGATTTGCCGCTCGTTGAGGTCGTTGCCAAACTTTGTTGAGTGACAATGGGACCAACTTCTATAGTGCGGATAAAGAGCTTCGAAAGATGCTCACAGATGCACCAAGCTTCTACCAGCTGCCTGCTGAGGCTCTTTCAAGTAACGTTGTACAGTGATCTTCCATTCTGATGTCAGCCCTCCAGTTTAGTGGACTATGGGAGGTGAGAGTGCGCTCCATAAAACACCATCTGTGTCGAGTTATTGGCGGTACCATACTCACCTTTGACGAGTTAAGTACGCTACTTTGCAAAATTAAGGCCTGCTTAAACTCACAGCTTTCAACTCACTTTAGCTACCACCCAGAAAACCCGACCTCCATAACACCTGGTCATTTATTAATATAGGAACCGATTGTTTCAGTACCAGAGCCTAGTTGTGCCAGCAAAAAGTTTTCCCACTTAGCTCGTTGAAAACTGCTGTCAAAGTTGAGGTACCATAAAATAACATCGAAGTTGGATCCATACTCATTATTATTAACAACAACGTCCCACCGTTAAAATAGCCACTAGGAAAGGGTGTCCAGATTGTAAAAGGAAAAGATAACATCGTTCGCGTGGAAAGAGTTACAACCGTGTCGTCCACTCTTGTTCGCCAAGTCTTAAAATCATGTCCATTGCCTGTTACAAAGACTGATAACTGAGTACCAAAGCCGTTTTCTTCCGTTTTTTTTCTTTTTCTTATCACGTTTTGCTCTTCGTACCATTCATCTTATTGTGTTATATTATATTAAGTGCCCCTTGTATCGTGTAAACTTTTTTTATGGTGAGTGGTATTGAAATTACCTTTTATTTTTTTTTTTTTTTCTGCACAACACTTTCTCTTGCAATCTATTGAAGATAAATGTAAACTAAGCTCTATTTTATCTTCTCTTAATAGTTACATTGACAATTTCCGAAAGTATAATTTTTTGAGTCTTGTTAACTGAAAGATTTCAAAAATTAATTTTTAGCTTCTATCAATGGAGTATAGACTACATTTATCCTTACTTTATATTTATTATGTTTATAAGGCAAAATTTTTTGTTTAGCGGCTAAGTCAAATTCAGCGATGATGCTAAAAAATGTATTTTCTTTGTTTTCTTGTAATTTCTGCAAGCTCTTTTGTTAAAATTATCGTTTTGTTAGTTTTTTGTATAACATTTTGTATGAACTACATTGTTGAAATAATCATAACAATAATTTTCAAGCTAACTTTTTTTTCTAATGTTTAATTAGACACACTTACAGTGTTACGTGTTTCGTGTCTCCGAGAGTATTTTCTGTGTCTCAACGGCAAGACTTACGCAGCTCGTACGTACTAGCCGTTTTGGGTAGGTGGAAGTAGGGGACTTTTTTAGTCTAGCAGCTTCGTTGACGCCTTGACCAGATTAGTTCTCGCGCGCTTCTACTTTCGAGCCACTAAGAAGTGCTCCTGACACGCGCATACACATAGTCATTGTATCAGTTTTTAAATTATTTTCTTATTATTATTAAATAGAGATCAAAGTAAGAATCTTTAGTGTCAACCAACTTTTGCCATTCAACTTAGCTTCTTATCCCGAGAGGAGGCCGCTCCGACAATACTGTCTATCAGGCTTTGTGGAGGCCAAAATCTTAAACAGCCATTAATGTTAATATTTTAGCCAGTGACCTGACCGTTTTGACCATTATCGATCAATGGCCATCTATATTCAAAAACTTCTTTGATTGTTTTCAAAATTTTTGTAAATGTTATAAACTATTTTACCTACGATCTAAGTTGAAAATTTTGGGTCGAATATATACTAAAAATAAGCTACAGCTGATCTTTAAAGCAGTGTCAACCGTTTTGGTCATTTTTGAACTTTTTGGTCCATAAAAATGAATGGCAGTGCTTTTTTAGCTCGAAATTACAGAATTGTATGTGTAAGTAAGTTAAAGTTATATTAAATAGTAAGAGGTCTAATGTAAAAGCAGATTGATTGAGTAGCGTCAATGTTCATATTTTTGCTAACGACGAGGCCATTTCTTGACACTTTTTGCCAAATTAAACAATCGGAGGTCTAATAAAAAAGCACCTTTATTTAGTAGCATTTGAGTGGATGTTTTTTTTCAACATTCAGGCTATTTTAATCATTTTTTATCAAATATAACTGTGTGACATCTTCTGTAAGGTTAAAAATTTATTGAAAACGCGAAATACTTGACTACTCATGATCTAATAGAAAAAATAGGTCCAATGATTACTAAAATTTGTAATGGCCATTTTTAGAGCCATTGACTATAGTTTAGGCTATTTTTGGCCAATTATTTCATCAGTATAAGAAATGACAATTTATTTTTTGGTTCCAAATTTTGATGTTTTATGTGACATTGTAATTTAAAATATATAAAACCAGTCAACAGTGGGTGCTCGGGTACCTAAGTATAAAGTTACACTTCTATAAAATCATATGGCAAACAATATAATTATGAGTATAAAAATACCTTCTATGAAACAATATTGTGTACGAAGGTGGTGCAATTATCGTTGGAAGGAGTATATCTGCGTTAGTTGAGAGTGGGTTGAATAAATATTTTAATGTCTTATAACTCAACAATAATAAACAATATATTAGGGCACAACAAAATATTAACTATATATAGGCTGCCCAGTACAAGACTGTATGCTTTCATCAAATCTTTCGGTTATTTAAAAACAACTGTCTACTGCCTACGCTAGTAACATCTCTAACGTCACACTCACATACTTATTTCTAGTCCATATTGAATACTCAAAGTATAATTGTATCTAAAAAATTAAGAAAAACTATCCCGTAGTACCGCTTTCTTAAAAAAAGTAGTAGTAATAGTACATGCCAGCGAATGTCCCTTCAAGGCGTTCATCACACATAGATTTTTTTTATAGGTATTATTAACATTAAAGATTCATTCAAAATAGTATAAAAAATATACTAGAAAAAATTTCTGATCTTTTAACTGTACCATTCCTTCTATGTTTCATTTAAAAAAATCGCAATCAACATGTAACGTTATAGAAAAATCACGCTAAATTGCATTGATGCAATCTATAGAATTAGGGATGGAAAAATTGTAAAAAAATGAAATACAATAAAAATCAATTATTGTACTTTTACAGTTCAAAATTTTTTNTAAACACATCGCCAAAGGGCCAATAAAATCCTGATTTTGTAAAACGACAAGCGCACCTCGGCGTATTGCTCCTTGAACTTGGCCAGCTCGTCGGCCAGAGCGTTCTGATTGTCCCTCGTGATGACGAGCGTGGTGCCGACCTCGTCGTGCTCCGCCATCAGCTGTGCCAACCTCAACTCCGTTTCCGAAAGCTTCGCCGAGAGGTTGACGATCTGCTCGTGTTGCAGCCTGTTCTCCTCCTTTTGCCTCTCGAGCTCCAGGGCTATGCCGTCCACCTCCATGTTAGCGTTGGCTGTTTAAAGTCAATTGCATTGAATCACAGAGGAAAAGGATCTCTCGATTGCCAGTTGAGTATATGTATTTTTTATTTTTTTTTTCTTTAAATTGTTGGTTAAAAGAAAACGAAATAAAATTCATAAAATTGAAAATGTGTGGTGTGGTGTTATGTGATGTAGAGGGAACTGGAAATACGTCACGGGGGACGAAGTTAAGGGGGAGAATCAAGCAAAATCCACTTCTATTCGACTTTTTTCCAAGGCCAAAAACTGACATTGTTGATTTACTCTTGCGCACATGGTGCCTATAGAAGTATAGCTTCAAAAATTTTGAAGTTAAATCAAAAGTTATATCCGAAGGAACGTTTTTTTCTTCTGGTACATTATGAATCACGGATTTTTTTTTCAAATTTCTCTAGAACTCATTGTTCATGTAAATATGTTAATGTTCAGTGAAAGGAATATTAGGCTTAGTATGTCAGTGCTATTACAGATATGCAGAAGCTGATTGACAATATATGAAAAATTATAAAAAAAGATGAAATTAAAAGAAATATAGCATATTTTGACGTAAATCACTCAAAAATTGTTTATGGTAGATTTTAGTAGGCTGGAAATATGGGGATGATTTTTATAATTTCTACAACAAAAATGCTTACGGATATATTTTGGAAGTGAATTTCGAGTATCCAGATAAGCTCCACGATTCTCATAAGAATTTGTCATTTTGTTCGGAACATATTTCATCAACAAGTTCGAAGTTCTTAGTTTTCGAGATAATAAGCATTATATATTATCAAACATAACAGATTGCTGCCTTGGGACCATTATAAGATTATAATAATAGAAGAATAATGAGCTAAAGAAAATACAGAAAATCATAGCAGCGCAGTAGCCAATGAGAATGTAGCCAAAGTAGAGAGAGATTTTTCCAGTAGTGGGAGAGTGCCTATATCATCACCAGTATCAAGCAGCAGAGTTTAGTCATAGGTGTAGTAAGCAGCTAAAAGTATTGATTTCTTAATTCTGCAGCGCTAGCAGCTTAGATTAATAACAAGCTCTCTAAAAAACAGGTGTGGAGCTGGAAAATTTTTATAAAAATCAGTAAATATGTAACAACATAGCCCAGATATAAAGGTTTGTAACGTGTCAACTTATTCCTATACATTTCTAGTATTTCGAAAACTCATATGATTTTCTTATGTATGTAACGGCTCAATTAGATGTACTTAATTGACTGGCCCTTGGAAGGTTCCTTTTAACAAAGAAGATCAACAAAATGTTCAAGGGGCAAAGTCATGTGGTGATGAAGCTGATAATAGCTAACACCTTATTTGGCATGAAAGCTATCACTTGATTAGATGACTACTTCTAAGTATTTTTATCTAATCAAGTATTGGAATATTTTGTGCGTGATAAACTATTATTTTTAGTTTGTTGAAATTTATCGATAGAAATAAGCTGTCAGCTCACTATAATGGTGATAGTATTGAATTTTTCAACCCATAAATGGTTAGCCATACGAATACAAGAATAAGTTATTTTTGTGAAACTAGTTTTACATGCGAAAAATAAATAATACAATTTATGACATGTTTAGAGTTTTATTTATCTTGATAAATCTCATGTAAAATATAACATTTGCATGTATAGTTGAAAAATTTTATTTGCACCCATAGTTAATAACATTAAAATAACAAGTTTTTTCTACAAATTTTCACGACCTCCCAATTTTAATAATTTGTAAAGTATACATTAATTCAATTCTGTTTTATTTCAAATTCCAATTGTTTTCTTATTCCTATTTTTCTTGATAAGAATTTTTTCGAAATTTTGTTTTCATTAGCCGTCTACTTTGGTTTCATAGCTATCTTCTGATGGTTTTAATTATTATAGGCCGTCAGTAACTTAGATACGATTGAATCACTCACATGTAGACGATTGAAGGTTACTGTCCGTAAAGTACAAGTTACTTTTGTTTTTTTGCATAAGACTTCAAAACTTTTAATTTTAACATTCTTTTCCACGATCTGTTCGCAAATTAGTTAGAATTCTTCCTTCCATTAATATCGACTTCATAGCTGCAGTCACATCTTCACCAGTTTTATTTTTAACGAGCACAGCTTATGTATACTTAAAAAATACATCTACAACAGTAAATAATATTCGATAACCTTTATCTTCAGGAGCATAAGATGTAATTATCTTCTTTACAAGATAATGATCTTCACAAGATCATCTTACCATGTTTTATTTAAGCCCTGAACATCAAAGCAAAATTATTATTGAAGCTCAGTATATAATTTTAGCTTCACGAAGTTCCTCAACGATTAAATTTATTTCGTTAGTGTGACTAGGATTTCCAGCTGGTTCTTCTGCCACTAATAAACTGGACCGATTGACCAATTCGTTATGGTCGTTTCAGTGAACGTAGTCCATTTACGTGTTTAGCCTAGCGATTTTAACTAAAGGTACGGATCCTTCCTTCTTCTTTATTTCTGTGAGATTTATAGTAGGGCAATAACGTTATTGAATTTATTACGATTGTTTCATTTTTGTCAAATTTTTTTTTTAATGCGCACTTGAAGATTCCAAGATTTTTTCGTATTTAGCTAAATTATCTTGTATCTCGTTCTTTTAGCAACGTCTCCCCAATCTGCTTTTTAAAATTTTTTTTTTCCGAGTTCAACAATCGATGTTTACATGTCACAGCTTCTTTAGCTTTTTCAGCTTTCCAAAAAACGTCTTTTTCCTTACATAAATCGTCCATATTGACAACTTGATAGCTAACAAGAGTCATTCTTGTACGTTCCTTACGAGCACATTCTTAACGAGCATGAGTAATATTTAATGTTAAGAAATTTAATTATTTCTACATCTGCTATTATCGACATCTCTTTCCTTGTCTTTTTCGACTAATCCGTGTTTTAAAACTCCTTAAAAGCTTACTCAAAAATTTTCGAATTCATTAAGTCAGTATCAACATAATCATTGCAGATGTGCTTTGAGTTGTTTACATTATCTTGTTAAAATATAACTAAAAGGTTAAAATTATCTCCGACTAATTGCTTTGGGACTTGATCATAGAATTGGCCATAGATAAAAGCAGTCAATGCTTTTTTGACGTCTCATGCAGAAAAGAGTTTCACAATATCCTGATGCATGATCGCTAAATGAAAAACACTTATCACCATTTAAGGGCCTAAAAAGTTTTTCTAGAAGCTCACACTTTGAGTGATTCAGTTACTTTGAGTATGGATAAACATTCTCTCATCTCAATCCGTAGGAGTGAGTAATTAAACCAGCAAGCTGTTTGTTTTTCCACAGTTTGATGGACTATAAAAAAGTCATTTCATATTAGTTGGCAAATAACCGTGGATTTTGATCTTCTTATGTTGCTTAACGATTTCGTCGAAGTTTTATACTCTGTTCTACGAAGCTCATGTTCACTGTATGCTGACTCTGCTAAGAATGCAACATGATACTGTAGTATGCCTGTATTTTTTCAAGCTCATTCATCATCGTATTTTCTAATTTTACTCATCAGTTTGTTGAAATTGATGACAGGATGTTTGATATTCTATTCCAGAGTTTGTGTTGCCTGCATGCTAAAATATGAAACCATAAATAGTGCTCTACTTATATTTTTGAGCTCATTCATCGTTGAATACCCGAAAAGTAGTGATCATTCATTTTTGTAAAGGCTGTAGGGACATAACACACTCATCAGTAATTTGCGTATAGAGCTATCCGCACGAGGATATTAACATCACGGTCCAAGCATTGAACTTGCTAAGAGATTAGCTCGCACTGATCCACGTATGAATCTATTAAATCAAGCTTGCAAATATCACGAAACAGCCTATTCTTAGGATCGAGAAAACGTTGCATCAAAAAATAGTGCTGACAAAATTCTAGCTGAAAAAGTGTAGCAAAGAGTTAAAGCCAAAGATGCCAGTGTAGGAGAAAAATCTGCTACTTTTACCGTCACTAGTACCATGAAATTAAAATTCAAATATGGTATCATGAGATCATTCCCTCGTACGAATTCTTTTAAAGTGAAAACAAGAAAATACAGCTGAAGAAAACGACTTCAAACAGCTTGATTTGAAGTGCCTTAAAGTGGTTCTAGTAGTAGTCTTTAACATAAATGTTTAAGTATAAAGGTTCCTTAATATTCAAGTAACATGTGTCATTGACGAACCGTAATGGAAGAATCGTTTACATTAAGTTTATTAGAAATATGGTCTGGTCTTGAAGCACAATATTTTCTACCTATCGGGTTCTTACCACCGTATAACTACGTTCTTGGTCTAGTAGAACTCTCAATTTAGTTTCAAATATTAATAAGAGTAATCATAAATTTTATGTAGGTAATCAAGTGGTTGTTTGTGCAACCACTGGCTACAAAATTTAAGCTATCAAGTCATTTCTGATACACAAATTACAACCTGACTATATAGCTATGAGCATCAAACCAAACACTCTTTGCAGTGTGGTAACGTGTAGTGATTCTAATGACTTCAGACCAAAAGATTTTATGGTCCGTTTTAAAGATTTACTCTACGAATTCTTAAACATACTTATACTTACAACTCAGATTTACTTGTTGCTATATTTGAGGTTAATACTTTAAGAGTTGAGTGTAATATTACTAGTAGAGCCTATATGAACAGAGAAAACGTTTTTTCGTCATCCTCGATAGTAAAGTTTGTTGTTTATGTCCGTTTCTTAGTAAGACTTAAAGCGACAAATGTATGGCCACTGGATTTCTTTACGTCTGTTTAGCGAGGCGCTTCTACGAGGTTCATGCTTTCAAATGCACGCTAAATTGTTTATGTCCGTTTCTTAGTAAGACTTAAAGCGACAAATGTATGGCCACTGGATTTCTTTACGTCTGTTTAGCGAGGCGCTTCTTACCTAGGTCCATGCTTTCAAATGCACGCTAAATATCTATCTATATATACATGAGATCTATAACGAATATTTACATATATATATATATGTGGTGGCCAAGTGTTCTATTTTTTTTGACGGCCAGACGTATATGCGCATTGTCTTTTCACCTCTTCAGTGCCTTCTGCTAATCGCCTTTGTAGTTGCGTCGAGTCGGTTCGCACCTATATTAACTATAGGGTTGCCCAGTTTTTGACCTTCTCTTACTTATCGTTTACCGTATGATCTGTTTCTCGTCTCTTGTGTACGTGTACTTAAAATTACCACTACATGATTTTTTTTACAAACTTTATTTCACGTTCAAAGTTACTTGTAGTTAATGGTAAGTAAATTTTCACGGCTATTGGATTGCTACCTTGAAAGTCTCGTGCCTTATATGAAAAAACACATATTCAAAACATGGACTGAAAAGACAAAAATAAAGTATCGTTTGATGGAAGTTCTTTCTTAGTGTACTTTGAAGAACTATAAAAAAAAGGTATTCTTTTAGCATTCACTATGTAATTATGCGTAAGTTTTTTTGTGGTCGATCGGTCGGTTCAATTCCTCAAAAAAGTATATCCTTATTTGTTATGTATGCTTATAAGGACCGCACAGTTCACCGAGCGATTCATTTTGGCCTACGTCAATCAAATTAACCTATTGAACAAACTTTTCTATTCCAGATAACGAAAAATCGTATACGTCACTTGGCCGTGAGGTGGCTAATGGACGGCCGCGTAATGTAACTCCACGCAGCCGTACATTAGCTACTTTATGGTCTCGTGACGCAATATACTTATATCATCCACGAATTTTTCTTTGCTGTATTACCGGGATGCAAGATTATAAAAGTTCCATGGAAAATAATTTATTTACTTATGGCTGTTAAAACTGTAGATCACCATCAAGTGCACATTGTTAATCAAGGATGTTACTTAATTAATTTTCATGGAGAAGTTTAAAGTATAAGACTAACTGAGTATAACTGAAATTAGCATAGTGTACTACAATAATAAAGTTGGATAAGGCTATGAAATAAATTGATGTGGGTAAGGACTATTTGTTCACAAAACAACAAAATTAGACGAAGCTATAAGAATAAACTAAAATGGATGCATCGAATAAGTCGTTGACAAACACCTAAAGCATTGGCTCGTCAAAACGTACAGTTCTTAAAAAACCTAGGTCTAAAAATAAGAGCTCTTGGTGGTAAATAACTTGTGCTCTCCTTTGCTACCTACGAACGAGAAGGAGTCATGATGGAAGAGACTCTTTGGA
This sequence comes from Copidosoma floridanum, assembly GCF_000648655.2. The sequence continues at coordinate 1,904,549 of NW_019379502.1, read as the reverse complement.
TTTAGTTAGGTGTTGTACTCAATGAGTCAGTTGTGCTCTACGAAATTCACGCAATCGACCCTAACTTGTATCAGCATTTAAAAGCTGTGATAAAATTTGCATCTTAATTCAACATTAATATTTGCGTCTCGTACCCTCTCATAGTTTTCTAAGCATTTCTGGACGTATAAGAACTGAAGATGATAGTTTTCTTGAGAGAACAGAACTAGTGCATTACGAAATCTGCCGTTTGTTGGAAGAAATACGATATGAATTAAATGGTATAGAAACCGACAAGCGTAAGAATTTTATACTAACAACGTTAATTAAAAGATAGATATCTTTCTTTCCTAGTTAGAGTTTAATTTTTGAAAATGCTGGTTGAATACACATTGGAGAGAAAAAATCTCTTATCAATGATCATTTTTATTTTAAAGTGTCAATACTTTGAGTGTTATTGTATTTTGCATGCGGGGCGGGGAACGTATCTCCACCACGGTTGGCTTCTTCTTTCAACTCTATGCTTGGAGAGAGGGCTCTCCCACTTTTTAGTTACTAGAGAAGTTGAAATTTCATCTTCGCTTGGTGTGAATGTTTTTTTTTTTTTTTTTTTTGGTTTCTCTAATAGAAAAAGTCAAAAATATTTTTTAATTTTATTTTTTTTCATGACATCAAAATAAAATGTGATTTATAAGGATGTGGTGTAAATTCTAAGTAAGTAACAACAAAGGTAAGTACGCTTATAAATTTATGTAGAATTCAAAGCCTCTACAAGTGCAGTTGTATAAAATGACGCAGTATTGTATGTAAAATCGCGTACATATTCATTTGTTAAATATTCGCACTTCGTCGTATCTATAGACACGATTTTTCATACACACTCTCTCAATCTGAATCATTCATATTTCTTACAATTTTCTTTACAATATCAGGTCTATAATAATGGATTAGCGCTTCATACATATTACAACTTTTTTCTAAAATATAATCTACAAATTTCTGCCCAACAGTGGGCATCAAATTCGACAAATCACTCAATACACGTAAATTACAACCAATATCGACAATAAATTTGCTTAAATGATCAAAGGTCACCTTTTTTAGAACTACAATGGTATTGCTTCGCGACACTACCGCTCACACCTTGTTTTCGTCCTTCTTCATGCTCAATAGCCTTATCATTATCATTCACAGTAAAATTCAGGAACCAGTTGGAGCCATAAATTTTGATGTCCTGCAAGTTGCTGTCGTCCGTGGTTAAATACTTTTCAATGTCTGTAAACGTCAATTTAAATTCGTTCCAAGCCGAAATTTTTAATGGAATACCTTCAAAATCTGTGCTGAATAGGCAAACTACAGGTTCCCAATCGTTGTCAAGTAGTTTCTTATATTCCAGACCAACTACGGCTTTTTTGCCAAACAATTTATTCAACCCATAAAACTTGCAAGAAATTTGTGAAGATGACTGCTAAAACTGCTTTACGTTTGAGAGATCGATTGCTACCGACTCTCTAACCTTCTTTTTCTGGAACTTCGTTTTTTTTGTTTAATTGTATTGACGGTATGACGATCAGTCAGAGACTAACGACTAATTTGACTTTTTTACACTAGTCGTAGCTCAAAAGAGCTGGGTGAAAGACGTTTGGAGGTAGTAAGTCACGTTGTAGTATAATATCCCATGTCATGTACTTAATATTTACTACTTTAAAACACAGTGTTTCACTCTTTAAATTATAAAAAAGCCAAAGCTCAAATATCTCAAAACATCAAACCATACACCTACTTCTGCAATCGCGTGACATATATCTTACTTCTTTTGAAACAAGCTACCGTCGCAAAACTCGAACTACGCGTACAATCTCCAACAATCATATAAAGTGCTCATCTTACAACATCAATTCGCAGGGGTCCACCCAAGAATTTAAATAATTAATAATTTCAATATTCTTTACTGTGGATGTCCACAAAAAATATCATACACAATTTCGACAAAAACTTATGCCTAATATGAAATCTAAAGATCAGCAGTTTTAACCATCAATTACTACGTAATTATTACATCACGACTGTACTCGTGTCAATCGAGAATAATTAGGTTAAGGAGGTTTGGTCGTTTGGATCCTCAACTTGACACGTCCTCCTTAAACGCAAGAGTATAAAAAACTCCTCGCTCATAACAACATCCGCCTTTTCTCTTTCATTAAGTGTTCCAAAGTAACTGTAAAGGTTGAAAAGTGAGTTCTGTTACGTTTTTTAAGCGGATATAAGACTTAGTTTAATGATTAGGCTTTTATTTAAAGGAGATTTATTTACTCGCTAAAAAATAAATGTTGTACTTTAACATGCTGGAAGTACATATGAATTTTCTCAATATTTTTTATCAGCCGAATTGTCAAAAAAAAAAAAATTCCCGAGATTGCATGATTTAAAATTGCTCTTATGGGCGACAGCGACTATTCAGCCTTTGTTGCACAAATTTTGAGGCTAGAGATTTTTTCAAGATGAGAAAAAAGTTCAAATGGATAGCTAAACTTTTCGGAAAGTCTCTTATAGCAAAAAATGTGCACTTCATCAGGCATTTGGAAGAAATATCAGTGCAAACGTAAACAAAGTCGCTTGCAGGTCTTATGCTAAGTGTACGGGAGAGAACCAAGCATCCTCTGGTGTCAGCTGGTTTTTTCACATGGAGCGAGACGTCTTTACAAAATTGCTTCTAGAATTTTGTAAACTGTAAATCATGGTCTAAAACTTGGCCCAGCCTTTCTTAAGACTTCAAACTATAATGCTGTGCAAAAAAAAGTTTGTTTTTCGAAAATTCACAACACACTTTTGTTGACGAAAGTTGAGTCTCCTCTTACTTTTTTTAGGTTATTTTTTATAATGCAAACAACATGTTTTCAATTTTTTTTTACTCGAACTATTGGAAATAAGCTGCTTGAAAGTATGTACCGTAATTTGTTCATAACTTTTAATGGTTTACCTTTTGAGCACTAACAAGTTGTACACAGTTGAATTAACCGTAATGCAGTAGGCCGACATTTTTATGCACAGTTAGTACAACTCACTTTAACACGGTGTCTTATAAAAGCCCTCCACACCCGCTCATCCCACTGGGAATACCTTGTTAAGCTCTGATTGTTCGTTTAGATCCCCAACTTGATGCGGCCTCCTTAAACGCAAGAGTATAAAAACTACTCGCACATAACAATATTCACCTTTTCTTTTTCATCAAGTGCTCCAAAGTAACTGTAAAGGTTGGAGAGTGAGTTCTGTTCCGTCTTTTAAGTCGATGTAAGACTTAGTTTAATGATTAAGCTACGTGTTAAAAGCGTGCATTTCAAGCAAATGTAAGACTTTGTTCAGTGACTGAGCTGTGTGAGAAAAGTTCGAGCAAACCAGGCCACTGTAAATTCGCCTGAAAAGTGAATCAAGGAGGAACAAAAAAAAATGGACCGTTGACCTGGCTTCAGATGTTACAAGCAGCAGCCTAATTATTGTCATCGCCCCAAGTACTCTCGTGTAGGATTAGGAACATCGTTGTGGTTAACCTTGTAAGATCTTGCGACTGCGTGCGCGCAAGCAGTGACTAACCAACGATTATAGAAGTAAGTTAAGTTTAAGCAACTACAAATTGTATCAACATTGTAAATACGAATCTAAAACTTAGTTATTCATACTATTTATAAAATTAACGATTTTTGGCTTTTCTAGGTTTATTAAATCATCAGATAATACATAACTTGGTTGTTGTTTAAATTAATTTTCTTAATTCAAAAACATTCCAATGACTAAATTATTTAAAATATTTCAAGACCCAATATTCTAATTGATTGACACATAATTCTTACCTTAATGAATAAATTGAATATCGAGAAAAAATAAAATAAATAATGTATGACAAAGATTTTTATGAGGACGTGAAATAAAAAGAAAAACAAGAATTGCTACTACCTATGACATAAGACAAACTCCAAGAGTAGGTCTACGCCAGCTCGGCGTACACCACTCCATACGTATTGCTGGGTGAAATCTAACACCACAACGCAGAGTCAACGATTTAAAAGAAAAGTATACTGTAAGTAAAAGCAAATAAGGCCTTTAGGCTGACGGCTGGTTTCTAACGAGCAAAAAGTAAATTTATTTGTTTGAAGAACAAATCTACGATTTTCTCCCTTCACTTATAGAAGTTTGGACGTAACAAATTGGCATCCCTTGTAGGAACTCAGCCTTTTGTTTTCTTTAGAGTATACTTTAAGCAAAACAAAATTTTTATTTCTATTTTTTTCTCTTAATTTCTTTATTGTCTTTCTTTATCTATTTTCAAAATTTTTTTATAATGGATCAGACACTTAAGGATATAAGCAAAAAAGCAGATGTAGCTACATAGGGACAGTTACTTGAACAATATCGTAGGGCAAGGATAGCCGAAAAATCACTTGAATTTCTTGAATTATCACGTAACGTAGCCCTAAATAATTTAGCTTTACGTATAAGTCAAGCTCTGCCTTCCACATACCGATACATAGTGGTCAAAATACACCTCTCAGATTTTTCTTAAAAGATGTTGAAAAATGGAAGATCTCTTATCTCGAATGCCGAAGATCCTATGTTTTGAAGAACAGTTATTTTCAGGCTAAGGGGTAGAGCAAGAAGTTGTCTAGACGGATTAACAATAAATATATTGGAGCACCTTATTATCCATTTAAAGGCACACTTTGCTCCGTCTAAGACCTATGCTCAATGCATCATCGACATCAATAATTCTCGAATAAAACAGAGAACTGTTAGCGGTTTTCACGAGAAAATCTTCCAACTAATTAATCTAGGCGCTAGAGTAGCCAAAATAGAAGCCACTTCTGACAACATTCCTGAAAATCATTAGCTTGATTCCAAGTTATGTCTAGAAATAGTTGGCCGTGAAGCATTCATGCGAGGCCTACCTGATAGATTCAAGGCCAACATTATGTCAAACGTACTAAAAACTTTAGCCGGTGCCTTAAAAGTAGCTTTAGAAGCAGAAGAAGTTGGAAAAATATTATATTCCAATACTCACGCTACCATGTACCATCAGAATTCACATATGTACCTTGCTTAGCAGTTACACCCTACAGCAAGACAAAATCTATCAGTACACCAACAAAACAGACAAAGAAATTTTTTATATTTTTAGTCCAATCCAAACAAAATACAACAAGTTGACTGTAACGATCCCAACATGTACAATCGCTATAATATATCTCATTATTACAACCCTCATGACACAAAAATTTTTCTGACTACGTTTAATTCAGACGAAAGAATTGTATTACATCCAGCTCTTTCATATCGAAATAACGACTCAAGTGATCAATCTGTAAAATTGTTACAAAACTCAAATAAAACGCAATCTTACCAGCCTTTAAATGACTTGTGGAGAAATCATTGAAATTTTGGCCTGACACAACCAACACAACACCAAAACCAAGTATTAGCCTTTTTGAATTGCCCCTCTCACACAAGCTTACTGCAGTGTGTATTTGGTATCTTGTCTATTTCTCTAATGGGAAATTACCCTTGCACTTGCAAAAACGTTCAGATACCACGAGAATTGCTAAACGACACTAGCTTTCGCTTAAGGTCGAACTCTTTTAATAATCAGCAAAATTTTAGATCTAATTCTTCTAAACCAGGCTATCTTTCAAACGTGAACGGTGCTCATTGCCCACACGCAGCGGCGAGCAAAGACCTAAATCAGCGTCCACTGATAAACCAATTTGTGCAATTGCCCGAGTGTCCGTCGCATGAAACATTGACGATGCACCGATAGTAAAACTTAATATTTCACAATAAAATGAAAGTAAAGACACTTTAATTATAGATACAGGAGTAGACGTTCATAATATGAAAATATTTTTATTACTACTCAATGTTGTTATAAATACTGATACAAAAATTGCTGTTTTTGGATTAATTTCTCAAAATATCATAATGTTGGGAACAGTAACGTTTAACATATTTGATGAAAATCACTTTTTTGACGTCTTACCACAAGAGACACTTCTCAGTGAGACATTTATATTAAGAAATTTATTTATAGCCAAAGAACGACCCACGCTTCATTATGACACGAAAGCCTTGATACCAAAAAAAAGACCTGTAAGTCCCATTCCATTTATAGAAAGAATTGTAACAATAAGCGACAGAGAACGTGGACTTGAATTGCTTGATACAACGACGGAATGTATAAGTAATAAAAATAATTTTCACGAAATTATAGATCATATAAGCGTAAATAAAGAAAACTTGGAATCTCTGCCAACTTCTCACCATTTTAAATCTACAGGAGTAACCTTTGGTCAAAATCATGTATGCAAAATGATAGCCAGAATAAGGGTTCCCTTAGAGATTCCTGTAACGCAAACTAACATCTACGGTAAAGCATACTTGCGCTTGATAAAAACTACTCCTGGTATATTTATAGGCAAAGTAGCATCAACATACGGTAAAGACTGCCGCTTCACGATGGCTGTAAACACTAGAGAAGAGCCAGTGGAAATGAAGATCACTCCGCGAAATTTCGTACTTTTTGATCTAGATGATTCAGAAAATTTTCTTGACTCAGATTTTAGTGATAATGTTCCTAACGGAACAACAGACGAAAGAATTAAATATATTATGGAAAAACTTTGCCTGCATCATCATGATAAGACAGGCTATAAACAACTTTCCCGAATAGTAAAAAAGTATTCGCATCTATTTTACATCAAAAGTGATGCTGCTCCAAGTACGTCGTATGTATAACATAGNAAAACTTTGCCTGCATCATCATGATAAGACAGGCTATAAACAACTTTCCCGAATAGTAAAAGAGTATTCACATATATTTTATATCAAAGGTGATACTGCTCCATGTACGTCATATGTACAACATAATATACCAAAAACTGACGATAAACCTGTTTTTACTAAACAATATAGATATCCTCTTGCTATACACAAGAAAGTTAAAGATTAGATTGATAAATTATTACAAAAAGGAACCATTAGCTATCCTTCTAGCCCATACAATAGTTCACTGTGGATTGTCGCTAAAAAGCCAGGACCTAACGGAGAAAAAAGACATTGTCTCGTGATGGATTACAAAAAATTAAACACTAAAACTGTCCTTGATGCTTACCCATTGCCTTATATTACAGAGATGTTAGAGCAAATTGGTGGGTCAAAATTTTCTTCAGTATTTGATCTAATAGATTTCATCAATTTGAGGTATCCCCAGAATATCACTATAAAACAGCTTTCAGTGCTTTCTAGGGACATAACGAGTATACAGGTATGCCACTTGGATTATGCAATGCTTCAGTTACATTCCAAATACTCATGGATTCTGTATTATTGGGATTACAAGGCACAGAACTATTTATATTTTTAGATGATATTATAATATGTGCAAAAACTTTAGAAGATCATAAAATAAAAGTAAGAAAATTATTTAGTGGGCTATTGAATGCTGGTTCAAAATTACAGCTAGATAAATGCGAATTTTTCACTTCTGAAGTAACATATTTAGGATATAAAATAGATGGTTATGGAGTAAAAACCGATCCTAAGAAACTTGAAGCAGTTGAAAATTTCCCAACCCCAACAAATTGTATGAAAATTCGAGAATTTGCAGGACTCACAGGATGTTAGAAACGACTTATTAAAGATTATGCTGAAACTGCAGAACTTTTAATACTATTATTACGGAAAAGGCAAAAATTTGATTGGACTGAGACTCAGGAAGAGAGCTTTAAAAGATTAAAATCAGCCCTGTGTGAGGCGCAGGTACTTGCATGTGTCGATCTTGACAAACCATTTATTCTAACTACCGACGCATCCACCTTAGCTTTCGGTGCTGCTTTAAGTTAATGAGAACCAGGAGAACACCATCCTGCAGCCTACACGTCTCGCACTCTTAATAAATGCGAAATAAGTTAATCCACTACTGAAAAAGAGTGCTTAGCAGTAATAGCAGCCATGGAACATTTTCGACACTATTTATACGGATAAAAATTTACAGTTTACAAAGATCACAAGCCTTTGACATGGATCAAGTCAACATAAGACTCCATGAGTCACCTTAATCGATGGAGAGCGAAACTTTGCGGGTACAACTAGACCTATAAGTACAAACCCGGATGTTTAAATTCAACTGCTAACGCTTTATTATGTAACTCCGCAGATTTTTATAAAACAAATACCGTAAAAGATGACAAAGATTTTGAAGAGAGGCGTTAAAAAGTTTAAAAAATTTTAACTTTCAGCAGTAATAGAAGCAGTAGTCACTCTAACAGTTCGTGCTTTGACAGCGAGTCTAGTAATTACAGAACATTACAGTCCTGTATGTTCCCCTTATAACCTATTTTAAAAATTCCCTGACAAACAAAAACATCTATTGCACGCGTGAATACAGCCAGTAATATATATACAAAGCTTAAGTCAGGTCGAACCCACTGATACAGCGAAGCAAGCAACGAGAGGAAGAAAAAAAGGCAATGAAAATTCTCCTCTCATTATACCGCCAGGAATGGAGGAAGGGCAAGCAGAACTTACTGGACCATCAGTTGCTCAAGAGTTATTTAAGCGCCCAGCTCAACAAAAACGAAGTTCACCTTCTCCTGACAGACCCACGGCCACTGCAGACTTGTCAGCAGATGATACAGAAATTCTAGATACATCAGAATATGAAGAGAACTAGCAAGCACCGATATCTTAAAGAGATAAATCTCTACTTCCTAGTCTCTTAAACACTGAATCAGATTCATTATCCATTTTAACCACAATAGATAATGAGTCACAACAAGAAGCTATTACTTGAGCCAGTGACTTGGAAAAAATATTTAACCCTTTAGCACAACCGTCAACATTTACGACTTCTACAAAAAAAAAATCAAAACTGCACCTCAAAAATTAGTAGGATTTAAGTTTCACACTGACTCATCAAGTACATTAGAAGATGAAATGTTTGCTAAAATAAAGCGAAATCCAAAGCTGCAATTTACGGCTCACAGATCAATGCATGAATATGCTTTAAAAAACAGTTCCAATAAAAATAATGATAAACAATATCCTTCAACTAATAGCTTGCAAAATAAAAATTTTACTGACCCATTTTTATTTTGGGATTGTAATATATCGCCAGGAATGACAGAAAATAGCGAACCAGAGTCAACCACAGCAAATTTTTAAAATTTGAAAACTTCATCTAATAATGCACTTTACTACTGCGATGACTCTGAAAATTCTATGGAAGAAGAAAGCTTTCACGTAAGATTAAAATCACCTATAAGATGCTTCAAGGCACCATCTATGGTAATAGATAATGGTGTCTAAGAAAAAGCCTAATGTTTCTACCATTGAACAAGAAGATAGCGAAGAAGCTAGAGAGGAAGAAAGAATGCATGGTAGTATACCCAATACACCTTCTTATTCAAGTGCTGAACAGCGAGACACCTTCATAAAACAGCATTATGCTCTGGAGCAGAGTAATTTGACCCTGTCTTCTCGTCCTACAGCCGTACTCGAAATGTTAGAGCAGCATTGGAATGCCGAACGCGATGACCAAGTCACTCGTAAAGAAAGCACTATAATCAGACCTTTCATAAGAACAAATATGGGATTACCTTGAACTATTAAGTACACGAGAATGTTTCACGTATACAAAAGACAGCATTGCAACGCTTACTTCGGCTGACTTGACTCCTAATTTTATTAACAATAAATCATCATTAGATTTAAATTTTATTTCAAAATACGAATTAAATAAAATGCAACCAAAACTAAGGGACGTGATAACAACCAACGATAAAAATAAATGAGTATTCTGTTTGGTTATCAAAGAAAGAATAGGAGACGAAATATTGCTTTAAGATCTTTACTCATGCTTAGCACGTTTAGCCAAAGCAATAGAGAATAAAAATATATAAACATTGAGAATATCCAGAAAGAAAGAAATAACCGACAATTTGCCCAGAGGAATATATAATAGAGGCATGAATAAAACTTATAGAAGAATACGAGAATTGCATAACTGGGAAGGTATGAGAAAAAATATTGAAAATTTTTTACGAAAATGCAAAATTTGCCAAGAACAAAAACTAACACCGGTAGAAACAAAATAACGTATGATAATAACTGACACTCCAGCTGAAGTTTTCTCAATAATAGCCATCGATACTGTAGGACCCTTAGTAATAACAACATCTGGAAATAAATATATATTAACTATACAATGTCTATGTTTAAAATACTTTGTAGCAGTAGCTATACCCGACTTCCGAGCTATCACAGTCGCAGACGCTCTGGCAAGACACTTTATAGCGTCGGATGTAGTGCCTAAAATAGTACTTAGCGATAGTGGAAAGAATTTCTAAAATAACATATTAAAAAATTTTATCCCAAATTTTCGGTTTTAACCTTAAAATCACTATACATTACCATTCCCAATCTAACTGTTTACTAGAACGTTGTCATGCTATACTTGCAAGATTTTTAAGAACAAAGGCTATAACTAAACAGGACTGGGACAACATTTTACCTTTTGATATACATCAATTTAATACATCACTGCATACAGCTACCGAATTTACACCATATGAATTAGTATATGGCAGAAAAGCACGTCCACCAAATCCATATCCAACCAGAAACTAAATGCAGTCTCATAATAATTATCTCATTGATTTGATCCTGTGTTGAAGAGATATGCATAAAAAAGTCATAATAAGCTCATTAAATGTAAAAATAAAAATTAACAAAATCATGATAAACATGCTAGACCTCAGAATTTATAAACTGGTTTGAAATTTCACGCAATAAAAGAACCTTGGAAAGGAAAATTAGATAAATACTACAACGGAATTTTTAAAATCATTAATGTAAATAAAAATATTAATAAAATAACACTTGAAGCAGAGAATGGAAAAATAATGATCAAACATTTAGATAAAGTAAAGCAATGTTACGAACAAGACTCCCCCAACGAGACTTACTCTTATTCGAGTACGCATAAGGCAAAAAAAAGAAGAAAAAAAGTTTCTTCCTTTTAACTTTTGCTATTCGCTGTATAAAAATTGAATTAACAGCCAAGTTTCACCGATGCAATTAACTAATACTTGTGACTACATTACGATCTTTGTTTGAAATGTATATTTGTTCACAAGTTAATAATAAATGACTAATTGGAAATGAAATCAATAATAAGATGAAAACCATAATAATTTTAGTAGTTTAAATATCTATTAATGATTTTACATTAATTTTTTTCTCAAACCAGAATTTCTTCTACANATTTATTATCAATGATATCTAAATTTTTAATCCCTTAAACAAAAAAAGATTTTTTATAATCATATAAAACTTCACAAAGTTTTTTTTCATGACAACACATGCTACTCGTTAAAATTGTACTGTTTTATTGTATTATATACATCTTGTTATTATAAAACAAATTATATGCACGTGTGAAACCATCAACGTAGGATTTCACGTTTTCAAGATATATTTCCAACCAGCGACCTTCAACAACTTTTAGTTTATAACTAGTGCATTGTAAAGTTGTGACCAAAATCTGCAGTAAAATTAATATCTTATGATTCGCAAAAAGCTCTTCAAACATGTGAAACATTAATAAAAATAAATCTCATAGTGTTATAACACAATTTTACGCAGGATTAAAAGCGATGTAATAAAGACATGACTGCAACACTGCAGTACCACGTTTCACCTGATTACAATAAAGCATTATGGATTCCACAGAATTGTCGCATAAAACATCAACGCCATTAGAATATTTTGTGAAATGCAGAGTATCTATGCCTACTGCATAACAGTACCGATTAAAGCTGCAATCAAGAAATAAAGTAACAAAAACTCTCTATTTATTTCAATCAAAACGCCCAGCAAATGATTTGTCACAATTCGTTCCAGATAAAAAATATATACCAACCTTATCTTATGCTACGGTTACAATGCACCACTATATTATGTAATGCCTTCAAAGAAGAGAAGAAAAAAAAACTGACCAACATTTTTAAACGACCTAATTCATAAATCAAGTGCAAGCATTATTCCTACCGAAATTAACAAAAATGTGACCATTAAGCTGCTATTTTCGAATAACAACCCATTCTACAATCATAACTGTATCACAACATCTACTACAATGAGTTCAACAGGAAAGACTAACAACGTTAAAATCTCATGTAATAATGATTCATTTTATTAATTCTGATAATTCGCATGTAAAACAGTTTTTATGTCTTAGTCTTTTAATATTAATACTTTAGATATGCATATACATTATCATTGTGCTTGTATTTTAAGTACTTAACATGGGTTCGATTATTCTCGCTCTTATGATTGCCGAGGGCGGCAATCAGCTAAGGGGGAGCGTGTGATATTCCATGTCAAATACTTAATATTTATTACTTAAAGTCGTCGCTCAAAAGAGCTGGGTGAAAGACGTTTGGAGGTGATAAGTCACGTTGTTGTATAATATCCCATGTAATGTACTTAATATTTACTACTTCGAAACGCAGAGTTTCGCTCTTTAAATTATAAAAAAAGCCTAAGCTCAGATATCTCGAAACATCAAGCGATACATCTGCTTCTGCAATCGCGTGACGTATAACTTACTTCTTTTAAAACAAGCTACCGTCGCAAAACTCGAACTCTGCGTACAACCTCCAACAATCTTATGAAGTGCTCATCTTACAACATCAACTCGCAGTGGTTCACCCAAGAAAATAAATAATTAATAATTTTAATATTCTTTACTGCGTATCTCTACAAAAAATATCATACACAATTTCGACAACAACTTGTACCTAATATAAAATCTAGAGATCAGCAGTTTTAACCATCAATTACTGCGTAATTATTACATCACGGCTGTACTCGTGTCAATCAAGAATAATTAGGTTAAGGAGGTTTGGTCGTTTAGATCCCCAACTTGACACGTCCTCCTTAAACGCAAAAGTATAAAAACTCCTAGCACATAACAATATTCGCCTTTTCTCTGTCATCAAGTGCTCCAAAGTAACTGTAAAGGTTAGAAAGTAAGTTCTGATACGTTTTTTAAGTGGATGTAAGACTTGGTTTAGTGATTAAGCTACGTGATAAAAGCGTGCATTTTAAGCTAATATAAGTCTCAGTTTGGTAACTAAGATGTACGAGAAAAGCTGGAGCAAAACAGACCACTGTAGACTCGCCTACAAAGTAGATTAGGCAGAAACAAAAAAAATGAATTGTTGACTTAGGTTCAGACGTTAGAAGCAGCAGCTTAATTATTGTCATCACCACGAATACTCTCGTTTAGGATTAAGATCATTGTTGCGGTCAACCATGTAAGACCTTGTGACTGCGTGCTCGCAAGCAGTGGCTAACCAACGATCATAGAAGTAAGTTAAGTTAATAAAACTATAAATTGTACAAACATTGTAAATGGGAATCTAAGACTTTATTATTTATACTATTTGTAAAATGAACGATTTTCGGCTTTTCTAAATTTATTGAATCATCAGATAAAACAGAATTGGTTGTTGATTAAATTAATTTTTTCAATTCGAATACATCCCAATTACTAAATTAAATACAATATTTCAAGATCCAGTATTCTAATTGATTGATACATAATTCTTACCTTAATGAATAAATTGAATGCCGATAAAATATTAAATCAATAACGTGTGACAAAGACCTTTAAGAGGACGTGAAATGAAAAGAAAAACAAGAATCGCTATAATTACGACAAACAAGAATTACGACTGTAAATATAGATATACCGACTGTATGGGAGTTTCTCGGGGTCGCTCGGGTCAGCTTGGAGCAACAGCAGGTGTTCGGCTTAAAATCTGGAGCGCTTGGAGCTCTCTGAGTCAGAAAGCCAAACAAATCTATTGTCGAAAAATTTTTAAAAACCCAAACCGTTGTTCATGTAAAACAAAATTATCAAACAAAACTGACCACATACGTTTGAAGATATACTTTTTAACTGTTTGACATTCCAACGCAATTTTTTACAATTTTTACGAAATCGATTAATGAACTGTGGTACATAAGGTCGAAAATCATATTTATCAAAATTATGAACCATTAGAATGTGCATCAACGTATATAGCAACCTAATGCATACCTGATTTTCTGTGATCATCAGTGTTCATGACGAGTGCTGTTGGTTCTGTCCGCACCTTTGGGATCTGATTGGCGGGGAACACACTGGTAGTAGGCGTTGTGATTTGCGACAGGATTTGCAGTATCTGTAGGCTGTCCATTACGTTCGCAGAGCCAAGATTTTAGTTTATGAGCGTTATTTAAGGCACACCGATATTTTTGACGATTTAATTTTAACGCGTGATGTATACAATACACTTCTTATGACAAATCTTTTAAAGACAGACAGTCAATCTCGTGTTCCAAATTTATTACTTGACAAAAAGCTATTTTATATCAATCGTACTACTTTTTGTAATTCCTGACGTAAATTTTTCTTGCACTTCTTCCAATATCATTCAAAATTTTAAATATTGATTTTAAAGGTACTTCACCCTCAAAGAAATCAAGTCTATGATGATGTCGAGACAACCAAATATTTTTTTTTACGCCTCTTTACTCAATTTTTGCAAGCGACAGGGAGGTGTTATTACCCAATGTGCGAAAAAATCATTGTTCAAAGCTACGGTAGCAACTTTTTTCGGCACCATTACGTCTTTTTCATCTTAAAATACTGAATGTTGACCACGAGGTTCATTGTGATTCATGGATGGTTGAGCTTACCAACAGAAACAAAACCGAGAGAGTTTAAATAACATAGCTAGTGGTGTTATTTACTTGCTAAAGTCGACCGTATTTTGACGTGATGGATCGATTTCGAGAATGTTCTCGTGCTTGACATACACTATAAAATTAACAGTCGAAGTTAGAGCGTCAGCAAATTGAATGTCTAATCTAACGCCACCATATTTAATTAAGTTCCAATGAAAACATTCGTTTGCTGATAAATCTGGTGTTAAATTGAAAGCAAAAAGATAGGAACCGTTGGCGTAAGATTCGCATACGATGTAATTTCCTTCCTTGAAAAAATGAACGGCAGTACCTGAAAACAAGGTATGAGAAGCATCTTCGTATGAATTATTTTTTTCAAAGTCTAGCTGTAATGGTTTGGAAGGAACTTGAATACCTTCAATGTATAACTAAAGAAAATCAATTTTGAAATTATGAAAATAAAATGGATTTATAGTGCGATTGCCATTACAAGATTAATTTTTAAAGAAATCGACGATTATTGGCTTAGATAACTGGCCCAAAATAATACTATCTGAAGTTTTGCCATAATTACTGCTATGCATTGTCACAGCTTTCTCTTCGACACATATGAGCGGATATTTTGCTGTACTCTTTGACAGAGCTATGGTATGGGCTGATAAAACAAATAGGCTTATTTTAACGCGTCTCACAAAAAGATTTGTTTCTTCGGTGTGAACAGAAACCAAGTTTAAAGTGTCTATGAAACAAAATACATCGTGAGATCTTATTAATCGTATTGTTACCTTAACGCCACACAGTTTTTTTCCGGGATTAAAATATCTCCAAGATGAATCAACCAATCTTGATGGTCTTTTTTTCATCTAACAGCTTATTTAACACAAAATATAGGAAAAGTGGTATGGATTCCAAACATCCCTCTCAAGAGACTGAAAACAACCCTCAAAGTTGACAAAATAACAAAAAAATTATTTAAAATTGACATTTTTTACTATAATTGTCATAGATCGCCAAAAACTCATTGAAGAGACAATAAATGTTATACGGAATACACAAAGTGTAGTGTGAGTATGATGTAGTGTGTTAAAACAACCCTTAAAATTAATAAAATAAAATAAAGTTATTCAAAATTGACATTTTATAATTGTTATAAATCTCCAGAAATTTGTTAAAGAGAAAAAAAGTTTGGTACTGGGCACACAATGGATAGTGTAAGTATGTTTTAGGGAGTTAAGGCAACCTTTAGAGTTGATAAAATTATAAATATTTCGTTAAAAATTTGACGGTTCGAAGTGAAATTCGGAGTTTAATCTGGCGAATTTGGCACTTCGAGTCAGAATTTGGACTTTGGATTTTACTAATTCTGAAACCGGCAACCCTGAGATGCACCGATCATACACATGAAATTGTTAAATGAGAAATCCTATTGTTAACCCTTTTTTTGGTGGCATAGAATTTTTGATGTGTACATATCTACACTTTAGGATTAGTAGTTTAATATGAAACTTTTACTGCTATTTTATTGTTAAAATGCACGTCATAGCTGAAAAATTTATTTTAATTTATATTAATTTTAATTTTAACTTGTATTAATTTAATTAATATAGTCCCATTAATTTTAATTTATACATTTTTTTTTGCGTGTGAAGCTCTACTAACTATTCACAAACTTCAGAGTTTATTTTATGTATATTCTTCGAAGACACAATATTTACTATATGTTAAGTGTACAGTAGTTAGTTAAATAAGAGTATTATAGATTATACATCAATATTAATGTGGATCGTCCATACAGCTTACGTTTTTTAGAGGTCACGCATCAGTTGATAACAATGGCTTCTTTTAATGAGTAAACAATCGGGCATGACAATCGTCTCTCGGTTTTGTTTCTGTTGGTAAGCTCAACCATCCATAAATCACAATGAACCTCGTAATCAACATTCAGTATTTTAAGATGAAAAAGACGTAATGGTGCCGAAAAAAGTTGTTATCGTTGCTTTGAACAATGATTTTTTTGCACATTAGGTAGTAACACCTCCCTGTCGCTTGCAAAAATTGAGTAAAGAGGCGTAAAGAAAAAATATTTGGTTGTCTCGACATCATCATAGACTTGATTTCTTTGAGGGTGAAGTACCTTTAAAATCAATATTTAAAATTTTGAATGATATTGGAAGAAGTGCAAGAAAAATTTACGTCAGGAATTACAAAAAGTAGTACGATTGATATAAAATAGCTTTTTGTCAAGTAATAAATTTGGAACACGAGATTGACTGTCTGTCTTTAAAAGATTTGTCATAAGAAGTGTATTGTATACATCACGCGTTAAAATTAAATCGTCAAAAATATCGGTGTGCCTTAAATAACGCTCATAAACTAAAATCTTGGCTCTGCGAACGTAATGGACAGCCTACAGATACTGCAAATCCTGTCGCAAATCACAACGCCTACTACCAGTGTGTTCCCCGCCGATCAGATCCCAAAGGTGCGGACAGAATCAACAGCACTTGTCATTAACACTGATGATCACAGAAAATCAGGTATGCATTAGGTTGCTATATACGTTGATGCACATTCTAATGGTTCATAATTTTGATAAATATGATATTCGACCTTATGTATCACAGTTCATTAATCAATTTCGTAAAAATTGTAAAAAATTGCGTTGGAATGTCAAACAGTTAAAAAGTATATCTTCAAACGTATGTGGTCAGTTTTGTTTGATAATTTTGTTTTACATGAACAACGGTTTGGGTTTTTAAAAATTTTTCGACAGTAGATTTGTTTGGCTTTCTGACTCAGAGAGCTCCAAGCGCTTCAGATTTTAAGCCGAACACCTGCTGTTGCTCCAAGCTGACCCGAGCGACCCCGAGAAACTCCTATACAGTCGGTATATCTATATTTACAGTCATGGCTATAAATATCTACGTCTTGGCAATAAGTATTGATGTACCGATTGTATAGAAGTTGTTCGGGGTCGCTCAGGTTAGCTTGGAGCAAGAGCAGGTGTTCGGCTTAAAATCTGGAGCGCTCAGAGCGCTACACGTTGGAAAGCCAAACATATCTAATTTTTCCGCTAATTTGAACAAGAATGAAGAAATTGCTAGACATTTCATTTGATTAAGGTGTGGCAAAAAAGAAATGCGAAAAATTTTATCTTCTTAATCCCATATAATTTCAAAAGTTGTGATTTGATTCGTATTATATTCGTCATACATTGAATTAACATTTGAGTGTGAAAAACAATTTTTTTTATGGTACTGTTTAGTTTTATATTAATGTTTGTTGGTGTGGATGAATTAAAATTTTTACATGCTTTATCTTTTAACTGTAAAATTTCTTTTACATGCACAAGTGCACGATTTTTAATCATCCAACTCTAAACGGCAAACTGAAGAAATGAAGTATTCAATTAGTTCTCAAAAATTGGGAGATTGGTGCATGGATCGTGCAGAGAGGCGGAGCCCTACTAGTAAATGAATTTTTTTACTAGTGTTCTTTACTTATTTGTACCTACATTTCACCATCAAGCTGTTAGGAGAGTAGTTATCAACATATACCAACAGCTCAGACTCGAGGGTGGTCAAAAATAATACTAGCCACAACTCCTACAGGAATCAAGAAACGTTATGATTTATGGATGGACAAAGTATTTGTGACGAATTTTGGTTGTGGTTGGTATATAATATTTACGGCATAGCACTTCTTAAATACTAACAAAACTCTTAACTAGAATGAAATATGACGAAAAATACTCCGGCTCTCAACTAATCATCAGAGTTTCTTAACTTCTCAGGCAGTTACGGCTGGTATCTTTTTACCACTTTTAGGCCTTAGCTCTCAGTTTAATGTAATATTTTTATGTACGCTAATTTAACGAGGTATAATAACTCATGGTTAAAAGAACAAATTAAAGAAACTAAAATTGAGGTTATTAAAAAAAAATTTTAAATTAACTATTTTGAAGGCCTTTCAACTTGAAGTTTTTTAAAAATAAAATTTTGATATTGAAAATACTGGATATGGGTAGTATGTTTTTTTATTTGAAAAATCACCAAAGAAAAATGAGACGTACATAATATTGTGGCGTCATCCTTAAACTTGCACATATATAGCGCTACCGCGCTGCTTGATGTTATACCAAGTTACTATGCACATCGTTATGTGTATACGTATAGGGCAAAGCTAGAACACATCGACTAATGAGGTAACGTACTGAGGGCCTACCATTCACCCTGTCATGTTGTAGCAGTAGATCCTCTCAAGGTTACCTACAGAGGTGCTTACGAACTTGTACATAAACCTTAAGATATTGCTGGTTGGGTACATTGTTTTTTGATATACTGGCCATGATATTGCAACGAATCCAAATAAAAATTATTTGTGTTTGTGAAACTTTTCCAGATGTAAATATAATTCTAGAGTCTTAGAAGTGAGAAAGAGAAAGAGGGAGAGAGAGAGAGAGAGAAAGGTTAATTATTTTATACAGTCGTTATCGTATTCACGATGTTGCTAACTTCGATTGTAGTATTGATATGAGTCCAAGAATTCACTTGCCGATCTGTTTAGGCAAATAGACAAAGAAAACCCAGAAGTTGGTGAATGTGTTTTTTATTATCATTGTTGCAACGTTTCGACAGGTATATTTGCTGACCTCATCAAGCTACAACAATAATAAAAATCACATTCAACAACTTTTGAATTTTCTTTATTTATTTGCCAAGACAGAGACAAGTAAATTCTTGTACTCATATCAATAAGTTAGTTATTTCAGTATCAAGCCCTGTGATAGGCCCAAATTATCGTTACAGAGGCGTATCTACGCATATTTTCCGTTCACATTATTTGCGCTATTAGATATTAGGGGCTTCATGAGACAGAAAGAAGAACCGAAGTCATGAGCCAGCAAAGGCAACAAGAGAAAATCAGTTTTTGTCGTGGATGAGAAGCGAGATATTTTTGCCTAAGCTCACTGGATCAAAAGAGTGAGTTTTCCTCCATAAGCAGGGAGGCTTTAGTTTGTTGAGCACTTAAAGATTAGAACGGAAATCCACTGGTTGTTTTATGACCAATTAAAAGGTGATTCTGTTCCAACCCGATCATGAAGAAAAATAATTTTCTGCTTAAATACTGGTGCTTAGATTTTCTTTTTCTGTTCTCATTAAGAATGATAATTTTCATATGTGATATTTTTCCTTATTTTTGTATGTCTCGTGATAGTGCCTAAAAACGACGGTTATCCTTTCTTAAGTTGATGTAATTCTTCCTTCTAGTGTTCCTGGTAATTTTTTTTTGTTCTTTGAAAAAACTTCTTTTAAGTAGTTTCGTTCGTCACTTGATGAAGACTTAAATCCATTTTGAAATAAATGAAGAACTAGTTTATAAGTCAGTCTTTACAATTTAATAATAAATACGGGTGTTACAATTTTTTCGGTACACTGTACCTTCCTCAGAGACAGAGGTTTATAAACAATTTTCGTATGTGATTTTTCATTACGCAACGCTCCTCGTGAAGATAATAGGCGACCTTCTCGCAGCAAAATTTCCTAACTTCCTGATACTCTCTTTTTTGTAACAAAAGGTCTTCCATTCCTTTTCAAAGTGTCCAGTTTCCAGAGCAATGGATCTTCGTGTACCCAGACGTATGAGACTGTAATACAAAAAAAAATTGATATTGTAAGATTTGCATATTTTAGGATAAGCAGATAATAATAACAACAGTGACATCTACGCCTTATAACAAAAAATCTGCAGCGTTGCATATCTTTTATTGCGTTTTGTTTTACAGCTTTGAAAAGAGATTAATCTCATAAACTATATGTTACTTGGAATAAAGTTATTCGCAAAATTCTTAAATATGAATTATTGGGCGCCAACTGCTCCAGGCGAGGTACAAAGAATCATAACACAAGAAATTATTTTTAATGAAACAATGGGCTTAGTCGAGCCCTATTCTTTTCCTGAATACACTCTGTATCTAAAAGCAGAGCGTGTAGACTCGTCGATTTATTTACGCTTGGATTAAATAACTTGAGAACGTGCGCTTTCGGGTCAACTTAGATCCATGAATCTTTTCTTTTTGTTGTCGCATTTCTTTTCGTATGCTTCACACCATCAACCTCAACCAAAAATGTATGAGTAAAATACCTCTTTAGTCACGGAAATCGGGAGATCCAGCAAGGCCTCGTTGTCGCTTTTAACTTGAATTGATCTTTTGAGTGGCTCCCACGATTACACACCAGGATTTTGCCATAGATTTAGCTCTAGCTACTGAGCCTGCTGCGGATCTCGTTACAAAGCTTCTTATGGTATGCAAGGTTACAACTGATGGGTACGCTACGAGAACATAAACCACTTGAAAATTTATCTCCTAATTCTCATAATAAATCTACAAAATAAAGACTAAACAAACTTTCTTTTATCGAACGGCTCCTGTACTTGCGCTCTCAGGAGCGGCTTTACTCGCCGATCTCACATGAAAGATTGTCGGTTTAATCAGTGCGGGATTACTTTGTTCGATTAAACGCCCCTCCTGACACTAGCCCCCTCCCCCGCATATTTACAGTTTGCTGTGCTACTATACATGATTCGTTAACACATAGTATACATAAGAAAATCATCTTGACAACATTGAGATTACATGTATGGGGTTGCCTTATGTGTGTGTGTGCACGAGAGCATTGGGGGAATAATTAGTTTTGGGAATACGCAAATAGTTGGTTGGATAATGTACGTGCATCAGCTACGGTGGCGTGAAGTGGTTGAACAGGAGTAGAGACTGACTTAAGAGAGCTCGGAGTAAAGGGCTCGGGACGGCAGCCTCAAAGAGTCGACTCGAAAGGAATGACTAAAGGCCTTACTAGGATCAAATCTAAGTGAGATTTTCAACATCGTTTAGGTGCTTCTATCCTGTTACTGGGGAGTCGAGTGCGAAGATCAACGCATCACCACGTTTTGCTGGTAGTCCTGAATCAGCAACCATTAGCAAAGTAGTGCTATTTTTTTGGTGCTAAATTTTTTTCCTGGTGCACAGTGTTTTGGCTTGGAGAAAGTTTTTCAGCACTTCCTGGCATCTTTCTTTTGGGTTCGCATTTTCAAATTAGTGTCAACTTGGTGCGGTAGTGGTGTATTATTCAAGAGTTAGTGACAAGCGTTGGTTTTACTTTGTAAAATCATTAAATTAGTGGATACAAATCTCC
The DNA here is from genome assembly GCF_000648655.2 of Copidosoma floridanum. Next base: position 1,882,593 of record NW_019379502.1, on the reverse strand, counting down.
GGCTGTGTAGTCAACCGATAGGTAAACCACCAACTGCTTTCTTTGTCATGCCCGGAGTTTTCTTTGTTCCGTGTTTTTTTGTCTGATTGGTTTTGATTTCGAATACGACTTTCTCGTATTGTAATCTGCGCGGTGATACTGCTTGTATGTGTACCATACTTTAGCCGTTATTCTTTTTCATTATTTGATTTGATTTATAAAGAAAAAAACTAGAAAGTTGAGCTAATGTGCATTCTGAATTTGCGTATGATTATTTTATTTTAATCTACAACAGTCTAGAGTTATGTGATTATATTTTATTATTTTCTATTTTGAATCAAAAATTTCGAATGTTCTATTGTAAACAATGTGTGTATAGTTGATTTTCCTGAAGTAGCTTATAAGCTTGATAGTTAAGGAAAATAAGTTTGTCCAGTGAAGGTTACTGAGTTAGGATCGCTGATATATAGGAAGGATTTTTCGAAACTTTTTCTGTGTCAAGTATTATGTTAAGAATGTGACATTCTGTTCTCGGGCTTTTTTCTTTCTTTTAATGCAATCTGATTATTTCATATAACTTTATTAAAAATAATACTATGTTACTTTATTAAATCTGGCTTTTGATTCTTGTTCGAAATTGAACTCAGTAAGATAGTGGACTGTATAATTTATATCGCACGCCGGATTTGGGGGAGCGTGAAAAAGGATGTAAAAAAAAGACACAATAATAAATGCACAATACACTTTTTAAACACTTTAGCCGTTTATTATAAAAAAATTATTTCTCTCTATTTAATTTTACTTTAACAAGTCATAATGCTTGCTTACTTGCAAGATAAAAAAAGGAAGAAATAATTTATGAGTCAGACGGAGAAATTACGTGTCAATCGAAAATGTGAATCGTTTTTTGTTACAGAAATCTTACATAAAAACGATACACGTGAAAATTATAAACACGAGCGCAAAGCGACTTACCGAAAAGGGCGTTTGAGGCTGACTGACGATAACCGCAGCAGCAGCAAGCTGCTGGACAAAGGTAAGTATAAACAGAGTCTATTGGTGTATTAATAGACGCGTGCACGCTTATGATTGGCCCTTATAGGTAAGAGAATATCCTAAAGCGCGAGATTTCAAATCTCATAAACTAAATTTTCTATTTACATCAGTATAACGTTACTGATGTTGCACAATTCTTTTTAATTTTATGTAAGATTCTGTTTCATAATTCAATAACAATTTCGAAAAAACCATTGCACGTTCAACAGTTCATTATTTGCTAAAACGTGTAAAAAGTTTTTTTTTTTTCCTAAAAGATGATTCAGTTAGTGGAATAATCGGTTCTAGTGATTAATGTTTTACCATTACATTTCATAACACGATTTATATTTTCCTTTTTTTGATGTAAAACATCTGTTAGCGTGCTTTGGAGGTTCGACCAACGCGATGAAGCGACCCGTGCGATGGCACGCTCCGTACGAGCGTAAAACACGACTTTTTTAGCTCGTCGTTTCAGTCTCACAATGTTGATAAAAAAATTATTAAAAGATATATTCTTACGTATTTTCTTCTCAGTTTTTTAGTGGTGGCATCTGTTTTTCGAAATTCTGCCTCCATAACCTCGAAAAATGCAAAAGTTCAAAAACACGTTATATCTTCATGATCCTTAACTTTTGTCATTTTTTGGACTATCTACATCGAAAGTTCAGACTTTTTAACGTGGATATTGACAATAAAAAAAAAGGGTTCTTGGTTTTTACGTAGTATTTAAAGACGAACGAGATGGCGTGGCGTCAGCTGCTGCGGCCACGCTGCCATTGGGTCCACCGCGTGCTGTCTGCTACCATCTTTCTGACTAGATGGAAATAAACATACCTAACCGTGGTGGTTTGCACATAGCAAGAAACTTTTTGATAGTTGCTTTGTAAGAAAATGTTTACTATATTTAAAACACAAGATTATGCTATCGTAAGTTCAAAGTTTTTATAGGTTTCGGTACTATTTTTTATTCTAAATATAATTTTTTTTCAACAATTTTTTACGTAGATTATGTGATTGTAACCGAGAATTGAAGTGAGCTATATACGTACGCATTCATCGATAGTTTATTTTAGCAGTGATTTGGTTTTTTAAAACTCGTTTTTAATAAGTACTCAAGATGGTAAAATGTTGTGATCCATTGAATATAAATAATTGCAATGTCAAGAAGAATCTGGTTAAATTTCCGCAATTTTTGACACAAACCTTTCCTTTTATTCGAGATCATGCTTTGATTTGTGTAAAGTACAATGTTGAGGCTTGTAAGTATGAATCTAAAAAAAAATTCAAGATGATAAATATCGTAAAGCAGGCATCACAGTATTGGAGCAAATTATAGAGAAATTTGCATCATCAAACGATAAGCGAGAAAGAATCACGTTGCTCACTCTTGGAAATTTCGGAACCGAAGAGATCTTATGAAAGAATGTGTTTGCACGGAAAGAGAAGCTAGACAAGCTTTAGATTTAGATGCTGAACATGGCACACTTACATCACCTGATAAAAAAAGCTAAATGTTTTATCTGCTAACGTTGAGAACTGTATAAAAAATTTTTATAAGAATGACAGTGTACGTCGTTTAATGCCGGGATTGGAAGATTATGTTTGAGTCAAACAGGATGGTGGTCCACGAGTGCATGTTCAAAAACGATTACTTCTCGGAAATTTAGATGAATTATTTATTTTATTTGAAGAGGAAAATGAGAACGTCAAAGTGGGTCTCACAAAATTTGTGCAGCTTAGGCCTCCACACTGTATTTTAGCCGGAAGTAGTGGTACACATAATGTTTGTGTATGCGTGCATCACGAAAACGTGAAATTGATGCTTGATGCAATAAATTTAGAGCAATTGACTAAACCCACGGACACACCTCTTAAAAATTTCACGAGCTGTATAAACGCCATTATTGCGATAATCCTTCAGAAAATTTTTTTTTTTTTGGAATTGCTTAGATTGTCCTAATTTTAGAAAACTAAGAAGTTTATTATTAGATTCATTAGAAGCTGAAGGTGTTTTTGAAGTAAGTTATAAATTATGGGCGCAATAACTGATCGGTGCACGATAACATCGAATACAGTGCAAATTTGTGAATATTTACATTTACTTTGCGAAAAATTAATGAAGTTTTTCAAATGCATGATTATTTTGGTAAAAAACAATCTTCATTCGTAAAAAATAGAAAAAATTATTTACTCGACGGTAAATTTATAGTAAACTTCGATTTTGCGGAGAATTACCCGTTTGTGGTTCAAAATGCAGCTCAGTCATTCCACTGGAATAATTCCAGCGACGTTATTGTATTATAAGCAAATTAACAAAATTAGGCATAAAAGATTGGCAGTGATATCTGATAACCTTTTGTATGACACAATTGCCGTATTTGTTTATCAAAAAATCATCGTTGACTATTTAAAAAAAAATATTTAATCCAAAAAAAATATATTACGTTAGTTATGGTGCATCACAACATTTTAAAAACAAAACTTATTTCCATCTTTTTTTTAATCACGAAAAAGATTTTAGAATTCCAACAGAGTGGTATTTCTACGCTACCGCTCACGGGACAGGAGCGTGTGATGGGATAAAAGCGAATATAAAACGCCGCGCTAGAAGGACTAGTTTGGAACTCTCTGCAGGCAGTCACAGTTTAACGGCAGAAGATCTTTTTAACTGGGCAAACAATCACTGCAAAGAAACGAAAGTTTTTTTTAGTAGTAAATGTGAATATGAAGAAACTGCCTTAAAACTAAAAGAACACATTTCTAGTGCAAGAACGATTCTAGGAACACTGAACTATCATCGGTTTATCCCCATTAAGGATAACAAATCAATGCTAAAGAAAACGTCTTTAAGTAATCAATATGAAATCTTCCCAAAATTAAAAGGATCTAAAACGAGTATAACTAAAAAGAAGCCAAAAACTAAGTAAAAAATCAGTGTTTTTATTATTGAATACATTTAAAATATTAATATTAAATATTTCATAGACATTCATTACTATTTATTTATTACTATAAAATTCTTGAATACATAAGTAAATTTTATCAAAAAATTTGATACTAATCCCTTGCAAACCCTTGTTAAATAACAATTTTTTACATCGCCAAAACATGTACAGCTGAAAAGAACAATCTAATCATAGCAGATAGCGTGCGACTGACCCGCTGCCAGCATGGCCGCAGCGGCTCGCACCATCTTGTTCGTCGCTTAAGTACTACGTAAAAATGAAAAATACCTCTTTTTTTACTGTCAACATCCACGTAAAAATGTCTCATCTTTCGATGTAGATAGTCCAAAAAACGCCAAAAGTTGAAGATCATAAAGATATAACGTGTTTTTGAACTTTAGCATTTTTCGAGATTATGGAGGCATAATTTAGAAAAATAAATGCCACTACTAGAAAGCTGAGGAAAAAATTCGTAAGAATATGTGTTTTGATAATTTTTTTATTACCGTTTTGAGACCGAAACGATGAGTTAAAAACGTCGTGTTTTACGCTCCTGAAGGGCCGTGCGCAGCAGTGCTCGGGCATAAATGTAAGTAATATGTGTAAATAAAATTTTTAAATTTCACTGACTCCAAGAATCGAACTATATCTTTTAGATTAGTAGTCGGGGACCTTATCGATTGTGCTATGCAGCACGCCAGTCCAATCTTTGTTCTTATTAGTTATGGATACCAACTGAGAAACTTCTGAATTAAAAAAAAAATGATTTATAATAAGGTGTTTTTAATATTACATATAATTGAGCCCGCCGATTCAAAAAAAATAGTTATAAATATTTTGGAGTGGTCTATTAATGTCAAAATTGTGTAAAATTGCGTTGTAAAGTTCGTTTTGCTTACATTAACGGTTTGATATATATAAAAAATGAAAATACCACCGTGTAAGGCAAAGAATTTTTTATCAATAAGCACTTTTAATTTTATTTCGACAAGCGCAAAATGTTGAAGAAAAAAATGAAGAAAGCATTTTGGCAGTACCTGTAAAAGTAAGTGAGATAGAGAGAACCTTTGATCGTCTGCTCTTGCGCTCTCTCTCTCTCTCTCTCTCTCTCTCTATGGTACTTCTACAGGTAGGCCTTTTTCATTACTTTTTTGAATATTTTGTGCTTGTAGAAAATGATTAATTAATATTGCAATTGGTATTATTTTTCATCATTTTTAAAAAATTTCTTATCTGTGAACAGGATTATTTTAAAATATTTGACCATAATGCAAAGTTTTTCTTAACTTGTCTTCAGTAAAGAGCCAACCCAAGTAAATTCGCACACGAGCGCAACTACGCACAGTAAACAGGTATCCAAAAAGAGACAGAGAGACAGAGAAAGTAATACACACGAACATTTGTTAAACTTATGTATGTACCTTTGTATAAGTAAGTAGTATAGATACTCTTCGCTATATCTTATTGTTTTTCCTCGTTCTCGTTGTTTATATGTTAATGAACAAAAAAAATTTAAACAATCTGCTCTTTCCTAATCTATAATATTCACTGATAAAAACACATATTTATAAATAAACCGTCTTTTTAATGTAAAAATATAAATTGAGGAGTATTTTGAGTCAACAAAATAAATACACTTCCCACTTTTTGAAAGGCTGGTGTGTGCTCGGTAGAAAAAAAAGGATTTGCCAAATAAACGCCATTGCTCCGTGGCTGCCTTATGTTCCTCAGGCCCTGTTTCGCAGATCCCTTGGATCTCAAAATAGCCCTGAGCCCTGAAGACCATGGCATTTATCAGACGAAAACTACTTTTTTTTTTATCATAGACAATCAAACACCACCGAGTTCAATGACCTATTTTTTAAATGTTTTACATCTGTCGTGGGTCCCAAGACCTACACCTGGTTTTTTTTTTGTTTGACAATTGAAATAGATATTAAGATTTTAATCGAATTTCCTTTCGACTTAGTATTTTACTTATTTGCCCATATCCTTGACTCCTCTGTCTGCCACAATTCTATTCCAATGCGCGGCCCACCTTACCCCACGAGCCACCCTCCAAAAGGTGGACTGTTGCAACATACATTTGTAATCGTTCGATATGCATTTTTTATTTTTTTTTATTTTGCTACTCTTATGGGGAACCAATCGAAAATCTCTACAACCCAACAAAAATTTGTTAAATTAACTATGGTGAAAAGAGCGCGTGGTGGCTCAGTCGGCTAGGTCGTGGATTGAGACGCGGGAGACCGTGGTTCAATTCCCGGCCATAGTACGACTTTTTTGGGCAAGTACCTCTGTGATTTTTCACATGTGCTTTTTCACCACGCAATGCTTCTCGAGGAGGGTTTAGGCGACCTTCTCGCAGCAAAATTGCCTAATCTTCCCCTACCCCCCTCCCAGTATTGTGAGGCCTCCCATCCCTCTTCCCTTCCTTCTCCCAAGTGCTAAGTGCCATGTGTAGTGCCCTTTATAGGAGCCGGACGTAAAGCACTATAATATAAAAAAAAAAAAATTTGTGTTTATACATCCTGCTTGGTTACACANAACTATGGTGAAAGATTTATTTTTCATTTAGTGTATAATAAAGTCCATTGTGTAATAAGTTAATGTATTGAATTATTCATAACACAATTTTTTATATCCACTTGAATAGTTTGAAGTTTTGCATTTTGACGAGTGAAGATATCTACCATGGGCATTTTTATCAAGAAATGACGTGTATCAAATAACTAATGGACCTAATGAATTATTTTTACTGAATTTATAAACTTATTATGTTGCGTTCAGTTGATAATTTTTTCTGTAAAATTTTTAAGTAAACAAGAAAGATGTGGCAAGTTTTTATTAATAAGGCGTGAGCTTCTACGTACTTTCGTATTAGCTTTTGTATTTGCAACGTTTAGTTCTGTACGATTATGTTGTACATTTTTTTATAATTCTGTTGCCATTTTCTTGCTGAAATTCATTTCGTTGTCCATAAAATAAGTACATTTGTTCGGTTTAGCGATGGTTTGTTGCTTGCTACCATGCATATGTCTAAAAGTTTTTTATTGTTTTAGAATTACTTATTGCATTGTCAACTTTGTATAATGTTCGTAATCCATAAAATATAGGGTTAAGGTTTCATAGTTCTTGAATTTTTATAGCTAATCCTTCTATTATGTAAAACATGATGTTATTACTGATGGTTCCTTTTAGTAGAGTGATGGGAGGGTCAGTTAAACTATATGTCTGGTTTAAGTGACGTTTAATATCTTGTTTTGATGTGAAATATTACAGACCAATGTTTGCTTATTATTTTCATATGTTATACCTAATCAAAATTAATTCGTGGGTGCGAATTCGGGTATTTTCTTTTTGCTTATGCAGGCAGTTTTAATTATAACGATCGTTAGCTCGTTAATAAGATATGACTGATAAACATTTCTGATGTTAAAAATTGTAATGAAGATATTATAAGTAAAAAGAGAAACAATTAATTTCACCCCCTTTTTTCATCTTTTTTTTGGGTGTAACATGTATGGTTGTGTTAAAGTATTGTTGCAGTTTTAAGTTTTTAATATCTTGTTAGTGATTATTAACACACTCAGCATGTTTGCAGTAATCTTTTAATAAAATAAGACGTCTAATGAGAGTTGGTAAACAATAAACAACGTCCAATGGTGGTACTGTCAAATTTTGTATTTATTGAAAAAACAAAACGACGTTTTGGCCGTTTGGACAATATCGCGGCCCTCATCAGGTACGAAAATCTCTGACTCTTACAAAAAAGATGTAAAATTGTAATAAAATTATCCCTCCCGTAAGAGTCAGAGATTTTTGTACCTGATGAGAGCCAGGACATTGTCTAAACAGCCGAAACGTCGCACAGTGGGGCAAATCGCCAAAAAGCTGGCCAAAAATAAAAAAATTAAGTAATTTATATAAAATTCAGTACTCAGGGGTTTTTGGGGTCGCTGATTACAAATTTCATATCAAACATACAAAAATTCACCCCCGTCACCCCTTAAAAACCACCCTCCTGCATGAAATATCACATTATTTGTAAAGTTACCCAGTCGTACACCATTTTAAAGATTTTTGGGGTCGCTGATTACGAATTTGATATCAAATATACAAAAATCTAGCCCCTTCACCCCTCAAGAACTACCCCCTTGCATGAAATACCATATAATTTATAAGGATACCAAGTCGTATACCATTTTTGAAGTTTTTGGGATCACTGATTACGAATTTTATATCAAACATACAAAAATCCACCCCCTTCACCCCTTAATGATATTTTTCTAGATGTATACTAAAGAAATCAAAATTGAAAGTGAGAAATCATTTATTGTTCATAAGTTTTTATGTATCTTATCTATTTTTCTTGTAATGAAATTTTAAAAACTCAAAACTGAACATTAGTGAACAATCAAACTCTAATTCTAATTCGGAATCACCAGATTCGTTTTCTTTGTCAACGGGGATTGTAATACAACCAGTATCTGTTAATAATTTCAAAACATCAGTTGAAAATGGATTTTTTGTCTTCTTACGTATAATTTCTAATAACAAAATGTAAGGATCCGAGTGTAAAAGAAGTCCATAAATGATACCTTCGTCAGTCTTAGTATGCGACATTTTTCTACTATTGTCTCTTCTAATAGTTTTGTAACCTTATGTAAAGTTTCTTGAACTTTTTCTAAAAATCGACCAAGAGGTTATACGCAATTTCGTATGACTTATGCGCCATGAATCAAAATCTAGAACTCAGTACAGGTTAGTAGATAAAATGATTTTTTCCCGACACGTAGAAAGGTTAAAATTAAAATTGGTGATAAATTAATTCAGTCCTTTTCGGTAGGTTGCAAAGCGTAGAGCTTTTTCAGTTGTTCTGAACTTATGTCGTGGTTTATGAATTTTATACCCTGTAGTCTGCTAATAAGTTGAAAAAAAAAATTACCTCGTAAGGTTTATAAACCGTTGGTGGCATGTAATACCAAGAGTACAACATTACATATCACTCTGCGATTTCTAAGCACTACTTTTTAAAAGCTTTCATCAATTATATATCCACAAGTTATTGTTGTAAGTATATTATAAAATCTCTGTGTTAGCTTTTCGTCGATCCTTAACAACAAGTCAATTGAAATGAATCTATTCACAAAAATAGTTACAGTATCAAAAATATTTATTTATACCAGTTATATCTGTAGATTTTAAATAGTTCTCAAAAAATTTTCGAGCGGTGATTCCATCGTTAGAATTTCAAATTCCTTGTTTTGAAAAGTCAACTCTTAATGACAACTAAGATAAAAATAACTATAGAATTTCTTTTTTTCGATTTTCCATTATTTGTTTGCACCCATTTTTTACTGTAGCCTAAAAATATTCGGGTAAAAATTATATGTACACTTGTTTTTATTTTTAACAGTCTACATAATGCTTTTAATTGAAATACTTTTAATTGTTAATTTTTTGATAACAAGCAATTTATAAACAAATTTTTTATTGCTCAAAATCCAGTCTGTAAGATATATGCAGGCAGCAATCGTATCAGTGCAGCCAAGAGTGTAATATGAGTAAGCTATAACACAATGCTTGATTATTTTCTTTTTTTTTTAATAACTTTGTTCAAATCATTTATTTGTAAAATCGAAGAGTTGCAAATAAAGTAGGTTATGCTTAAAGTTCTAGTTAATGCAGTAATTATCTAAAATAAAAATTTTTTTTTTTATTCTTAAGTTATAAATGAGAACTATAAAGTTTCTTGTAACAAAAGTTGATTTGAAAAGGAAAGTTCTTCACTATTTAATAACCTTTTTACAAAAGTGTGATATAAATAAAAACTTATTAACTTTATTATCAGCCATAGTCAAATGAAGTGAAAATAGTATTTTCATGTTTTTTTCGGAAAATAGTTTCTGCTGAGAAATTTCATTTTTTAAACGCTCATTTTCTTGATGGATTAAATCCTTGGTTTTGCGTTGCCATTGCAATCTTACAGGTCGAAAAAATCTTGTAAACCATGGCCTTTGGTTAGCCTAACTAGCACACTGGTGTCCACATTTTTTAATTGCAATGGAACCATCGATGTAAGAAATAAACTCCCGTCACTCGTGGTAAATCTGTGCCAAGATTGCTTATACTGCCAAAGATTGCAATGAAATTTCAGAAGTTTTTTTCGTTACTTTATATCAGCTGGATAAGCAGCTTTTCAAACTTTTACGGTGATTTTGTAAGTTGGATAGATGTAACAGTTTTTGCTCTTGCATTTTGACAAATGGCTTCGTATTGTCGCTTAGAGAAGCAGTTTTTAATTATAAAAGTTAAGGCCTTTTTAGGCGTATACTTAGTAATATTATTATGTGAGTTTTCTCATAAATCTAAAACTTTTTTTGCGCGATTTGGAGAACTTTCCGTTGTTTCCTTCAACAGTTTTGCAACAGTGTTATTTCCATCAGAACGTAAAGCCATTGATTCTGCAGTCATTAACGTATTTGAACTACGAAGAGATTCTGTTTCTCGTTTTTTACTACGACCAGAACTTTCGCCAAATGACTTTGATTTGAAAATCTTTAGTTTTGTTTATCTTGAAGAGTTTTTCTTGTAAAACAATCGTTAGAAACGTTAAATTTATCTATTAAATTTTGCATAATTTCTACTTTCTTTTCGGCAATTGATTTTCCAGTGGTCTTCCGGTTACCATAATGGAGTTCAGACTGTTTTATTTTATTAATCGTTAAATTGTATTTGTACGCGCGGAAAATTGACAGTGGACAAAACAATAGTACTTTACTAATAACAAAATTATTGTAGTAGATTATTAATAGGTTTCTTTCTTTGCACTATGCAATTGCATCTTACCTTTGCTAGTTCTAATCTAATTGAATAGCGCGAGATTCTTAGTTACATGGTTATACCCAGTAGCATGGTTTCAGTTTAGGTACGTGGTTGTTTAAAAATAGGCAATTATTTTATTATATATTGAAAAGTGTTTTTGTACCTGATGAGAGCCAGGACATTGTCTAAACAGCCGAAACGTCGCACAGTGGGGCAAATCGCCAAAAAGCTGGCCAAAAATAAAAAAATTAAGTAATTTATATAAAATTCAGTACTCAGGGGTTTTTGGGGTCGCTGATTACAAATTTCATATCAAACATACAAAAATTCACCCCCGTCACCCCTTAAAAACCACCCTCCTGCATGAAATATCACATTATTTGTAAAGTTACCCAGTCGTACACCATTTTAAAGATTTTTGGGGTCGCTGATTACGAATTTGATATCAAATATACAAAAATCTAGCCCCTTCACCCCTCAAGAACTACCCCCTTGCATGAAATACCATATAATTTATAAGGATACCAAGTCGTATACCATTTTTGAAGTTTTTGGGATCACTGATTACGAATTTTATATCAAACATACAAAAATCCACCCCCTTCACCCCTTAATGATATTTTTCTAGATGTATACTAAAGAAATCAAAATTGAAAGTGAGAAATCATTTATTGTTCATAAGTTTTTATGTATCTTATCTATTTTTCTTGTAATGAAATTTTAAAAACTCAAAACTGAACATTAGTGAACAATCAAACTCTAATTCTAATTCGGAATCACCAGATTCGTTTTCTTTGTCAACGGGGATTGTAATACAACCAGTATCTGTTAATAATTTCAAAACATCAGTTGAAAATGGATTTTTTGTCTTCTTACGTATAATTTCTAATAACAAAATGTAAGGATCCGAGTGTAAAAGAAGTCCATAAATGATACCTTCGTCAGTCTTAGTATGCGACATTTTTCTACTATTGTCTCTTCTAATAGTTTTGTAACCTTATGTAAAGTTTCTTGAACTTTTTCTAAAAATCGACCAAGAGGTTATACGCAATTTCGTATGACTTATGCGCCATGAATCAAAATCTAGAACTCAGTACAGGTTAGTAGATAAAATGATTTTTTCCCGACACGTAGAAAGGTTAAAATTAAAATTGGTGATAAATTAATTCAGTCCTTTTCGGTAGGTTGCAAAGCGTAGAGCTTTTTCAGTTGTTCTGAACTTATGTCGTGGTTTATAAATTTTATACCCTGTAGTCTGCTAACTAGTTAAAAAAAAAATAGTTACCTTATGAATCGTTGGTAGCATGTAACACCAAGAGTACAACATTACATATCGCTCTGCGGTTTCCAAGCAGTACTCTTTAAAAGCGACTTTATCAATTGTATATCTACAATTTTATGTTATAAGTATACTATGAAATCTCTGTATTAGCTTTTTGTCGATCTTTAACAACAAGTCAATTAAAGTGAATCTTTTTATAAAATTAGTTACAATTGCAAAAATATTAATTTGTACCAGTTATTTCTGCAGATTTTGAATAATTCTCAAAAAGTGTTCGAGCGGTATTTCCATCGTTAGAATTTTCAAAGCCTTGTTTTGGAAAGCCAACCCTCAATGACAACTGAGTTAAAAATTCATTTTGAATTTTTTNACTTCTACAATATTAGATTAAACTAGTTCAGTTTACATGTAATTCACTTACTTGGAAGCTGCGTACGTTTAAGACCAAATTTTTTTGGGTCATGATTTTTACTGATTTATTTGCTCTTGAATATCAAAAAAAAGTAAATATCATGAAAAATGGTAAATTCGAAACTTGAAAAATGGAATATTAGCTAGCTTTTTGGCGATTTGCCCCACTGTGCGTCGTTTTGATTTTTAATAAATACAAAATTTGACTATACCAATATTGGACCGTACTTTAAAGTAATCTTCAAAAGTTAAACAGTATGTGGGTGGCTTTTGTATAAACTTACTGAAGTTTCAAACACCTTTATAAACAATCTATTGGTAGTTTTTTGTACTCCTGGAAGTTTGTGTTATTTCTAGATAATTGTGCTGCGCTATTTTACCAGCCTCAGTGTGAAACTGTAGCGTTGGCCATTCCTTTGAGAGAAATCCATTGTAGATTCTTTTTTTTTTATTTGACCAAATCATTGCTTCATTGACATACAGTAAGTGGCTTAAAAAAATTTTGTTTTTGTGTTATGGTAAGAATTCATTTATTTCTTATTCTATATTGTTGAAGGCTTGTAAAACTTGTGTCTCCGCGTTTTTAGTACGATGGCCAAAGATTAAATCCGGGTTTCGTTCATGATAGGGTATGAGTGTATGTCGTTTTTGAGAGGTCCAGTGGCAGTAAGTGAGTCTATTTTTATATAGTTTCCGTGAGTTATTTTACTGGTATTCACTGAGGGGCTATCGAAGCAACGAGCGCGTGCGCGAGTGAGCCCGTGGGAGGGAGAAAGTGTATAGTTGCGTCGAGTACCACTGCCTGAAATCCCGCCACTAACGGATTCTGTACTGTGCAAAAATCCAAAAAGGCAAAAACAACTTGTTTTTATCTCAGGCTATCAAACTTCAGGTGTACAACCCCATCATTCAATGAAGTATCATCTAATCTCCTAGAGGACAGCCATATAATTAATTAGTGTTGAATCAGTAATTAAGTTTATTAATATTTATTGTGACTAACAACTTATATCATAGTCCTCTTTTGTGGTCCTCATAGTTTAAAACTGTAATTGACAGTGTAAACCAAGGTTAAAAATTATTTGAAAACGCCTACCAAACAATACAATGCAAAAATAATTTTGCAAGTATACCTCTGCACGATGATCCATTGTAAAAATTCTTAACTATCCTAACCCAATATATTAGATTCTAATGACCCAGGATACAGAAAACTTACGTCTTGTTAATTATTTATTCGTAAAATTTTTTGCAAATAACTTATTCACATAACGACTGATTCTATGGTATTTTTAGTTTATATCGCGTAGCAATCATCGCTGACAACTAAAAGTTGAAAGTTCTTGTTAAAAGTATTTTTTTTTTTTGTTTGTTGCAACTAAACAGTTATTCTAGAACCAGTAAAAAAAAAAGAAAAAAATCATGACACCGATGATGTAAATTACACTTTTTCCTTCTAGACAACAGTAAAGAAGTGTGGAAAAGTAATAAAAAAGAGTCTTATGAAGAAAAGAAAAATAAACGGAGTGAAGAGGATCATTAAAAATTATTGAAAAATATAGTGATAAGGGAAGTGCTTAACTGTTAATGATGAACTTCATAAGAGAGATAAATCATTGAAACTAATGAACATACTTAAAAGTTTGTCAAACATAAACAAGTATCTTCCAGACAGCTTGTGTTGCTACAGACAGTAAACGATCACTTCTGCCCACTCCGTAAGTAGACAGAAAGTAACCACTTTCTGGCCGCGCGCTGGCACGTAGAGAAACTTTTTTTGATTCACAATCAATTACAACTCTTAAACATTTTAGTTATTATTTTCATAACAAGCTGCCTATTAAAAACAAATAATACATTAAATAGGTTTTTATAAAAAACATTTAATAATAGTTATTTAAATCCACTATTGTAATTGTAAATTTTTTGGGAATTCTTCAACACAGGTAATACGTTTCTTAATTTTAGTTAACCTACGAAGAAAAATTTTGAAGTGTGTTAGTACGTACTACCAGATACTAGTGTGCATAGGTTCCACATAGAATGGTATTTATATTATCTGCTATAGCCTGAAGAATGGGATAATTGGAGTTATTTTTCTCCCTACAGCTTACAGCTACGTAATAATAGCTGTAATAGCTGTATATTCGGAAGTTCGCTTAATGGAAATAAAAGCAGTTAAAAAACACTGAAAGTAACGAGTTGTGAGATTAGGATAACAGCAGAATTCGTGTAGTCTTTCAGCTTACAACAGTAAAAAAATTCTGTAGTTAATAATGAGTATGTGTTTGTGGGCAAAAACCATGGGTACTTTTATTTTGGTCAAAATTTTTTAAAAGACTTTTTTCCAAACAAACTTGAAGTGCTGTTTATTTTCGAAGTGACTCTCAATAGTTAGCTGACATGATTTCACGTAGGAGATTTTCATGTATTAGTTTTGCCAGTTACTTACTCTCTATATCTTGTGATTCATCTGCTTTGTATGTGGTTTAGTTATGAATTCACCTTCTGGTTCTAAAAATTACTTGTAAGTATTAAATACATAAGTATGTAAGAGACTTTGAAATTATATAAGTATAATCAAAGTTTGTTATTTTATTAAACATAAGCCCACACCTGTCTTGGTTTTCGCTACGTACTTCTTTATCTCTCAATGTTTTAATAAATGCGTCTCTTTTATGTCGACCTCAGAGATAACGCCTTCATTCCGCAAATAATGTATTCCTCCCGCAAAACTCAAGAGAAGAAAAAAAGGGAGTCAGAGAATACGCTAACCTTATTGCCAATTATGTGTCAAACCTACAGCAAATAAACGTTAATAGTTATGCACCTGGATCTCTAATACACAAGGTAAAAAATTAACAATTAATCCTGTAATTTTATTTGACAAACTGATTTGTGCTTGCATTCTTAATTAAAATAGAACTGCAGGTGTATATATACGTGCACGTATATATCTTACGGTTGACTGTGTATGTATTAAATTTTTATTTATTACCATCATGGGCGTGCTGATGGCATTACCGCTATTGGGGCAATATTCTATACTCTCCCAATCTCATACAACCACACATAGTTTGTAGAGTTATTATTTACAAGAACTTTTAGATGGCAACAGCAGAACGCAAGGCCAGTGGTCAGAAATATCGCGACAACATTTGGAACTTGTGGCAAACTAAAAATTTGTTATTAAAAAGATTGGTCGAGGATCGCTTACAGAGCACACACTGTGATGATAGTAATCTTGTATCAAATGATAAAAAAAAAGAGTGCTTTCATTTTTCGATGTAATCAGTTGTGGTAATATACGCACGCGTACACATACACAGTCGCGATCCAAAGGTGAGACAGAGCAGACGTGTATTATATACTATCTTGCGGCTTTTGTTCATAAGTTTACTTACATTTTCTGTTCAAACTCTCCGAGGTTTTTCTAATTATTGCAGGTATTCAGGCTCTAGCTGGCTCTAGTTTACTGAGAGCATAAAATTGGTCGCTCTCCTATTGAGCCAAGGAGTCTGTTTTCTGCCTGCGGTCATTTATTGACTCCCACACGGCTTGGACGGATGTTTTGAAATTGATTCCGGCTCATGATATTCCGGGTGTGAAGGCTTCGCCACGTTGAATTTGTTGATGTTCAGCTTACCAGCGGCCATCAGTCAAATGTTCATCTCAAACACCCGCATCTTACAGTGATTGTGTTTCACTCTTTTACTGACTTGATGAACAGTTTCAAAGGCTAGTGTAACGTATTGTGTTGTTAAATACTGTTAAGTGAATCCGATTATTTACGTTTGGCTCAACATCTATAATTTTCTTCAAACAAATAATAGATTTGTCATCGCTTATCATTCTTTCATATGTAATTCACACATCATCTTTCATGTTGAATCTCAAATCAAATATCCATCTTTATTTTCCTTTGATAACGTAATTCTTAACTTCTAGAATTTTCCACTGACCAGTCTCTCCCTCAGGTTTGTTTACTTTTCATTTGGTACAAGGCCGACACATTCATACAACACATACATACATCGTGTAATTGTCTACATTCTGTCTTAGTAGAACTTCCCTCCCCAATGTACTTTACCTACAATACACTCATACCCATGTAGCATGCAAAGAAAATCTTGTCTCTCTTGTAAAGTGTCCAAATTTTCCACAGGCGTAAATAGACGGGTTCGTTGTTCGGCTTGTGCTAAGCCATACCATTTTAAGTGTACACACTACAATTGGTACTTGCGTAATCTTGTGTACACTAAACCTATCTTTATCTGCTGCGCTATTGTGCCATTTAACGGTAATACTCAGTCGTTAGGTATTAGTATAAACACGGATTCTAATAATACTTCTCAGGGAGGTAATAGATTTCGGAACTCCTCTTCTTCTCCAGAGTTACAGAACCTTACGAAAAATATAAGACTTTCAAACTTTAATTTGAACGCCTCAGACTTGGATATTGGTAAAAATACGGCAACGGATAATTTGAATCCTGTTACTGCTGCAGATATTATGGCCCGCTTGGATGGGCTAGATACTAATTTTACCCAGCGCTTTGACGCGCTTGATACTTCTATTAAAGAAACACAAATAAGTATAAAATCGGAAATTTCCTCTGTACGCGATGCGGTAGATGTGCGTTTCGCTCACTCAGTTGTACGAGACAAAGGGGAACTTATAATTTCCGGCATTCCAGAATCAGTAGCTCTATCACATTAGCACCTTGTAAAACACGTCTTTACTGCGATTGATTGCGCAGACTGCATACCTTTTGTTCGGAAATGCCATGAATGGTTCCCTCAAAAAAAATCCACGCATCAGTCGCAAGCGTCCTCTACTCCTACTTCGCGTGGAGTTGTAGTGAAGATGGGTTCAATTGTTACCCGGGACGAGGTTGTGGAACATTCGTGGTAGCTTTCGAAGAAGAAAACGGTTGACATTTTTGGATCAGACGGTGATAGCCCTATTTATGTTAATCCGCTTCTTCCACCTCAGGTCTATCAGCTATGGAGAAAGGCAATTAAGATACATAAGTGGATCGGATTCGCATTTCCGGTAATTTCAAATAAGACAGTGTGCATGTGCAAGATTATCCATTATGATTTGATCCCAATCTATAGTGAAGCTGACCTGCAAACTCTCAGTAAAAATAATAATATGAATACAGAATGACGCCAGCCCAATTTGTCGTCCCCTGGAGACATTGCCTCCTCCACTGATATTAGTAAACAATCTTTAAAAATAGGACATTTGAATGCTAATCGCTTAACAAGTCACTTTTACGAGATTGAACTACAGTGTAACCTAAGCCATTACGATATACTTGCAACATCCGAGACCTTTCTCTCACTACTTATTGACGATTCTATAGTAAACCTTCATAATTATAATATCTTTCGCAATGATAGAACTGGCAAGGAGGGGGGGGGAGTATGCATCTATGTCAATTCCGATTATTTGACAAAAATTCTTGCTACATCAGATTCACTATATGATAATACTCCTGAATATTCAATAACTGAAATTTTGATTGGTACACATAGACGACTCTTTGCAGTTGTCTATAGACGCCCGACCGGTATTTTGACCGGAGAATTAAGAATATTAACCTTACAGATTTATATAGTGAACTCGAACAGACTTTTTCAGATGCACAAATATTGAATGCAGGAGTAGTCGATGTGACAGATAGCTCTAAATCCACTCTTGATAATCTCACTGTTAATTTCTCCAAAGCGCTTCTGTCAGTATTTGACTCTCTTGCGCCTTTAAAATTAATTACAATCAAATCAGCAAAAAAATCTTGGGTATCATCAGACATCTGTCAACTTATGAAGAAGCGTGACAGAGTCTACAAGAGGGCCATTCGTTACAAATCAGCCATTATGCTAAAGGAATTTCGTCATGTACGCAGAACAATTCGAAATCAATTAGATTCTGAAAAAAATCGTTATATAGTAGAGAGACTAGATTCTGCACCTGACATTAAAGCTAAATGGGTGGTGATTCGCAGGCTTGGTTTGACTGGCAGCCCGCTACCGTCGCCGCTCTCAAGATTTTCACCAAATGAATTAAATAGATTTTATTCTGATGTTACCAGCCAAGGCCCCCCACTCTGCTGCAGGGATCTCGATACTGCCACGGCCATCCCTTTAAACATTAATAAACCAATATTTACTCTCTCGTCGGTCTCGTTAAGTCAGGTCCAACGTGCGATTCTGTAATGTAGATCACTGTCTGGTGGTATTGATGGTCTCTCGGCCAGCATGCTAAAAATGTCTATTGATCATATTCTTGTGCCTTTGACTTTTCTTATTAACAAATCAATTAGCATTGCACACTTTCTAAGCTCATTGAAGCGCGCATTAATTACACCATTATCAAAACTCAGATCGCCTGTCTCCCCATCAGATACACGTCCTGTTTCAAAGACACCCGAACCTTCTAAGGTTATGGAGGGTCTAGTCCATCAACAGCTTTACTCACATCAAGAAAATAACTACTTGATGCCCACCAATCTGGTTTTCGTGCAAAGCATAGCACCCAAACAGCAATCTTACAAGTGTTAAATGACGTTCGTCTACTGGAGAAGCTACGTAAGATAAATTGTGATGATAAGATTCTTCAATGGTTTTATTATTATCTTTCTGAGCGTAGCCATGCCGTTAATGCTGAGAATTCGATTCGGTCCAATTGGCTTAGTTCATCAACAGGCGTCCCACAAGGCACGGTGTTGGGCCCCTTACTTTTTCTTATTTATATTAATGATTTAGGGGTAAATATGTCGTGTACGCGGATGACCTCCAAATATATCTCTCTTGTAATATCGAGGATATTTTTTACGGGGTGGATAGCATGAATTTAGACTCATCAGCCATCGTCAATTGAGCGTGGGAAAACGGATTAGTGCTTAACTTGCCGAAAACAATACCATTGATCCTTGGAAGTGTGGGGTTTATTAATCGTCTTGATTTCGCTACCGCACCGCCTGTAATCATCGATGGTGTTAGACTGAGATATGTTACTGAAGTGAAGGACCTGGGCTTTTGGCTAACGCCTACCTTACATTGGGGCAAACACGCGATTCATATTGCCAATAGAGTATATCGTGCACTGTATAGTCTCAAGCACTGCAAACATGCTTTGTCCTTCATAACTAGAAAACAATTAGTGGAAAGCCTGATTTTTCCGTCATTTGATTACATGTCTGTCGCGTATCATGGTATTGATGCAACATCTAATCTACGACTCCATACATCGTTGAATGCATGTGTACGTTTTGTTTTTGTCAATATTGCGTGGCAGGCTAGAGTCACCCCTTCTAGGATTGCACTGGTTTGGTTATCATTACCTAGGCGTCGTGACTACTTCCTAGGTACTCTATCATTCTTAGTACTAGCTCATAGCCAACTATCTTATCTTGCCGCTAAATATATTGTCACAGCGGAGCACACAGAGTTGAGGAGATTTTCTCGGTTTGCACCCCAGTATCTCTTGTATCCATTGTTCCGTACTGAGGCTTACAGACAATCATTTACGGTATAATCTACGGTGTTGTTAAACAGTCTTAATCAGACAACTTTTAATCACTCGAACACTAGGGAATTTAAGGATTTTCTATTTACTACTCTTCTCAATGCTGATAAACATAATTGTTTATTAGAATGCAGATTATTCCCCAGATTATAAAACATTACCCATCATTCAAAATTGCATATCACTTAGCTTTCATACTATGGAAACGGATCATTATATCGCGGTCATGGACAGCATATACAACTCTCTCGATTTTATCACTCGCTAAGTCATTTATTCTACTCAGAGACTATTTTTATTTTAATCCTTATTGATATTATATAATGAATAGTCATAAAAACATGTAGTAACTTGCTTCAATTAAAAACTTTACATTGAATACTGTGCGACTACTACAGTGTTATAATGTTAATTAGGTTCTATTTACGAATTTTACAATTTAGATTTTGCTATCTCTGTTTGCAAACTTTAGAATACTCTTTTTGTAACAATCATACTTTTGTCATATTTTTGTTATTATTATGTTATTATTGTTTTTATATACCATATTGTATTTCAAATTTGAAGCCATAAGTGGTCGCTCCACCTGACTTAATAAATGCTACTTATACTTACTTATTCGAGAGCCAACGTAAGCAGTTGAGGAAACACATTATTCACGCGTCTGTTTGCTTTTGCAACCCAAGAAGAAAAAGGAAAAGAGGAGGAGAGAGAGAGAGAGAGCCGTTTTTCTTCGCATCACCAGCAGGTCCCATCTAAACTTTCTTACGTCCTACGCGCTCGCGGTGTCTCGGGCGAGTTGCGCGACTCTCGACATAATTCGCTCATTTTTCAATTTCGAAGGCTAAAACTTTGCGGCCAGTTCTCTCCATCTCCCTCCCTTGTTCCATCCTAAAACTATTAACGCGGAGCACCGTGCCAAGAGCCGCGGCTCGTAAAGAGCAAACGGATTAGCCGGCAGCGAGCCTCAAAAGAAGCGCCGCTCATTATCGTCCGCGGGCAAAGTTTCGCGCGCCCGTCATCGCGCGTAACGCGTCTCGGCTCCCCTTTCCTTTTTTTTTTTTTCTAAATAACCAGGGAAAAGAGAGGACGAGCGCACGTCCTTTTCGTCTCCAACTATGCTTTTCCGTCCCTTTTCCCTCCCCCCTCTCTGGGCCAACTTTTTTACCCCTCTCCCTTGGAGCCATGCGACGCCGCGACTGCTCCAGTAGGAAAGTTTTCGACGCGCCGGCTCGAGTTAGTTTCGAACGATTCTCTCTCCTTTTTTTTTTTTTTTTTTTTTTTTTTTTTTTTTTTTTTTTTTTTTTTTTTT